>VDFB02281492.1:1018628400-1018671575 GCA_007258455.2 Sequoia sempervirens | reverse complement strand
TTATTAATGGATGAATGAATGATTAATGTTATATGATTGGGTATGGGGAATTGAGAGTGATGTGAGGGGGGGGGAGGGGCCAAATGAGCTTCCACCGTCACGTGGTTGTCCCTGTTAAGTAGAGAATATTAAACTATTCTTGAAACAAACAGAAGCTCAATAAGGTAATGCAATTTTCAATATAATAAATGCATTGTTTGAAGCATCAAACCAATATGCAGTCTGTATGTATGATTAGTTGTCAGTCTCTGCAATGGTACATTTCCATGAATATTTTTTATAAAAATAAATTGATGCTTCATCGCAATTTCGATGACAACTACCAACAAATCAATAGAAAGGTTTGACGAAGTTTCTATAGCTGCGATGAAGGTTTTGTCGTAACTCCTTTCCCATTTCATCGCAATTTCGATGAACTTTCAACATAGTTTCCATGCTACTCCTTGCCCATTTCATCGCAATTTCGATGAACTTTTGGCATTGTTTCCACATTACTCCTTGCCCATTTTTTCGTACT
Organism: Sequoia sempervirens; assembly: GCA_007258455.2. Lineage (NCBI taxonomy): Eukaryota > Viridiplantae > Streptophyta > Pinopsida > Cupressales > Cupressaceae > Sequoia > Sequoia sempervirens. The sequence continues at coordinate 1,018,671,058 of VDFB02281492.1, read as the reverse complement.
TTTGACAAAATTTTGGTGTTCTTCTGACGCTACTGCTTGCTATGTTTGTCGCAAAGTTGACGAACTCTTGGTGTTTTTTTGATGCTACTACTTTCCTATTTCGTCGCACGTTCAATGAAATTTTGGTGTTGTTTCAACACTACTCCTTGCCCATTTCGTCGAAATGGTGATGAAAGTCTAGTGTTGTTTTGACACTACTCCTTGCCCATTTTGTTTAACCGGTGATGAACTTCTGGTGTAATTCATTGGTGGATACACGAAGTGTTCGTTGATATGCCAACGAAAGTACGAGCCATTTCACGATGCCGACAACCGATGATTCTTCACTGTTATTTCGATGTTTAATTCATCGTCAACCTTTTGACGAAAAAATAGTGACACAAAGATTCTCGCCATTTCATCGCTCTTCCGACAAAGATTTGTTGAATGACTGACAAACGGCCATCAGAAAATGGTGTCAAATTTAGTAGTGAAAGGAGATGGGTCAATCACTTTCTCTTTTTCTTTATACACTTGTTTAAGTCATGGAGGCATAATGGGGTTGGTTTCAACATCTCTTAGTCATTTAGACAAAGATGGTGAAGTTTTGTTTGGTGGTTACATTAGAGGTTGTAATTTTTCTTCAAGTTGAAGCATTGTCTCATCTAGGATAGGAATATTAGGAGTGGACGGGGACATGTTATGAAGAGACAATTTGGCTATCTTTTTGGCTTTGAGCTTTTTGATATGGAATGAAAAATAAATCCTTGTGAGGGGTAATGGTTTCCATTGGTTTAGGCCAGAAGGATTCCAAGGAAAAATTACCTTTAGAGGACAATGGATGAAAACCACTATGGTGTACATTATATATTTCATTTTCAAGCGAAAAATTCAAACATTTATGAATGACTGAAGGAACAAATTTCATTGAGTGGATCCAAGGATGACCCAGCCACAAATAAAAACTGATCTGATTGTGGAATAATAGAGAATGTCACATCCAATGTTTTTGGTCTTATTTGTAATGGGAGTATGATTAATCTGATCATACAGCACGCAAAACCATTATGTGTTTTGATCCATGTAGTTACTTTGTCATAATCATTTTGATAGAGATCATATAATAATAAAAATTCTTCCATGATCACATTCTCGCCACAGGCGGGATCTATTAATAACCCATTGGTAGGTTTATCATAGATTCAATTGGCTATGTAGAGAGGACCATCAGGATGATTTTTAAGTATATCTTGAGGAAAAAAAGTAACATCAAGAGATTTTCTAGTTGGTCCCTTGTGAGGGATAACATCTATCATTCCCAACATTTCATCCATGGGACTAACATGGGTAACATTTGGAGTGCTATCATGTCGTTCATTATTGGTATCAACGTTCATCACATCAATGTTTGAAGGTTTACTGAATTTGAAAAATGAAACATTGTGTTTAGGCATAAGATTGGTAAATATTTTCAAATTCTAATTAGGAGGGGAGATAGACTTATTTCCCTAATCATTAACATCTGCAATGGACAAGCGACCAAAATCAATGAGGTATTGTACTAAGTGTTTGAGATGCTTACATTGTTTAGTATCATGTTGATTTTGGCGATGAAAATGGAAATAAGCATTGGGTTTAAAGGAGGGAGGTAAAGGCTTGGTTGGATCAAGTGGTTTAACAGTAGGTAAAGCAATCATTTGTTGTAGGTAAAGCAATCATTTGTTGTTGGAGCAACTGAGTCATTGTAGTATGAAAAGTATTAGGAAAAGGGGTGAACTATCTCTTTGGGTCCCCATAGGTAAAGGGTATACCTGCTTTAGTTCCATACCACTTGGTTATTAACAAGTGGAGTTGGTTGTGGAGGTGGAGGGTTGAACTGTAGAAACCCTTTGTTTTGTTTTCTAAATTTTTTCAAGTTGGTTTGGTTGTTCTGTTCAGACTTCTCAACTCATTTAGAAGTGGATTTCGAATCATGACTAGCAACCGAGTTGTGATAGTCACAAAGGGTTGTGCATAAATGCATGAAAGAAGGGAATTTCATCATTTTCAACCTATCCTAAATGTGATTTTTCATTTTTTTGATAAACATCTTTTGGAGATGTGAATCAAGAACCTTGATATCTATTTGAGCATATATTGACTGATAGTGTGAAATGAAATCAGTGACTTTCTCATCTACATTTTGTTTAAACCTCATAAAATCAGCCATTGTATTTTTAGGAGTCATATGGAATTGGAAATAAATTATGAAGGCTTCCACAAGTTCATTAAATGTACATATAGAATGATTAGGTAAAGAGGAGAACCACTCCAAGGCAGTATCCTTTAAGGTCGTAGGAAATAGTTTGGCTAAAAGTTTATTGTCTAGAAAAAAGTCACTGCATATGGTTGTGTAGGCATTAACATGATTAGTAGGGTCTTCTTTTCCTCCATACTTCTCAAACCTAAGAATCTCAATTCCTTGTGGAATTAGGGTTCTTAATATTTCTAAAGATAATGGACTTCCATAGACATAGTAAGTGGGTGGTGCATTTTGGCTTTGGTTTATGATAGAAATTTGTTGTTGCATGGTGGAAACAGTATGGAAGAGTTGGGTTATGAGGGGATCGATATAAGTGGTATGAGGTGGAAGAGTGAAGGGTGATGGAGTGAATGTTGTGGTAGGACAAGTGAAAGGGACACTAAGAGGGGTAAAGGTGGTGGAAGATGGAATGTTCGAGCCACAAAATAACTAGAATTGCTAGTTGGAATAGCGAAGGAAGGAGTCACATGACTAACTTGTTGCATAGTTGTTGTAACTTGAGGAGATGTATAGGTGGTTATGGATGCAATGATTGAAGGAGGAGAAATGTGGGATTCTCCTTGACTAATCACAGTGTTTGTTGGTGGAGATGTGCTAGGGGCAAGTTTTTGGTATATCTCAACAATGTTTTTTGTAACATCTAAGCCCTCATTGTTTTCAAGCAATCAATGGATGTTTTCTACGGCAGGGATAGTAGTGGTTGAAATTTTTTCAAGACACAAGTTATGTTGAAGGTGTGCTAGGTACTCATGAATGTTCACTACTTTGTCTTGTGAAATGGAAATAGTTTGTGTGTCAATGTGCATGCTATTAGAAGGAAAGGGGGAAGTAGTGGTAGTATCCATGCCTAATGCACCATTTTCCATACTAGGATTAGGATCTCTTGAGATCCCAAGGTCCACAAAAAAAGTACTATCACAGGAATCCATGAGTCTAGAAATTCATCTCTCTAAAGTATTATCAATAGGGCACCAAACACTCATACAAGTACCAAAAAAGATGGGGTGTATGCAAATGCAAACTATGAAAAATAAAATGCAACTAATAGTGTTTCTATAAACTAAAATAGGAAGACAATAATAGAAAATAGAAATGCAAGAAATTTGTAGAAAATGCCAAAAATTTTAGTGCAAAATGTGCAGAAGGACTATGTCACCCAATGTGGCGATTTAGTCCCAGTGATGATTTTTTCAAGATTTTTCAAAAAATTTAAATGCAATTTTATGTATTTCAGATGCATAAATGCAACTACAGTATGAATATATATATTTTTTGTTATTTTCAATGTAAAAATGATGCAAAAATGCTAGCTATTTGAGATTTTCACTAATGCAAATTGTAAAACTCTAGGATGCAATTGAAACAATACAATAACTAATGCAATGCAAATGAAACATAGGATGCACTATAAAATTAAAAATAAATATGTTCACAAAGCAGGTTCACCAAAATGTAAACAAAGATTTTGTAACCTTATTGGACACTTACCCTTCTAAGGTTTTCACCTAAAAGGGAAGGAATAGGGTCAAAATCTATGTGGTGTTTACACTCAAGACTAATGTAAATGAGATGTATTATGTGTAATTAATATGTACTAATGCACTGATCTGAAAATGAAATGATTTAATGATGCTAAACCAAAGAAATGTAAAATGTTGGAAAACACATTTTGATATGCAGAAAGATGAAATAAGTGCAACAAATGATGGAATAAAGATGGGAAACAAAAACTATGTACCTAGAAATTGATAAAGAGCTGACTAAACATTGCAGAGACCTCTACAATTCTAGAAATTGTGATTGTTAAGCCAAATGGGACTAATTCACCAGGTTGTGCGATTTAGTCCAAGTTTTGGGAAAACTGTCTAGAACAAGAATATGCCAAATAGGTATCCAGAAATGAAAAAAATCACTTTTTAGGCTTTGGGGTGGGACTAAATTGTCAGGAGGGTTGATTTAGTCCTCTTGTAGATTTCAAGAATCTCGGGATAGGATCCTGTAGCTTCAGGTCTACACTTGCTTTCTAATGTGGGTCCAGATCCAAATCTTCAGAAAATGACTTGTAGAATATCTCCAAGCTTGAATTAGGGTTATGTTGACTTGGATAGCTTTAATTGATTGAAGGCACCTTTTTCTCACTTTATCCTTTGACAAATCTTCCTACAAAGTTTGCAAACACACATGCAAAGGGGGGAAAATGGTTGAGGGTTAAAGTATAGGGGTTTTCCTTGATCAAACCCCACTTTGGTAACCAAACCATATATAATGAAATTAAATGTAAAGAGTGGTAAATAAACATGCAAGTGTTATCAACTTACCAAACCCTTGTTGATGAAATCTAAAGATATGCAATGAAGTGCTCCAATGGATGACTTGATTATTCTTAGAGTGCTAGAATACTTGAGGATGATTAAGATAATTATTTGAAGGAATGCTTCGATGAATGAGGAGATGTAAAATAAGGGGAAAAACCCTTATTTATACTTTATTTTACTATTTTTCTCAAAAATAACACATCACAGGTCGACCTCAAGGGTTAGAAGACAAAATTACGCCAGAATTTTAAAATTATTTTGATTTTTTATCCAAGTGGGATTAAGTCACCCAAGGTGGTGACTTATTCCACCTAGGCAATTTTGAGTTAGTGTTGAGAATTTTGGGGCATTAAATGTTGTTCAACAAGAATATCCTTAAAAACACACTTAAGGGGGGTCGAAAAGTGTATTAAAGGGTCATTTAAACATAAGAAAGGGTTAAATTAGTCATGACAAGTCTATAAAAGTTTGAAAGTGGGTTACAAAACTTTACAATAGTTTGAAATAAGACTTGGTAAATAATAAAAAGGAATTATTATGATGAATTATGATAAGAAGAGTCTAGAAAAGTGTAGAAATGTATTACAACACTTCACAACTCCTTTACAAGACATCCTAGAATTCTTAATGATTTATAAGAGTCCAAGACCTAATGTCACATTATAACATTAAATCTAGGAAAAATAAAGCCAAAACCCACTAGGAAGGCTTAAACATGAGAAAAAGTAGAAGGCTTACTTTTTCCGTGTCCACATATTCGTAGATTTGTTAACGTTGTTCATCAATCCCTAGGCATGATAATCTTTCCTTTGAGGTTGGGACTTGTTACCTTACCCACCTTGGTTTATGTGATGTTTGGTCCTTTACCTTACAATATTATCTTGGGAAGACCCTAGATTCACACTTTGGGAGCTGTAACATCTACCTTGCATTGTTGTATAAAATTTATTGCTAATAACGAAGTGATTACAATCAAGGCTAATCCCAATGCTATACACCTTTGTGAGATGACAACTGCTGGTTGGGCCTTGATTTTTTCCACTTAAAAATTATATCTCATCATTATCTTTTGATGCATTGACATGCTCTTTAGTGGTTCCTATTTTAAAGGCTGACCCTTTGATGGATGTCCCTGAAGAATATCAACCTAAAGCAAAGAATCCTAAGTCTATCCCTTCTTCATCTTCTTCTGAATCAAATGGATATCTTGGTGATGACTGAGGGTCCTTGGAATTTTATTATTTCTTCATTGGAGAATAAAAACTCCATCCTATCCACCTTGACCTTCCAACAATTTCATATACCTTTTTCAAGAAAATTGATTATCCTCCCATAGGGAAAATTGATCAGGATCCTACGAAGGAAAATGATTGTACCCCTATTGAGGAAGATAACCATGATTCTGTTAAGGAGGCTAATGTTTGTATTTTTGTTAAGAAGGATGATGGTGATCCCATAAATGAGTATGATACTCATTGGTGGAGTGATTCTCTCTATGTTGTTCCACCTCCTTCTCAGGATTTACAAACATCTTACAACCCTCACTATAAACTAGTTTCTAAATATGGTTATGGATGTAAAGGTTTTGGGTGTAATGAACAAGGCATTTAATTCCTTATAGAATGTATAGCTCATAAGAGTAACTTTGGGCTTGGCTACTCTCTTGAATAGTCTAGGATAAAACCATTGTGGAGTGTCAACATAATTTCCATGGAACCTCCTAGTTTAGCTCATCCCAAGCCGATTAAGAGTAAAATAGAATCTAATGAAGCTCCTCTAGATGTCTCCTCTTCAGAGGAAGTGCTAGGATAATACTTAAGTGTATACTCTAATTTTCCTTCTTATCACCATAAATGATGATTCCTGTACCACTTGCATAAATAAGCGTACTTTGGAGAATCTATTTTAAGCATGGATGAGAAGGCTTCTTTATCTAACATGGATGATGATGTCCCTATTTTCCATCTATAAGATCATAGTTCTCTCCTTAAAGGGGATACTGATAATTTTTTCATGGATCCTAAATCTTCTAAAAAGGTGATTAAAATTAGAAAGTTTCTTTCTCCAAAAGAATCTAAGAAACATTTTGACTTGTTGCATTCTTATCCTGATATTTTCACTTGGTCATATGAGGACATTCTTGGTATTGATGAGTTTGTAGTAGTTCATAATATCGTTCTATGTCTTGATGCTAAACCCATCAAACAAAATATCCGAAAGATGAACCCCAAGGTCACATTGCTAGTTAAGACTAAGATAGAGAAGCTTCTAAAAGAAAGCTTTATCCGTCCTATTGACTATTCGCCTAGGATATCAAATATCGTTATTGTTAGCAAACCTGATGGTCATATTCATATCTATATTGACTTTCATGATCTCAATAAGGTTTCTCTTAAGGTTGATATTCCATTTCCTAATATTGATGTGACTGTAGACTTTACTATAGGCCATGCATTGTTGTTCTTCATGGATGGATTCTCAGGCTATAATTAGATTTGTATTAACATAGAAGATTAGTATAAGACAACCTTCGCTACCCCTTGGAGTACATTATGTTATGTGATCATGTAATTTGGGTTAAAGAATTTCAGAGCAACTTACTAATGGGCGATGACCCTTATTTTTCATGATTTCATTCACAAAAGTTTAGAGGATTACGTTGACTATATATTGGCTAAGTCTATAACTTGTGAAGGTCACATAGACAATCTACATCTTATTTTTGAAAGGCTTCAAATCTATAAGATGAGGCTAAATCCTCTTAAGTGTGTCTTCGACGTTGGTGTAGGAAATTTTTTAGGATTTATTATTTCGCACTGTGGAATCAAAGTCAATAATAAATAAGATTAATGTGATTGTTAACATGCCTCCACCTAGAAAAATCTATCAACTACGTAGTTTGTAGGGAAAGTTTCAGGTAAGTCATAGATTTGTATCTCAGTTAGCTGATCATACCCTTCCCTTCACATGCTTGTTGAAGAAATATGTTTTCTTTTGATGGTATGATGAGTATGAAAAGGATTTTGAGTCAATAAAGAGTTATTTGTCCAATCCTCCTATCCTAATGCCGACTATGCAAGATAGACCCTTTTTCTTTATATCTCTGCATCACCTCATGCCTTAGTAGATTTGTTAGCTCAACATGATGATGATGGTAAAGAAAGAGCAGTCTACTATATTAGTCATATTCTTTTTGATTATGTGTTACCACAATTTTCATCCCTTTAGAAAACTATGCTCCCTCATTTGAAATTTGGATAAGTATAAGGTTGTTAGTCTTCCTTGTGGTTTATGAAACTTTGTTGGTCCCCACTATAGTTATTAAAACATCAATCTTTTTTGACACGTTTTGAAATTCATTTCATAAAGTCTTTTATCTTTACCAAGTCTAGAAAGGTTGTTTCCAAAATGGTTGTTCTATCTTTTATAAGTTTTGCTAAAGTTGAAGTTAAGTTATTTCATATTTTTGTAAAGGTTTTGAAACCTCTGTTGGTCTCCGATGAGGTTGTAAGAACTTCTCATCTTTCCACTCAAATATTAGTGATATCTTTTTTTCTAAAAAGCAATATGGAGAATACATAAAGGATAAAGTGTTGCGAGAATTTATTATAGTTATGAAAATTTTGTTGGTCCTTGACAAGGTTATGAGAACTACTCATTCTATTGAAAAAGTGGCTCTTAGCCATTATTTTTCAAATATTTAAAAAGTGGTTAAGTGAAATGAAGAGATGAAGGGTTACATGTGCCAAGCTCAAAAGATGGGAAATTAACCACTCAACCACTTAGGCATTAACTATGGAGGGTTTATAGTAGTTTGAGCTATTGAGAAATGTTCAATTCATTTGAGATGAGAAAAAGAGTTGTAGTAAAGTGAAGGAGTGAATCCTTGTAGTTCTTGGTCTTGGAGTTGGTGACAAACTAAAAAGTACTATTTCTATATTAGACTAAGATATAAATTATTGGGAATTGAAATTTTAAGGGACAAGATTGTATTGGTATAAGTTTCCCTATTGTGAAATATATATGTGACCTAGGGTTTTAGTCATAATGAAATAATAGTACCAGGGCTATGAGTACATTTCTGGTTTACTAACACTATGCAAAAATTGGAGATACCAAGTTAGGGCATGTGAGTATAGATGAATTTTGGGAAAGAATTGAGAAACCTAATCCTCCACCAATCATTCAAGGGTTAATTGAAAGTAGGTTGTTGCAAGTGGCCACCTTTCCTATTGCAACTTAGTGTCTAGATTTGATAATGGAATGCATGTCATTATGACCATGGCACCCAAGAGGTGAAGACTGAGGATAATGGATTAGTGGTGAAATTACAAAGAGATACCTTGGCCTCATTTCTAAAGATACTAGAAAGAGAAAAATACTCATGTTTGATTTCACATTGTCACATACCTCTTTTTTAGAAAAGAAAGGGTCATACATAAACATGATTGTTAGGGAGTGGTTCGCCACACCTAGGAGGGGTAAATCCTAGTTACCTACATAGGAACAATTTTATAAATGAGATTTATTATATGATTATGTTGTTACATAGGCTAAGGGGAAATAGGAAAGCTCATGAATTTTAGGAATGGATGTATTTATTTTCAGATTATATTGGGAGGAACTCAATTCTTGGACTAGGCTTAACTTATCAGTGACCAGGTACATCACATGATCATCCATTTCCAAATTAACAGGTTCTTCTACATGTCCTCATACTTAATATATGTTATTTCCAGCACAAGCCTTGGCTAGGATTAAGACCAAGTCTATACCCACGAGAGGAAGTCCCAATTTTTGATTACTATAACAAACTACAATTGGGTAAAATTTTCTACCATCACATGAGGGTTACTAATACTTTCACTATGAGAGTAACCCATGAATTGCAGGGAGATATTGGTTTGAGACTTACTCATGAATCCATGGAGTTTATTGATACTTATGGTAGCCATTTTTCATTTAGTTCAAAAGGTTCTCATACATTAGGGTTGGAGGTTTCAATGGTCCTCCAGTAAAACTTCCTAGGTATGCTCAAGATAAATTTGTGTGAATAGTTGTTTGCAGGCAGCTAGCTAAGGTGAATAAGAGGTTCCAAGAAAGGAAGAAGGTCGACATATAGTTTCCCATTGGACTTGGTTATTTATCATGCAAATCTATGTTAGATGCACTCAATATTGAGAGGGACCTAGTTAAGTATACTTTTCACTTCTATGATCCTAGGGTTTCTTTCAATAGTAAAAACTTTGTAAAAAATAGCATACAACTAGGCTCTGGTTTTCATCATATTCCAAATCTGGAGGATTATTGGGTAGATTGTTCTGATTAATATGAAGTAAGGAGAAGATGCCAAATGAAGTTTTCTTTAAGATAAATAAGTTTGTTCAATCTAAATTGGGATACCTGAGATATTGAAGATGATGAATTAGATTTAGTGGATCATATATTCATCAAACATATTTCTATCCAACCTATTGTAAATATGGATTGGAGTATCAAAGAGATAGAAACCATCAAGGAAAAGAGTGCAGTTATTCTAAAGAGAACATAAGAGTGGGTTGCTAAGAAGAAGGTAGAGAAGCAACACCCTTCTACTAGGTCACAAATCACTCATCCTCAAGGAGAGAGTAGTCAACATCCTGTAGCTTCAGGAACATCATCTTCTACCACATGATATGTACCATTAGAAGTTCAGGGTGATGGAGATGATGAAACTTTAGAAGGAAATTTACCAATGAAAACATGTGGAGAAGATGCTCTTGATCTTCCTCAACAAGATGAAGATGAAGTTCAATATGAGGAAGAAGTGATTAATGTCTCTAATTCTCCATCCCATGCAAGTGCATATTCTTCTTCTCACATATCTCCTTCTATTTATAAGGCACATAAATCTCCTAAGGTTGGCCCTACTCCATCTTCCTCTCTAAAAGATGAGCATTCTATCACTCTTCTATTGAGAAGAACTCTATATGGATCCTTTGGTTCCAAATCAATTGTCTCTCCTTCTACCTCCTCTTGGTTGGAGAAAACATTGTCACAAAAAAGGAAAATGGTTTAGGTGAGTATTCCAGAAAAAAAATATTTTTGGCTAACTAATTCCAAGGATTCCTAATCCTAAGAAACTAAAAACCAAATCTAGGCTATTAGAAGATGATAACATAGGAAATATTTGTGTGGAAGTTGCTCATCCCTTAGCATAGAAGGAAGTTACTCAAGAAAAATCTAGTGATTTCAATGTCACTAGGGTAAACTTAGGGCCATCTACAAGGGATAGAGATGTGCATGATTTTTAGGTAACAACAACCAGGTTGGTGGAGTGAACTATCAAAGACAAAAAGTGAAAATATGAATTGAAAATTCAAGTAAGAGTCTTGAATGAATTTTTGAAGTCTATCTTTGGCATCACTCTTCAACCTATCACCCAAGTTGAAGTTGCATTTGTTCCAACGTCAATAGTTATAAAAGAGGTGGTAAGTAGGATACAAAGCTGTAAAATATTTGGGAGAGTTATAGATGAATGGACTAAGAATACATTGAATAAAGGAAGTTAATTTATCTTGGATATGAAAAAGATGCATCAAAACACATATATCCTAAAAATGGAAGTAGAAAAGGACATCACCTTAACTAGAAATGAAGATACGGTGTGCGATAACACTTTGGAAAAACTTGGAGGAATGATAATCCTCGAACCTAAGAATTTGGTTAATGAATAGATCTTTCCACATGTTATCAATAGTCATTATATGAAATTAACATACACATAGCTGGGCCAAGCTGAAGTGTCTAATAAAAATATTGAGTTGATTCTCTAAAAAAAAAAAAAAAACATGGTAAAGATTGGCATATCAATTAACATACACCTTGTGGGCCTATTGCACAAGTTTTCATACAAAAATTGACACACCACCGTATAACCTTGTGTATGGTGTCGAGGCTATCATGCCTTTAGAGTTGGAAATTCTATCTTTGTGAGTTTCCTTTAAAGGATTAATTTATGATGAAACTTACCCTACTACTTGTTTGCATCAGCTTGAGTTGCTCGATGAGCATCACTTGCAAGACCTCAATCACCTTCAAGATTATCAACGATCACTTTCTAAACATTATAATCAAGTTCTTTCTAGAAATTTCAAGGTAGGTGTATGGTTCTCTATGAGAATCAAAGAAATGTGAATGCATCACCTAATCAAAAGGGGAATTTAAGTCCTAATTGGTCAGGCCCTTACATTATCATCTCTGTGTATGGTTCTAGTGCTTATGGACTATCATCTATGGATGGAATGCCTCTAAAAGAGCCTATCAATATGATACATCTTCATCAATACTACGCATAGTGTCTATGTGTCATGTTTGTAATGCTCATCCCTCGTAGATTGTAGTTCATTATGCTATTAAATTCCTTTATCAACACAACTATTCTATTATTTGGTTTTATGGTGTAAATACATGTATGTGATTAGTTTCTTTGATTAGGAATTATCTATACATGTGTTTTATTATGATATGTATCCATGCATTACATTTGACTAAAATATTTTAGTTAGGAAATTAGATCATCATTATATTTAATTAACATACATCCAAGTGTGTTTATTAGATCATAATAGCATCTAATCTAAAGATACATCCATAAGTATGACATCCATCACATAAATCATGCATGAAAATAAAAGCATACACATAAAAGAAAACCATGATGTCAAACCAAAATATCATATATATATTAAAATGTGTATCATATACATATATCACACCACTATATCAAAATATGGTGCTTGTATATCTGTATATGTCTATACATAAAAAACATAATGTACAAAATAATATCATCAGTATTAAAATCAAGCACATATAAAAAATGGGCCTCTAGCCCCTAGGTGCATGGCTCCCTGAGTCTTCTAGTCCTGGTAGTGATTGTGGTCAAGGTTGGATGAACATGATGGAACATGATCAATGTGACCACAAAACTGATAAACTTGCTCATAGTCCTTGTATCTTTCTACACATCTTCGTAGCTTCCATCTGTAGCCATGCCTCCCACTCCTAGGACTACCATAGGTCCTCTTGAATCTATTGCAACTAGGGATCTATAGTCGCCCTCACAACTACCACCTAAGTCATTGAGTTGGCTTTATAGGGTTTCATGTGCCCTCTTAACACTCTCTCCCCATGTCCTTGCTTGATCTTGCTCAGTGAGGGTAGTATGGAACTCATCCACCTACTGATCTTGTTGCCTAGTCACAATGGTGACATCAGTGGTCCTCTGCATGATCTCGACTTGTGCCTAATCATACATGGTCCTTAGATGCATGGTAAGCTCAAATAAATGGGTGTGTCACCCTGTTGAAGCCAACCTGTATGCATTGAGGACCTCCCCTAGACTAGCACGGTTGGGGCCACCTCAGAGATAAACCGCTTGATGAAGGAAATCCACCCTTGTGTGTTTTCTACAATCACAGAAGTGGTAGAAACTGTCAGTACCAGATGATATACATATAAAGCATGAACATACATATACAAGATGAAATTGAAATATGAAGTACTAAAAGGAAATAGCATGAATCAGTCTTATACTTGGATCCCTAGGCTTCCAGTGTGGATTTGGGGGTTTGTGATGCTAGGGTTGATGCTTGCTATTATTGTTGCTACTGTTGCTACCACTATTGAGGGACATTGTATGTTGAAGGTGGTGCCACTGAGACTGCGACAATGATTGGAGGTGATGGAAGCCTCCATTGACACCTTGACCTCTCTACCACTCCACTCACTACCTCTCCCTATTGGTTGTTTTCATCATCACCTTGGTCCTCTCCTCCTCTTGCTCATGCCTTCCATTGTGCATAAACATTACCCATGGGAGCATCTTTTGAGAAAACTGGAGTAGGATCTACTATCATCCACTAGGTCTTGAAGTTGTAGGAAACCCCTATGTCATCAATGTGTAGCATCAAAGGATGATCATTGTTGTCTGACCCATCATCATTAACAAAAATGTCTACTATGGTCAGGTGACAAAGATCACTTAGTCTAGTGATGCTCCTGGTTGCTCGAACATATGTAGGGGGAGTCAGGGGAATCATCTATGAAATCTTGAATTGTTAAGCGACCTGGTGCCAATAATAAGGAACTATAATATAGTTATTGTGCCTTGCTAGGGAGTGATTGCTCAACATATTTCATAGTTTTCAATTTTCTACGGGCCAATGCATGCCTCTATATGGTCTCCATCTAACCTCATGGGACTGCAAAGTATCAAACTATAATCTTCAAAACTGGAGATTTTCATATCTCCAATCATGTGCCAATGGGTATGCATGGGCCATTAGTATATCAAGAGCCATGCCTTGGGGAAACCTGACTAGCTTAATAGCTATGATGTGTACAAAAATAAACACCTATAGGAGTGTGTAAGCTATAAGACTGGAGTAATCATAATGCACATGTTTCCCTAACTCATGATGCAAGTGGGTGAGCATGCTATGACCCTAGGAAAAAATGATATGCCGCTCCTCCATCTCACAAATCATATGGATGAGGTCCCCATGCTAGTGCAAGCCTCACCTATCGATGGTGACTTGGAGGGTGACTATGACTACCATCACCCTCCTTATAAGTGGGATTTCCACTCGTCCCTACTCAAACCACCATTTATAGATGTGTTCGGTGGTGTCGTTTGGATCTGTATGCCTGAAACAGTACTACTACCCCTCTAATACCTCTCAAAGTGAGCATGTATCATCTAGAGCCACTTGCCATCCATGGATGGGTAGGTCAATGATGTAGTACAAATCCTCAAGTGTGATTATCATCTTTCCTGATGATAGGTAAAAAGAGGAAGTTGACACATTCTAACACTCCATGAGTCATCAGTATTAGAGGATGGTATAACATCTTGAGTAGGGTGTAGGCCCACCACAATACCACCCACTGAAGATGATCCTAATTGTCTGGATGAATCTGGGCTTCTTGATCCTAGAGTGTAGTAAGCACATGACCGCCTCTGTGCTCTCGCATATTGAGATAATCCTACAAAAAAATCTATGTCAGATCCATCTATATATCAAATAATTCTAACTTCTATATCAAATTGCTCTCTAAGTGACCTCTGGGATAGAGGTGCGTCACACAAACATCTACACGATGTGCTAGTGTCTGGGGTTTTCTACCATAGATGCTACTTGGATGATAGCACGCATGGAGGACACTAGTGTGGATGAAGCCCATATCATGCTATTAGGACGACATCACACAAGATGGACTCCTTTGCACCAATTGTATTCATGCACTACTCCATATTTGAAAAACATAAAAAATGCCTAAAATGGAAACAAAGGGTCAAAATCAACGTACCTCATTGACCTCATCACCCTCAACTATGACCCTGTGCAACTACTTGATTCTGGGGCCCACATAATTGTGTCTGTTAGACATTTTACTAACTTTTCTCTTACAAAAGTCAATAAGTTGCTTGTAGTGAATAGTGAAAATGACCCTTCTATGGGCCCTCCTAGGCATATATAGGCCATTTTTGGCCCATTTTTCTTGACAGATGTGGTCCTTTCATTTTTCTTGTTTTCACCCCACCTACCTAGGGGAAAAAATAGGGGGGGGAATATACTCACCTCTTCATCATATTTTTCTTTTGAACCATCAAATTTTTCTTGAGAATTCTTCTCACTATGATAGCTTCTTCTGATTTTTGAACTAACCTAAATTTTGTTTTCGTAGAATGAAACTTTACGTTTGATGTTGTGGTTTATTGTTGAACTCGATTGTTGGGGGAATCATCAGTATCTACCTGCTTGACCTCAGTAGCCTCTACAGTATCCTTTTTGGCATGCAAATCTATAAATTCTTCAAATTTTCATGCTTGCACTAATGTCTTCTTTTCTATTTTAGTGTAGCTATTTTTTCTCAAAAATCAACTCACTAAAGGGGGGAAAAATGTAATGTCATAAAATTGCACCCTGTGGCAATTTCACCTCCATAAGGGGCGATCATGAAGCAACAATAGTCCACCACTTCATTTCTAGTAAACCTATGAGTTGGATGCTTGCACGGTGTACACATATTTGTGTGGCATGCTATTGTCAAGCTTTGCGAGCTCAAATGAGGAATCCCAAGAGCCTTTTCCTATGACATGCATCGTCATGGTAGAATTCTAAGTGTAATGGCTCTTCCCGCCATGCAAATTCACAAAACTCTGATTTTCACTCTAATTTTTAGGGATTCTAATTCAAACTCACTCCAACTTGATCTCTTCTTTATCTTTTCTTCTACATCATGATTCTATGGTGAGGCTCTACTAGATTGAAGTCTCACCAATAGAAAAACTCTCTTGCAAACATTCAACACCACATCTATCAAGCCAAGAGGGAGCCACGAACTGTTGGTAATACTCTCTTTCTTTCTCATCTATTTTCTAGTATACATATTGTGTTTATATTTCATGATATGGGTTCTCCTCGATGGCAAGGTTTCCTTTTATCACTCATTGTGTCTATTTCATGATACGAGGTCTCCTCCATCATGAGGTTTTCTTTTATCACTCATTGTGTCTACTTTACTTTGTGTCTTTTATACTTTTTATCTATTTGTCTATCCATTGAGGTGGGAACACCAAAATGGGGGTTTGACTGAGGCAAGCCCCAAAACATCTTTCCTTCTTTGTCATTTATTCTCATTCTTGCTTTCTATCAAGTTAGTGGGTTAAGAAAACCTTAGATTCTGAATAGTTAGTAGATTCTTTCAGTCTTATGCAAAGGGTCTAGTTCTCCATCCATACGAGATGCTAGTGCATCACACTGTCATCCTAATTTTTCATAGACATCCTTTGGCTGAGAGATTATCCTCTTCTCTTATAAATCTTTGCAATTTTCTCTTTTGGCCCACAAATTCCTTTATTTGTGACAATTCTAGAAATTTTGTTTTAAATACGTTTTGCAATCTCTTTCATCTTGAACCTTTGTCAATTGGGTCTACGTCATTGAGGTGATTGAGGGAAATTCACACCCTTTTTACCATGTTCACCTGGGGACTTGGGAGTAGAAAACTACTCCTTCACACATTGCTATTTGGGGGTTGTTATGCAATTATTGACTCTTTGGTGTGAATTTGGATGAGATTCTAAGGATGGGAGGTTTGAGGCTTAGAATGAAGCCCATATCTTGCCAGCTCTAAAAAAAAATTGGAATTGTTAGAGATTTTAAAAATAGTGATTGTACCCCCTTCTTCCTTGCTATGAAGGGTTATAAAATTGACTTAATTCAAAGTTTGTTGACTCATGGACCCATGGTTAGGTCAATATCATAGGGGTCTACTTTAAAGTTACACAAGAGTTGATCACAAGAGCTACATGTCTTAAGTGTGAAGGGGTTAAAGTGGAGAAGAGAAGAAAGGGAAATTATTAGTAATTTATTGACACTTTTACGAAAAGAGGGGAAAGGGAGAAGTTGAATCAAAATTGCTACAATAGAGTGCATCTTCCTATGTCATGGGCCATGATGAATTTTCATGTTATGAATTATTTCACTCTTGAAGGTAGATTCCAAACTGTTCACGAGTATCTTAAAGATGAATTGGAGATGCAAAAAGAGGATGACGAGGATAGTTTGTATTTCTCTCCTTATAATGAGATAATGTATAACACTTTTGATAAAGAGGAGGAAGAGGTGAATAGTAAAGATATAGAAGACAACCATCGAAAAGAACATGAAAAAGAAGAGGAAGGTATCTCAGTTGACTCCCTCAAGTGCTTTAAAGTATATTTATAGAGCTTGAATGCAACATGGAGGAACACAATCAATTTAGGGACTATAATACAAAATGGAAAAGTATATACAACCTAATTATAAGCTACCAAGATAGAGTTAAGAAAATTGATAATGCTATTGAAAAGATTGTGTCTACTACTGATGGTATTATGAAGAATGTTGTGATGGGTACTATTTTTGGGAAGTTGAAGATAAACAAGAAAAGGAATGTTGGAATATGTTGTCATTGATGTAAAAAGGGAAAATCAAGCAAAGGAGATTGTTGGAATGATGTAAAAGGATGAATGGAGAGCAATGGATCTGATGGTGAATTTGGTGGTAGATTCATGATGGGTTTTTCAAGAGCATTCTAGTGATGTGCTCTATAGGTCTAGAAAGTAAAGGATGCACCAAAAAATGATTTATTTCTACTCTTAGGTGATATTAGGGTTTATAGATAAACCCTAATGTGTTTGCAACAATGGTGGATTTGGTTATAGTGTTAGATTTTTTCATTGACTTGTTGTGATAGGTTGCTAGTAACTTAAGTGATAACTTAATTCTATCTTCCTATGTTGGTGGCTGACCCCATCACCTAGGTTGGCAGTGTCCTAAAGGTGTAAGAAGGGATTTATTGATGAGAGTGAATGGTATTGATGGGACTCATCCTGGAGTCTCTTTGACAAACTGATAGCTATAAGTTAGCATGTCACAGGTTTGAAAAAGTTCACAACCTTCGACTAGAGGTTCTTAAGTTTAGATTTTTAGTGACTTACTGATGGAGTGATAAGGAAGGAAGCGCTATGAGTGGGACCCAATAAGGTGGGCATGCCAGTGAGACTCGATAAGATGCAGTCATGACAATGTAAACATGATTTCTATTTTGATGTTGACTCTCTATCACAGGTTGCCAATTGCTTAAGTTACTACTTAAGCCTTTGAAGTTGTGAGGGTGACCATCCCCTTGACCTTTCATTTACAAACAAAGAAAATATTTGGTGTGTTTAATATTTCCTAAGTATCATACAAATATTTGTCTTCGCTTGATCAATGGTGGAGGTTAAAGAATTGGAGATTGGATGGTGTCCGCATACCTTGCTGAGATTTTAGTGGGGTCCAATCTAGACCCATAGGGTTAGTGGGGAGTGGTGGAGATTAATCCATGTTGGATGGATATTGACCATTGATGAAGATAGTGGGACCCGAAAAAGAAAGAAGTGAAGGTGATGATGGTGAATGATGACATGTAACGACAAGTGGCAGAAGAAGATTTGAATGATATACCAACTCACATCATTGTTGTGAGTTATGTGGTGGTGATGTGGATGACAAATGACAACAACCCGCAGACCCTGCAGGGTTTGTGTGGGTCCGTTGTCAATGATCATGGGGATATCAAACTTTGTAAGCATGTCTTGGTGGACCTCATGTATGGAAAGCAATGTATGAATGATATTTGTGGTGGATATTTAAAGGACCTTTCATCCAATGATCAATATTGAAGGATTTGAAGAAGGTTGATCTAAAAATCATGATTTAAGGTTATTACAATGCACTATGTGATCACAATGGTTATGTGATTGATGGTGGAGATCAAACAGAAAAGATCTGATGGTGATGTATGACATAATGAGTACCTCTAAGATAAATGACGATGATGTGAACGACCACTTATCTAACGGTCAGAGTTTAAAGTTATGGCAACAATCCAATTGAAGCTAATCAAACAACTATGTTTTAAAGGAATTAAGATGAACAGAGGATCATAGGATCATGGAATGAAAGAGAAGATCAATGGCCTATATTCAAACTTGAAGATCTACAATGGTTTGGTTTGTGTGAATAGGGGTTACGACTGGTCACTAACACAAGAGAAGGAATTAATTGTTCCAATTGCACCCTACGATCAATTGAATGAAGATTTGATCTTCAAGGTAACAAAAAAAAATGTAGATGTGATCAAGATCAAATTAGATAGAATAATTAGAGTAACACATTGAATGCTTATCTAATTCTAGGGTTTGATAGAGAATGAATGAAGGAAAATTTTGTGTAACAAAATTAAATGTTGGGTGACTCGATGCAAGATATGGAATATCTGGTAAAATCTATTAGATATCTTAATTATGAGATGGAAAATGGTGTATGTGGCTCGAGGTAAAGGAAGCTTGCTAGTGAAGTTAGTATGTGAAGAAAGCCCTAATAGTAAGCTTAAGATGATCTGGATGATGGAGATAATCTTGAGGTAGAGACATCAGGTCGGTGGAGAAAGCAGATGATCAGATATTGTCGAAGTTAGATGTCTATAGTAAGTATGCATGAATTGAGAGAACAACTTGTAGTTGTATGGAGTACTAATAGTGTTACATCTTTTTGATTATGTTGCAAAGATAGGGATTTAGTGTGATGGAGTGAGTCTACAAGAAAGAGAGAGTGAAGTGCAACTGAAAGTGAATGCATTTGAAAAGTCCTAGATTGTAATAAAGAACATCATCTAGGTGTTTGCATTCATGGTGAAGAAAGTGTATAGTGCAACAAGATAGACCAATGATTGTTTTATGTGCAGAGGAATGTGCAAAGAAGGGGTGTGCTGCTAAGTGTGCAACTTCAGCAACAGAGTGTTAGTTGCAGTAAGTGCAACAAAGTAATGAATGTAATGATACATCTTAGGTTTTGTAGAACTAATCTTATGCATACTTGAATTTGTAATCCTTTAGAGGTTGTTTCCTCATTGTATTGAGTTGTGACTCAAATTAGGGGATTGTAGTCTCCTTGAAGTTGTGGCTTCTAAATTAGGGTGTTGTTGCATCCTTGGACTTGTGGCTCCTAAAATAGGGGATTGAAGTCTCCTTAAGGTTGTGGCTTCTAAATTAGGTTGTTGTTGCATTTTTGGAGTTGTGGCTCCTAAAATAGGGGATTGTAGTCTCCTTGAAGTTGTGGCTACTAAATTAAGTAGTTGTTTCTTCCTTAGGCTATGGCCCTAAAACATTGTAATTGAGATTTCTTTTGTGATGCTGGATTTGAGCAGTAGACTCAAGCAACCTTTTTCATCATGGTTTTCCCCATCTTGGGTTTTCCACGTATATCTGCTATTATGGGCTTATGTGTGAGTGTGTGTTTATTCAATCTGCACATTAAGGGTTTAATGAAAGTAATCTGCATAAAGGTTTTTGAGGGCTAAATTTTGGTATCTACTGATTCACACCCGTCTTAGTAGATCATTGTGTTCCAAAAATTGGTATCAAATCCCTAGGTTCCCTAGGAGAAGCTTAATCAACTCAGCTAGATATTGGTTAAGTGAACACAAAATGGCTAATAAGAAAGGCTCCAAAAAATGTAGGAGCAAAAAGAGTGTTAAGAAGAATCTACAGACAAAAGGAGAAATTAAGTTTTCAGATGTTTGTGGCAAATCAAATGATGAACATGTAAGTTCCTACGAGATTGATGGGAATGAATCCCCGTGCATGGATTTTGGTACAATGCATGATTGGTCTAGTGAAGAAGAAGTGGAGGTTGACCTAGGAGGAAGTATCATTTGTGCTCTGAATGAGATTAATAAGTTGAAGAAGGAGAATGAAGAATAGAAAATGAATGCACAAAAGGAAAGAGAGAGACTAACTAAAAATCTTGAACAATCTAATCAAATGATAGTTTGAAGACACAAGTGGAGGAAGCTAAAAAGATAGAATATGTAGTTAAATCAGAACTATAGTCTGAATCTAATGAGTGCATAAAGTTGAAAGAAGAAGTGGAGGCATTGAGAAAAGATTTAGTAAATGCTAAAGAGTAGATTGAAAAAGGTCTGAAGCTGATCAGTAGTCTTAAAAATTCTGATCAGATGGTTGTAGGTCTGGAAGTTCAAGTGGAGGAATCCAAAAGAATAGAAGAATTCGTGAGATAAAAGTTAAAATCTAAAATGGATAAATGTATGAAGTTGGAAATAGAGGTAACTTCTCTAAGAATTGATTTTGAAAAATCCAAGGAGTATATTGATAAAGGCCTAGCGTTGAAGGGTGGATTTGAGATACTTGATAAACTGGTTAGATTACAAAAGCCATCAAAACCTAAAGAGAAGGTTGGCCTTGGATTTGAGAAATGAATGAGTTCCTCTACTAGTACTTCTGCAAGCTTATATGATAGATTTAGAGCAGAAGAAAGTAGTTGCACAGAAAAAGAGGAAGCCTACACAAGTTGCTCTAGAGAAAGTACCTCTAGAAATGGAAAACCAAATAAAGGCACTGTTGAGGTGAAGAAAGCTAAAGAAGAAAAGATACCTGTTGTAGACAAGAGGAAGAACAACCATTCAGTTCCTGATTATCAAAAGAAGATGACCGCATCAGAGAAGATAGTGGAGAAACCAATTCCTAGAAATCGGAAGAAAAATCAGTACACAAAGGGAGATGATGTAGATAGATTCACAAGGATGAGATATGCAAAGAATACCTCCTCATCCTATAAGGAGGAATGTTATGACTAGGTAATCCTCATATTTTAATGGTTATTTCTATGTCTATAATTAGTTTGGGCAAGAACTAGAGATTGTAGGGTTGCACCTAGAAGGAGCACAAAATATGTAAATATAAATTCATTTTCTCCTATAAGGAATATGTATGTTGAATGATACAAGTGTGAAAACTTTGGACACATAGCTAAATACTGTAGATTATATCTTGTAAGACCAATAGTATAGAGCAAGAGGAAGAATACAAGGAAATATACATCTTCCAGAGTGAACAATGGTTCACTTATTCTTGAAAAGAAGGTTGAAAAGAAAGAGAAAAAGCTCAAAAAGGTGTGGAGAGTGACAGGTTAGGAAGAAGCACCAAATGTGGTTGCATCTACCTTACATCACTAATTCTTAGTGATAGGGCACAAGTTCAGGGGGAGCTAAATTGGTACCTCATTCATCCTTGAAAATGAAGAAAGAGATCAAGTCTAGTAAAACATATTTTTACAAATTTCTAATGAATTGATGGTTGCAGATTTATGGTCACACACTTGATATTTGAAATGCTTATTAGAGGGTAAGAACATCAACAAAGAAGTGGATATTTAGCTACATCAATTGATATCAAAATTTGGTATCGATTATTGAAGGAAAAGTGGTGCAGATATTATGTTAGGAGAAATGCCTCTTTCTTGCAAGGGGAAGAGATTTGGCTAAGAGGGAGTTGTTTTGTATATATTTGTTTTTGATTTGGTATTAGATCACCATAAATTGCTTCAGAATAGTCTATTTGGTATAGAGCCCAAAGTGAAGCTCATGCTCAAGTATATAGGAAGAGAGCATGGATTAATGTCTAAGGGGGAGCTTCTATTGGTATCAAATAAAAATTATACTTGATACAATGTAGTCCAGGATATCAATTGGTGTACATAGCATAAAGTGAACACATTCACAACTGGTATTAGAATGATAATCAGTATCAGGGCATGATATCACCAATTGGTGTCCAAAATATGATTCAATTGGTATAGATCATGTAATGGCACTCTAATTGGCATCAAATATTGTTAATTGGTATATGGCAATTGGAGCATATGGTTTTTCCATTATAGTAAAAAGGTTGAATGCAGTAATTGGAATGAGAGAAAAAAATTGTTTTCAGTTGGTATTAGTCAAAGGGGGAGCTAAGTCCCTTTTCCATTGCTATGAATAAGTGAATGTTGTAGTAGTATGATGAACTAAGATAAAGAAGAGGAGAAAGGATGAGAAAGTTCTCAAAAGGATTGAGCATGGGGGAGAAGAAGTGAGAAATACTCAAAGTTGAGCATAAGAGAGAAAGTTGTGTAGATGCTCATAAGGACGAGCAAAGGAGAAGAAATTTCAAACGGGGAGAATTATTTCAAGAGGAGTGATCCCTTTTCCATTGATGTCAAAGGGGGAGAAAGTCATGCAAATGATCAAAGAGGAGCATTGGTAAAAGCAACAATAGAAGTGGAAAGTAAAGATGATATTGGAAAAAATGTTGAATTGGTTAATTGGTATCATTGAGAATTTAAGTTTTTCCATCAATGAAAAAGGGGAAGATTGTTGGAATATGTTGTAATTGATGTCAAAAGTGGATCAGAGGAGGAGTGTGTTGATCCTATATAGAAGCACATAATGTTGTCATTGATGTCAAAAAGGAAGATCATGAAAAGGAGATTGTTGGCATGATGACAAAGGATGAATGGAGAGTAGTGGATCTGATGGTGAATTTGGCAACAGATTCATGATTCTTTTTTCAAGAGCATTCTAGTGATGTGCTCAACAGGTCTAGAAAGTGAAGGATGCACCCATAAATGATTTATTTATGCTCTTAGGTGATATCAGGGTTTACAGATAAACCCTAATGTGTTTTCAATCATGGTGGAGTTGGTTACAAAATTATATTTCTTTGTTTATTTGTTGTGATAGGTTTCCAGTAGCTTAAGTGATAACATAAGTCTATCTTCCCAAGTTGGTGACCGACCCCATCACCTAGGTTAGCGGTGTCTTAAAGGTGTAAGAAGGGATTTATTGGCAAGAGTGAATGGTATCAATGGGACTCATCCTAGAGTCTCTTCGACATCCCAATAGCTATATTTTGATAATGTCATGGGTTTGCAAAAGTTCACAACCTCTGAATAGAGGTTCTTAAGTTCATATTTTTAGTGACTTACCGATGGAGTGATAAGAAGGAAGGAAGTGCTAGATGAGTGGGACCCAGTAAGGTGGTCAGGGTAGTGAGACCTGATAAGATGCAGTCATGGCATTGTAAACAAGATTTCTATTTTAATGTTGATTTTCTATCATAGGTTATTGGTTGCTTAAGTTAATACTTAAGCTTTTGAAGTGAGGGTGATTGACCCCTTCACCTTACATTTACCAACCGAGAAAATATTTGGTGCGTTTAATATTTCCTAAGTATCATGAAAATATTTGTCTTCGCTTGATCAATGATGGAGGTCAAAGCCTTGGAGATCGGATAATGCTTGCATACCCCATTGAGATTTTAGTGGGTCCTGATCAAGACCCGCAAGGTTAGCAAGGAGCGGTGGAGATTAATCCACGGTGGATGAATATTGACCATCGATGAAGATGGTGAGACTTGAAAAAGAAAGAAGCGAAGGTGACAATAGTGAATGATGACATGTGATGACAAGTGGTGGAAGAAGATTTGAAAGATATACCAACTCACATCATTGTTGTGAGTTGCATGGCAATCATGTGGTTGACAAATGGTAGCAGCCCGTAGACCTTGTAGGGTTTGTGTGGGCCTATTGTCAAAGCTTGCAGGGATAGCGAACTTTGGACACATGTCTTGGTGGACCCTGCATATGGAAAGCGATGTATGAAGGAGATTTGTGGTGGATATTTAAAGGACTGTTCATCCAATGATCAAGATTGAAGTATTTGAAGAAGGTTGATTTGATGGTCATGATTTAAGGTTATTAAAATCCACTATGTGATCACAATGGTTATGTGTTGATGGTGGAGACCAAGCAACAAATATTTGATGGTGATGTGTGACATAATGAATACCCCTAATCGATCAATGATGGTGGTTTGAACAACTACTTATCTAATGGCCAGAGTTTAAAGGAATGGCGAAAATCCAATTGAAGCTAATCAAATGGCTATGTTTTAAAGGCATGAAGATGAATAGAGGATTGTAGGATCATGGTGTGAAAGAGAATATCAACAACGAATATTCAAACTTGAATATCTACAATGGTTTGGTTTGTGTGAACATGGGTTATGGCTGGTAACCGACATAGGAGAAGGAATTAATTGGTCCTAGTACACCCTAAGACCAATTGAATGAAGATTTAATCTTCAGGGCAGCGAACAGATTGCAGATGTGATCAAGATTGAATTAGATTGAATAATTAGAGGAACACATTGAATGCATATCTCATTCTAGGGTTTGAAAGAGACTGAATGGAGGAAAATTCTTTTTAACAGAATTAAATGTTGGGTGGATCGATGCAAGAGATGGCATATCTAGTAAATAATATCAGATATCTTAATTATGAGATGGACAATGATGTGTGTGGTTTGAGGTAAAGGAAGCTTGCTAGTGAAGTTATTATGTGAAGAAAACCCTAACAGTAAGCTTGAGATGATCTGGATGATGGAGAGAATCTTGAGGTAAAGACATCAGGTCAGTGGAGAAAGTAGATAATCAGATATTGTCAAAGTTAGATGTCTACAGTAAGTATGCACAAATTGAGAGAACAACCTACAGTTGTATGGAGTATTGAATAGTGTTACATATTTCCAAGTATGCTAAAAAGATAGGGATTTAGTTTGATGGAGTGAGTATGCAAGAAAGAGAGAGTGAAGTGCAATAGACAATGAATGCATTTAAAAAGTCCTAGACTATAATACAAAACATCCTCTAGGTGTTTGCATTCATGTTGAAGAAAGTGTACAATGCAACAAGATAGAATAGTGATTGTTCTATGTACAAAGAAAAGTGCAGAGCAGGGGTGTGTTGTGGAGTTTGCAGCTTCAACAACAGAGTGTGAGTTGTAGTAAGTGCAATAAAGTAATGAATGTAATGATGCATCTTAGTTTTTGCAAAACTAATCTTATGCATTCTTGAATTTGCAATCCTTTAGGGTTTTTTCCTCATTGTACTAAGTTGTGGCTCAGATTAGGGGATTGTAGTTTCCTTGAAGTTGTGGCTTCTAAATTAGGGTGTTGTTGCATCCTTGGAGTTGTGGCTCCTAAAATAGGGGATTGTAGTCTCCTTGAATTTGTGGATTCTAAATTAGATAGTTGTTTCTTCCTTGGGTTCTGGCCCTAAAACATTGTAAATGAGATTTCTTTTGTGACGCTAGATTTGAGAAGTAGACTCAAGCATCCTTTGTCACTATGGTTTTTCCCATCTTGGGTTTTCCACATATATCTAGTGTTATGGGCTTATGTGTGAGTGTGTTTTTATCTCTCTATGTGTTTATTCAATCTGCACATTAAGGGCTTAATGCAAGTAATCTACATAAAGGTTTTTGAGGGCTAAAGTTTGGTATCTACTAATTCACCCCCCTCTAAGTAGATCAATGTGTTCCAACAAGGAAGAAGCAAGGAAAACTAAAGGAGGTTCAAGATCTAGGAAACAAGAAGTGTAAGGCAACAAATTCTCATGACAAGGCCACCCAGGAGGAGATCTGATGATTGGAAATTCATATGCTAGGTTCCTTTTGTTCTATCACATTCTTTATCTTGTTTTTTCCCTAGTTTTTTGTTTCTGTTAAGACTTTAACTAGGTTAGCCTTAGTGCCAAATTTTTTGTTTCTATGTTTTTCTATTTTATGTTGAACTCTATGTAATGGGATTAGGGCCCTTTCCTTGCTAATATAATAATAAACATGCCAAGAAGCTCAATTTTTATTTCTCATTATTCTTATCTACTTTTGTAACGTGTTCCAACTAGGATGATAGATGTGATTATAATAGTGAACCCAGTACCAACATAATTATAGTAGTGTCCACATAATTTAAACTATTCTAGAATATTACGATTTCATTAGTATTTTTACTTTTTCAAACATATATCTCATCCACACCGTCTTCCAAAATTGATAATTCAATCCTCTATTAGTCATTTATTGCTATCTTTTTAAGATATATTATGTCTTCTTACAATCTTGTCTCTATTCTTTCTCATATCTTCCATTTCATCTTTTATACCCATGGAATTCAACTTTTATTCTTATAACTTTATCTTATGACCACCTTGATAACTCATCCCAAAACCAAACCAATAATCCTTGTTCAAATCCTCTTGAAATATAAGATTCTACAATAGCCCTATATCCATTCCATACACATAGAATCCAAATATTAAATAAATATCATAGGTTTTTGTTAGTTTATAAGTATTTTGTCTATTTTTGTGCTCCATTGAGCACCCTAGGCATAAATCACAAGCTCATATTTTTATATAGATTGGATTAATACTGAGAAATCTCATCCTAGGTAGATTCTTGATATAGGAAGCCTCCTAAGTAGTCCAACACCTTTTTATTATCCTAGAAAAATATGTTTAGGCTAAATGTCTCACTACAAAAAAATTGGATCAAAAAGTATTGGTACCATGATCGTCATTGTACAAAACCTCTAGAAATTTGATAATTATTTGCTAAAAGGTTTCTATCATATTGGTCTTATCAAAATAGAAGTAGGTTGAGACTACAACTATTTTAATCTTGCTCTATTTTATGTGTTTTCTAATCTTACACATTTTAGCTTTTTAGTATTAGGTCAAAATGACAATTTTGTCATAGCCTATTAAGATTATATGTTTTCATCTAGATAGAAAACATCTTCTACACCAAATTTTGAAATGGGGATCTTATTATTACCTCTTCCTTACCTTTTTAGAATTTCCTTTCTTAAGCTAAGCTTTTCTACCTCTAAAATCCAACTCTTAATATACTTTCATATGGAATTAATCTAATATTTATTAGACAATACACTGTAATAATGATAGTATAAACCAATCATTTTCAATTTTATTATAATTAATCTTTCCATTATGTACTAAATGTAAGGAAACAATACACTTATGGGTTTAAAATATCTTCCTTATAGAAAGTTTCAAGGATGAGGGGATTGCTTGAATCGAAGTGGAGGAACACATCGATATTGGTAAGGCATGAAAGGATAGAAGTTAATGAAATGTTTTTATGTGAATCCATGATAAAATGTGTGGAAAATGAAGCATAGTCCAAGGGTGGGGGGATGCGAGTCAAATGAAGATATTGATTGTTGTACATCCTTCACCATTTTTTGGTCAATATTTTATCATTAGGTATACTTAGGTTCAAAATTGACACAAAAAATGATGAAGGTCAATCCTTAGAATTGGAATGATTTCAATCTCAACTATTACAAATTTGATTTTTTGAACATAATTGATATATAGTTCATGGAATTTAATTAACATACGATGTGATTATGAAAAAGTACTTGAATTCACCTTCTTACCATATCTGAATTCCTCAAGGTGTTGTCTAGAGACATGATTTGGGATTTTATCCTTAATGCACAAATGGGTTCTTCTAGGAAAACACCATGATATTCTAGATTAACAATAATAAGTGATATCAAAGAAACCATATGTAGACATGTAGATTGCTATATGATTGTGATGGTCCAATAGATATATTTTTTCTTTTCCTTAGAAATAAAGTGTGGTCTAATGATTTACTCTTTTCCTTCCATATTCTAACATGTGACCTCGTTATGAATTGATTATACATTGGTTATGTTTAAACATCATTTCATAGAAACACGGTGCATAAGTGGATGCTAAGTTAACTAATGATGACTAGTAGAAAGGGGCATGAAATTTAGAATTTAAATTTGAACATTATAATTTTAGGATCATTCCTAAATGCCTCAAGATTGAATGAGGTTGATCCCATATCACTTATAAATGAACAAGATGTATAAATTAATGATCTTTAAACAAGGAGTGGATGTTTGGATATAGGTGCAAACATGGATGAAAAAGGAACAAGTAGATGGTGAATGCATGAGGATACATGAAAATGAGGGTGAAATAGACATAGATAGGGGCCATACCATGAGCCAAGCCTAGCATTTAAGATTATGCCAGTAGTTGTTATATTATTCTATTAATCTATTCCACTAAAGTGGACACACAACTAAATGAGAAATGACATGCATAAGTTAATTTCAATAGTATAATATTTAAACAATTAAAAATATTTAATTAAATACTTAATTAACACTAATATCTATATTGGTCCAACCTAAGGCTATATTGAAATTTCAAATAAATTAATATTGATTAATAAAATTACTTTTTAATCAAAATATGAAGTAGAAAAACTTTAAGTACTATTTACTTAATAATAAGCTACCTAGTGTGAACACCATTTTTTTGTAACTATTAATAGTATGTGGGTGCAACTATTAGTAATGTGTGGGTACAACTACTAATAGCATGTGGGACAACTATGTAATGGTAGTTGAGTACTTAGTGGAGACAAGCTCACACTCACATGTGAAATCTAATAATAAGTTCCCTAGTACCAATAACATGTGGGTGCAACTTTTTCTTTTTTATAGTACTTAAACAATTAAAAAATAATTAATTAAATCCTAAATCAACACTAATATCTATATTGGTCCAACCTAACGCTCTATTAAAAATTCAAATAAATTAATATTGATTTAATCTTATTACTTTTTAATCAAAATATGTAGAAAAATTTTAAGTACTATTTTCTTAATAATAAGTTACTTAGTGTCAATACCATTTTGCAGTAGC
Source organism: Sequoia sempervirens (assembly GCA_007258455.2). Taxonomy (NCBI): domain Eukaryota; kingdom Viridiplantae; phylum Streptophyta; class Pinopsida; order Cupressales; family Cupressaceae; genus Sequoia; species Sequoia sempervirens. Next base: position 1,018,641,435 of record VDFB02281492.1, on the reverse strand, counting down.
TATTAATAATCTGTGGGTGCAACCATTAATAGCATGTGGGACAACTATGTAATGATACTCAATTACTTAGTGGGTACAAGCTACACTCACATGTGAAATCTAATAATAAGTTCTCTATTACCAATAACATGTTCGTGCAACTTTCAATAACTATTGAGTGTACCCACATAATAATGGCTCTAGGAAAATTCAACGCCAACAATTCACCGATGGAAAATTCACCGTCAATAATTCACTGCGGGAAAATTCACTGCCACCAGCAATTCATTGCCATGGAAAATTAACCACCAAAAATTCATGCAATTAATTTTTTGTGTGGTGAATTTTCATGGCGGTGAATTTTCCCACGGTGAATTGCTGGTGGTCGGTGAATTGCTAGCCGTGAATTTTCTGTATGCCCATAATAATTTTCCATATAAAGAAACTAATAACTAGATAGATATAAAATCTAACCAAAAATTTCTAATACCAATAATATGTAGATACAATCGACCAATAATATATAAACAATACATAAATACAACTACACAACATAACCACATACTCTATAAAAAAAACTAAAACTTACTATAAATTTTATACATAATATGAACAAATCAATTTAAAAATACAACTATTATTTAATTATTAAACAAATATTATATAATTAATCTAAATTACTATCTTACTCATATAACTTAAACTTAAAGTATTGAAAAAGATAAATTATTTACTTACATCAAGACCAACTGTATGATTTTGGTAAGTAAACGACAGAATACGGGTCTGAGTTACAGCTCAGAAATTTCCTTGTTAGGAAGGGAGACAGATGCTGTCGATGGTGTCGGGGAATATAACAGTCTTAAATGACAAGAAACTACATATAAAACAATGACCAAAAAAAAAAAAACCTTCATATAAAACAATGGTAGCCAGAATTCCAGAGATATGCCGTAATAACAGCTTTTTCATAGCCATGATTTTTCCATCAATCTATTTTCTTCATGTTCATGATTTGTAAACTACACTTTTTGACAGCTTTTTCATGTTCACGATTTCTCCATCAATCTATTTTTTGTTATGATTTCTCCATCAATCTGTTTTTTCTTCATATTCACGGTTTATCTTTCAATCTATTTTTCTTTCATGAGTTTTTATAATTTATCGATCAATTCTATGAATTGTATATAAACTATAATTATTGACAATATCTTTATTTTCATGATTTGTTCATCAATCTATTTTTTCTTCATATTCATGGATTGTGCATAATTTGTATAATTGCTAACATCACCTTCATCTTCATGATTTGTTCATCAATTCATTTCTTCTTCATACTCATGGATTGTGTTTAATTTATAATTATTGACATCGCCTTCGTCTTCATGATTTGTTTATCAATTCATTTCTTCTTCATATTCATGGATTGTGTCAAAACTACAATTATTGGCATTGCCTTCATCTTCATGATTTGTTCATCAATCCATTTCTTCTTCATATTCATGAGTTGTACGTAATCGACAAACACTACATAGTTTAATAGAGACCCACTAACACTTAGATGTAAAATGTAATGATATTTCTATAATATCAATAATATGGAGGTGTAACTATCAATAATATATAGGTACAATTACATAATAATCGCCACACACTTAATTGAGACATGCTAACACTTGATGTGAAATCTTATACACCATATGAAAAATTAGTTACCATGCACAACTAATACATTTATTAAATAAATATCATGTGTAATCTTTCAAAGTATTATCTTAATCATATAATTAACATTTAAAAATATTGAATAAAATAAATTATGTTCATGATTTGTCCATCAATTTATTTCTTCCTCAAGTTCATGAGTTGTGTATAAACTACAATTATTGACAATGTATTCATGTTCATGATTTGTCCCTCAACCTAATTACTTTTCATGTTCATGAGTTGTCTATAAATTACAAACATTATAAGAATTAATATAGACACGTGCTAGCACTTAGATGTAAAATCTAATGAAAATTTTGTTGAATTCAGTAACATTTAAGTGTAACTATCAATAATATATATGTATAACTAAAAAATAATGATGAATTATTTAATATAGGCTAGGTATACTTGATGTGAAATCTTATACGTCATATGAAAACAATAATTTAAATGTACAAATTTAATATTTATTTAATAAATAAGTATCATGTAATTATTCTAGGTGATTATATTAATCATATAGCTAAAATTTGAAAATATTGAATAAAATAAAGTATACACTTACATCAAGATTAACTTGATTAGACTTGTGACCTAATTGTTGATGTGGTTTGTAAACACACAAAAAATATATAAAATGTAAAAATAAAATCTTATCTCTCTTGAAAGATTTTAAATTTTGAAACCAAGTTTATTATCCCAAGGCTTCAATAATTACGTCTTGATGCACTACCTAGGTTTCTATCAAAGTTCGTTGTAGGCTAGTTTCACAAAGAGAATTATGCAAACATTCTTATTTTTTGGAGCTAAAGGAGAAATAGATTTACAAAAGTATTTACTAAACAAACAAAATTTCATTATTTGCAAAGATCAAGAGTTATTTTGATAAATTTGTAAAAAATCCTAATAACTAATCAATTCTACTAAACTTTTTTTTATTTTAAAGAAATTAGAAAAAGATAAAGGGAAGGAAAGAAAGGGTTGGAAAAACTAAGTTTTTAGTGATTTAACATGATTATCCTTCAAAAATCATGAAATGATACCTAACATCAATCGATGCTTCACTAGAATAATTCACAACTACACATAGATGATGTAAATCTTCCTAAAAATATTATCAAACAAAGTGATAAAATGCACCTAAATTTTTGTGCAAAAAAATGATATTTCAAAAAATTAACAGGTATTATAATCACTGATGATTTACAATTAGGAAATGACTTGTAGTTGGCCCCAAATTCACAAAACTTTAAAATAATATACAAGAAATCTCACTAACTATGTGAGAGGAAACCATGAAGTAAACAATATTTGACAATTCTTCAACTAGTTGTTGCATAGTTTTTAACAATTTCCAATCTCCTCAAAAAGAATTAAAAATGACTTTTTTTATAGACACAAGGTTTCAAAGTTAGTTACAACATCAATAGTCTATATTACATCATAAAAAAAAAAAAAAACTATTCATAATTTAAAATTGATTGCATATTCTAATAGCATTAGCATCTTCTAGTTGGCACAATGGAACCCTCAAAATCAGCATCTTCACATTTAAAATATAGCATTTTCTTTTTCAAATATGTACCTTTGTAAAACTAATATATGGTAGCATATTCCATTGGTATTGGCATAACAAAACATTAACCTTCAAAATTTTGATGATGTGGCGTAGAGGAAGTTGGGAGTAAAAATCCCATAAAACCAATTGGCTCATGAAACTCTACAAAACTTTAAAATAAAGTCATAACCTTCAAGATTATTTTCTTAATTATCCTCTTCATTGATATCTTCAATGATATATTGGCTTTCTAAGAAAGCTTCTTTTCTTCTATATTCACTAAAATCTATTAAAATTTTATTGATCTCTTCCCTGGCATAAATCATTTGGCATTTTTTTATCTATATTTTTATGTAGCATAATAATTTAGTATCATAGCCACTTGACCTTTCCTTGCTCTAGTTACCTTATGATATTCTTTTATCAACTTTATTTTATTCATAATCTGACCCATCACCCTTTCATCAAGTTTTGTCACTAGATCAGTGAGGACATTAGAAAATATTTCATTAAAACTCCTTAACAAAGATTCTTCACCTTCAGTATTGGCATGATCATAATTTTTTTTTCTCGACTTCTCAACAATAGTTATATCTTCAAATTTCAAATCTAAGACCCTTTTCCTAAGGTTCTCCACTTTATTCTGACACTTTGCACCATTTCCTTTTCTAGATTCAACTGATCAATTTGGGTCCTCACCTTAATAATGGTTTTAGTAGTCAAAATACCTTCTTTGATAAAAAAATCTATCATTTATATTTTGGATGGCTAGAAATTTTGATAATTCTACATCATTTTTTTCTATCTTGTTATCACAATTATCTCTTAACTAAAATCATTTTTCCTTCTGATTGGAAATTTTCACCCCATCTAGTAGTATCAATTTTTAATGTTTCTTCCCTTTTTTATATCATTTTTTCTTTATCCATTTTTTTCATATTACTAACATTCTTCTTCCTTTTTAGGGAGGATATCTCATACTGAGATATAAGAATATGTTGGGAAAGTAGTTTCTCTATGATCTAGTCAAGAACAACCAATTTTTTGATGCAGCCTTGAAGTTGTGATACTTGTGCTTTTAGTTCTTGCTTTCTTTTCTTATCCTTATCCAACCTTGTTGTTGTTGCATTCACATTGGCTCTTAATTATTCAATTTATTATTCCATTGTGGAACACCCAAGGTTAATGGTGGGTACATAGTAATCTTAAAGCATCATTCCACCTTTCTCTTTTTGGACCGATGGGGTGGCAATTTGGGAAACTCTAGATCTTGTAGCATCCCTTTTGATACAAGAAATTATTTGGACCTTTCTCTTAGGTTTACGGATTTATGTTTGTATAACCAATCTCTTGATATGCAATTGAATTATTTCAAATTGTGGTTTCCATTGAACTTCACTTTCTAGCCAACTAGGAACCTTAGCCTCTTGTCTTTCAATATTACCTTGTCAATATTTAGTTTTTTCTTATTATCCTATAAGATACCTTTCTTTCTCTAATGGTATTTATTGTCCATCTTGAATCTCTCATTTTAGTTTTTTTTCTCCTTTTCTAAGGGTAACATTATCCTACACCTACTCATGTTGAACTTCCTTTGAACCAACCTTATTGGTGTCATCAATTGTTTGGTCAAAAAAAAAATCTATGAGAATATTAACTATTGGTTATCATATTTCTTGTTCAATGTGAACCAAATGATCAAATTATTTATTTAATTGTTGAACATCCTAAGAAATGGTATTCTTCCTTTTCATTTGCTATGCATAAAAAAAATCCTATAAAATAATATCTTGAAAAAAAAGGAAACTTTAGCCTTTAGTTTCTCAACAATGTTTTGTTGAGGGGGAGGAATTGTTTGCTTCACCTTAGATAATTTTTATTACATATAATTTAAAATTCCCCTTGGTCCTAAACATTCCTTTTATGAAATTTTAGTTTCTTCTTCATCTCCTTGGGTAGAATGACTTGTAACTTCCTCTCTTTCTAGTTCCTCTCTCTATCTCCTCAAGGACTCTAAGGGTGTTTGACGTAGATGGTGGATAGATAAATTCTTTCTTAATTGGATAGGAAGGTTTATTTTTTAATGTTTTCTACTTTCCTATAGATTTGTTGCTAGAAGAGGGGATAATGACCCTTGCAATGTTTGATTATTGTTGGAATTGTTGAAAACAAGGTGGAGCTAAGCTACAATAATAACTTATGCATGTGTATTCAAATCTTAAAAGAAGATTACCAAATCTGATTTAATGTATGTGATTGCACATTCATCTTAATATAAAAATAAGCAAAAAAATATGACACCAAATTTACATGGAGAAACCCTTTCAAGAAAAAACTCCACATGAGAAAAGAGGGAAAGTATATTATTTATCTTCAAAATAGATATAATCCATAATAAAATTCCTCTCTATTCTCCTACAACTCAAATTCTTCCATATATCTTCAAATAACACAAGGTGCTACTACCTATAAGGTAGGGGAACCAACCACACCAAGGTTCCAGGTCATGGAGAGATGAGAGCAGAGGGCTACCCTAGCTTACCTCAAGCTAAGTGGGTGTTTTAAGCCAAAGATAGAGAATGAAGAGCACTCTCAAGTGCTTATGTCACTCTACTAATTTGAATGCTTGAATTGGACTAGACAAGCCAGTTTTTGGAATTCAAACCGTACCTCAAATAGCTCTCTACTTGAGGACAATAGTGTGGGTCAAGGATGACAATGCAACATGCTGGCATCTCTTTGGGGCACTGGCATCTGTACAACCATAAAGTGAAAAGTACAATATGGAGTTCAGAAAAACCTACTAATGGCCTAGTCAATGAGATTTAATGAACTAAATAGAGTAATGAAATACAATAAATTATTATAGAGATGATAAAGGAGATAGAGAAAAAAATGTGATGAAGTCCAACTCATTGAGAGTCCAGTATGCCAACAAGCTCCATGCACATGTACACCTACACACAACCAAGAGAGGAAAAATGTTGTGGGTTGTATAGGGGTTTGTATCAATTAAACCCTTGCCTTGGTGTTTCCACCTCCATGGACAACTAGGAAAGCCACGAGATAGAAAATGGGATAAAGAGAGAAATGGAAAAGAGTACCAAACAATCACAACAACATTATGCTACGTAAATCAAGAAATAATGCTATGGAAATGGATAGATGAAAAATATCACCTTCTCAATCAAGGTACTCTCAAGCACGTAAAGGAGGCTACGAGCTTGGTGAGGTCTACAATTCCGCAACAACAAAGTAGTCCCTTGGGACACCAAGTTATCAGCTCCAATGGTGGAAAAGGTGCAACAAGATGTGAAGATGGATTGGAATGCTCAAAGAAATCAAGCTAGTGTGTAGAGGATCGAGAATTTCCAAAGAGATGAAGTGAATGAGCAAGATAGGAATTTGAAGATCAAAATGGGAGGGAAAGAGCCATTTTCAGGCTTGTTGGTCAACATAGAGGCATTACATTTCATCCCCAATGAGGAGTGTAACATCCCTATGAACTTCAGAGGAAAGAATTTGTTAGGGACGATAGTGTGCCATGTAGACGTCCACCTGTTATGCTCAATTCCCGAACAAAAATTCCCCCATCGACACAAAAGAAAATTTCCAATTAGATGCATTACGAATTGGTGATGCAAAATTTCTTAGTCAGGTTTGATTTTCTAAGGTGGAGGGATGCAAAAGGGGAATTTGTAAGAGGGGTGCAAATTCACTCCTATACATTTTTCCCCCACTTTAGTGAGCATGAGTGCCAATGAATGTTAGGTAAAGTAGATCAAAGAGTTTAGAAATGTATACCTGAACCATCAAGGAAGAAAACCACGATCTAGCAAAATAAAAAGTGTAGGGTAGGAAAAGAACTCTACAGGTACTCTCTCCTAGGGAGGTTCAAACAAAGGACTCTGTAGATCCTCGAAACTATAGAGCCAAACAAAGTACACCGAAGGCCCGTAGACCAACGATGGACAAGTCTTGTAGGATGCAAGTGCTTCAAAGGGTCTTAGACCTACAAAGAAGGCACCCCCATGTACACTCTCCTAAAGGAGGCCTAGTGTGAGGGGATTTCGCAGATTTGAATTGGAAAGAAACTTCACAGGGACACTTGCAAAGCAACATTTTAATCCATAGAGAAAATATGTTAGAAAACAAAGAGAAGCCATGAAAGAAAACAAGTAGAAAGTCACTTAGATAGTCAAAAAATTAAAGGAAGAGCTTTCAAAGGGGTCCCTTGGGAACCTTTCAAAAGAAAAGGAGTCCACTCAAGGGACGCACTATTTGAAAGTGTAAGCATATTTTTAATAAATCAATTCAACATCAAGGAATTATTTCAAAATATGTTCACTTCATCAAGTAATTTGAAAGGAAGAAAATTCCCCCTCATGTGGGGAAGGTCAAGGATTCTCCCACAAGAAAAGTTATTCCCACCTTAAATGAAAGTTCTTCAAGTTCTTTCTTTACAAACCCATGACAAAGGAAACACATTCCGTTAGGGGTCGTTTTTGAGAATGCAAATTTTTTTTTTTAAATTGAAAAGATTTTCAAGAAAATATTCATTGGCCACTGAATGCATTTTCTAAAAATTGAATTTGACATGATATCCCCCCCTTAGGATGGTGTGTGCTCAATTGAGAGGCTTGTGATGTCCTAAGGAGAGAAAATCAAGAATAAAAAAGTGATGTTGTGGCCCATGGAACATAATGAGATGTAACTGTGGTAATGTTGTCACACATGCGAGGGACAACACATGAGCACCACAACATCAAAAATAAGCATGAAAGATAAGAGAGCAGCAATGTAAAGAAAAAAAACATCATGAACAAGGGACATAGGGGTGATATGATATTTTGAGGTTAGAGCTATTCATAAATATATATAAGTATAATAATAGTATATTAATGAACTATCATCAACCCCTTACTATATCCGCTAATATGATGAATGTACAAGAAGACAAAATAAAAATAAAAAAATGGGTCAACATGGAAGGGAATCATAAACACCCCCAACACTTCAAATGCATTGTCCCCAATTGTTGAAAATCAGTACACATAATAGAGGAAAAATAATGCCACAAATAGAGGAATTTGTATGACACACAAATAGTCCTATATCTAAGCACCTACAAGGGTGACAAGGGTCATCTGGGAACACATAACACAAGCATGGGGGAACACAAAAACATACACACAATCTACACTATAGATAAAGAAGAGGCACCCCATAACACTCATCAATCAAGAGGTCATAGGCCTCCTAATCTAGATCATTATACAAGGAAGGCGGCTAAGCCTACAAGGGCGGAATATCAAAGGGGGAACCCTCTGACCCCCCAACAACAAGAGCCAAGGAAGAAGACCCTGCGAGGTCTTCTCTACTCAGTTCTTGTGGGGTAAAGGTCAACAACTTCAAAAATATTTCTAAAAGTGCTGGGACCTCGTCTAGAGAGTAAAACATGCAATTCACAAGAGTTCCATGTGTTGCCTCAATGGACGAGGGAGGCAGTGCCCAAGATTTATTACTAGGATCATCGAGAGACTCAAGAGTAGTGACAAACTCTGAGGATGTCAAAACTTCTTCCGTCATTAGGATGGAACACGCTACCACATAACAACCCTTTGAAGAAGGTGGACTCCTCTTTTACCCCCATTGCTAACAGGCCCATCCTCCATCTTTCACTTCATCGGAGGATGCGAGATCCCCATGGATGAGGCATAAGGCCTGAAGGAGGAGAAAAATGTAGTGAACACCACCAAGGTGTTCAACATGTCCACATGCTTTGAGAATGGTGGGATGTCTAGGAGGGACATCAAGAGAGGCAACCTAACTAATGGAGCAATAAACACTTGCACCCTCTTGGAGTTAGAAATATTTATGCTTGCAACAGGAGTTGGAAGTAGCATTGGGGTTGAATGAACTAAAGTAGAGGGGATGGGAGAGGAGGACACAACAACAGGCCTTGAAACAAGGGTTGTTGAATCCCCTTCCTTCCTTTGCAGAGTGTCCTACTCAGTGGGCAAAGCCTTCTATTGACGTTTGCACTCACACACAAGGTGGTTCCTACGACTTCAAGAGCTAGAGGTTAGAAGCTAAGATGAAACAAAAGACTCCTACTTGGCCATTAGAGTGACCATCACGGTCATTTTTGGTGGAGGGCGAGACTCCTAGATGGGAGTAGGAGGGAGAGATTGAGAGGAGGTTGGAGCAACAATAGGGGGATTCAACTTTAATGCCTCAATGATAGGCCTCTTCCCATTTGTTAGCTTGGGGGCAGAAGTGGTAGGAGGCCATGGAGACCAAGACATAGAGGACTCCCCATGAGGACCTTTCCCCTTACCATATAGGTAGGTCCAAGGTCCCAGAGGCAAGGTAGGAAGGTTGGATATGGGCATGTGCAGGATCATCATGGAAAAAATAGGCCCTTAAGTGGCAAAAAAATTAGAAAAATCAGAGATAGGCAACTTGACATAAAAATTTGAATAAGTTATCTATATTATTTCAAAAATATGTAAGAATAGAATCTATAGAAAATTGAATGTAGTTTCTAAACTACTAGGTTTTTATTTTTAAAAATCTATTTGGTGAAAATTTGAAATTCAATGCAATAGTACTTAAATTTCAAAGGAAAAAAATAAAGTAGGTGTCATCTAACCACCATAACCACAATAAAATGATAATATTTTTATAAGATTTTAGATATAAGTAGAGGACTCATGTCTCGATGTGATGCATATTTTTTGTAATTTTTCTAATTAAATAATTAATTATGATTTTTTATTACAACTTTTAAAAATATAAAAACTTCGCATGTCGACCACCTTAACTTGGCCAAAACTTCATGAAATTCAATTTTATTTTTTAATCCTATCATTATGTGAAGCATAGAATGTGATGCATGTTTTGGATTCAAAATGTGATACCATTTGAAGCTATAGATGTTTTCAATCAGGACTTTAGTTGTAATTTAAATAGAAAATAAATAATAATTACTTATTAAATTCAAAGTAAAGTATAATTTATATTGGTGGAAAGCTGAGAATCTCCTTTAAAAACGCTTTTCATTTCGTCAATTTTGGGTTAAAAAAAAGTCGTCAACCACATACCCATCATATTGTCACTTTTTGGCCCATCATGATCTTGCACATACCAATATCCAAACCTTGGCTTTATGCCATGAAAGTACCATCAAACTTCTTATGCGTAAACCAGGGGTAGTCTCCCAGAGCTCCTCTCCAAGAAGGGAGAAAAAAGTGGTTCCCTGAGGACAGGAAAGCTTCTCCTTTGCCTCTTGAGAGGAGGAGGCACCTTGTCGTTGCACTACTGGGGGAGTCACTTTTGGCTATAATTTTCCCCGGGTTTTATATTTTACATAATTATAATAAAGCAGGTCCATTCTAGGAGGGAGTGGACTAACCGGGGTGGGCCAAAAATGATCCAAGGAATAATCCCCATGGGATACCAATGTATGATATCTAGTGTCATGCACAATGAGCATGACACCTTCTTGAGAAAACTTTAAACATTTGTGAATAATGGAAGTGATTTTGTTCATGGAAGCTAGCCACATAATTCCCAACTTCACCTTGAAAAGATTGGATTCTGGAATGACATTGAAAGTTGTATCCACAACCCTAGGCCTAACAAGGACATAAAGAGTTATAGAGCCATATGGCTTAAGAGAGAGACTATCATGTGTACATATGATATATTTTTTTCCTTATATTCCTCCCTCTATAGTGAATTTATCCATAATGTCTCCTTTGTAAAAACATTTACTCATCTCGTGAGGTTAGCTAGGACTCTTGTCATAATGTTTCCATTGAGGCAAGCAAGAATGTATAGAGGAGAGGGATTATTGTTTAGAGGAAAGTCTTGCAAGGTGAAAGTCACATCTATTGAGCCAATCACATGCTGTGAGGGAGGAGTAACCAAAACCATATTAACATACATTGAGGGTTGAGGAGAAGCATTAGAGGGGTCAACAATCAAGTTCACAGAATGGGATGGAAATGGGTCTGTGTAAATCCACAACTCACTATTTTCCTTTGCTACCGACTTATTTGTGTTTTACTTCTTCCCATTGAGATGGATGGTACCATCGTCAATGTAATCCTGTATCTCATGACACAAGTGCATTCAATGCTTAGTATCATGCCCATTAACATGATGGTACTAACAAAAGAATTCCCATCATACCAATTAGGATAAGGTTCCTTTAAAGGTCGGGCATTTTCCAAAGTTATGATCTTATCCTTTAGTAACTTTTGAAAAATAGAAGAAAAGGATTTAGCTAACTTTGTAAACTTTCTATTATGCATGAGGCTATGATTGTTAGTCATGAAAACTACATTCATAATAGATTTTCCTTTTTTTGAAATAGATATGATATATTTTCCTTCGGAATGGGAGCGCAAGGAAGATCTAGGTCAAACTTAACCACCATTTGTTGATACTCGCGTAGTGCGACACATATACATGTACAAAGGAAGGGTATTTCATTAAGGTGAATTTATCTTGCTAGGATCGCTATGGGTTGCCTATGAATACCTTTTGCACATCCAAGTCAGGCAACATGTATGAAATTTGTGAAAAGAGCACTTGGTATTTCGCTATGAAGTCAGTTATCTTCTCGTTTTCTCCCATATTACATTGGACGATATCTAAGAAGGTCATCTTTGAACTGATGTTAGCTTGGAATTGACAAAGAAATTGATTGATGAGCTGATCAAATGAGAATATAGAATTATCAAGCAAGGAACAATACCACTCAAGTGTTGTGTCCTTGAGAGATTAAGGAAAGATTTTTGCAATTAAAGCATCATGATGAAATAAATCCGTACACATGGCGTTGAAAGCTAACACATGCGTCTATGGATCCCCTTCACCACCATACTTTTCAAACTTAGGAATTTCTATTCCTTGCAGAAAAGGAGTACTCAAAATCACCACCGACAATGGGCTATGCCAGAAAGAAAGGTTGGAAAATAGGTTGGGCAGAGGCTTGAGAAAGGATTTCCAACTAATTTTTCATTCAACCTGTGTTCTGAAGAAGAAAATTTAGAATAGGGTCAAAGGATGACAAGGGCCTAGTGAGACCTCTCCAAGAACCACTACCACCAAAACCACCTCCAAAGCCACCGTTGTGACCACCACCAAAGCCACCACCACTAGAAGGACCTACACTAGAGCCACCTCCACTACCAAAGCCACCTCCACCAGCACCACCTTCGCTACCAAAGCCACTAACACAAACACCCTCACAACAGCCAAGTCTAGTTTGACTACCGAGTGTGTGGGAAAAAAAAAGTGATGCAAAGAAATGGATAGATGTTGTTCGCGTAGGGTTCAAACAAATGTAAGGTAGGGGGACCAACCACACCAAGGCTCTAGTTCATGAAGATTCGAGAGCGGAGGGCTACCCTAGCTTACCTCAAGCTAAGCTGGTATTTTAGGCCAAGGATAGAGAATGAAAAGCACTCTCAAGTGCTTTTATCACTCTACTGATCTGAATGCTTGAATGGGACTAGGCAAGCTGATTTTTGGAATCCAAACCATACCTTAGACAACTCTCTGCTTGAGGATAACAGTGCGGGTCAAGGATGATAGTGTGATGCGCTAGCGTCTCTCTAGGGTGCTGGCATCCATATGACTAGAAAGTGAAAAGTATAGTGTAGAGTTCAAAAAAACCTACTAACGAACTAGTCAATGTTATTAAATGAACTAAATAGAGGGTAAGTGCACCAAGATGGTCGCACTTTTGTGGCCACAAAAGTGAAAAATGAGAC
>VDFB02281492.1:1018577936-1018628300 GCA_007258455.2 Sequoia sempervirens | reverse complement strand
GTTGCTTTGTGGCTTATTGCCTTTGGAAATGCATTTTGAAATTTGTATGCTTAATGTGTTTCAGATTCTTTTGAGAATGATTTATGAATGTTCCTTGGACTTGTTTAATTGTCATTGCTTTGATTACTATGGTGAGTTTCTTATCTTTATCTTATTTCTTGACTCATGAATATTGTGGTTTATGTCATTGTAACCTTGAGTTGTAATTATATTTGTACAATGTTGTTCATGGAGTCAGTTTGACAATCATGGTCGAGTTAACTTCCTTGTCACCTCTAAGCATGGGGGGTGAGTTATTCATAATTCACATGGTTGGGTGGAATGTGCTCTGCACCCGTTGGGTTCCCCATTAGTATGCTTTGTTTGCAGCATTCATTCAATTGGAGTTTGTTCCAGTGGATCATTTGTAATTCAAATATTATTGTATTTTGTATCATCCCACATGTTTGGGAATTGTAATTGTAATTCATTCATCTAATCATGTAATGTATTCTATAACTATTGATGTAATAGTTGGGGACTTTTGTAACATTATTGTGAGAGATTTTGTATAATAATTGCAAAAGTTTTCAATTGGGAAAGAAAACAAGATGCAACTTTAAAGGAAATGAGCAATCAACTACCAAAATGTTGGAATTGATTTATATAGACCTTTGTTGTCCCACAAGAATAGGAATTCTTAATGCTGATAGGTATTTCATTCTCCTTATTGATGATTATTCTAGAATGACATGGGTTACTTTTCTTAGGGAGAAATCTCAAGCTCTGGATAGATTTAAATTGTTCAAGGTTGGGGTAGAGAATGAAGTGAACCTAAGAATCAAATGTTTAAGGTATGATAGAGGTGGATAATTCACTTCTAGCGAGTTTAATAGATTTGTGAAGAGCATGGCATAAAAATACATTTTTCTATTCCAAGAACTCCTCACGAGAATGGAGTTGTTGAGAGGAAGAATCAGACTGTTCAAGAGGCTACAAGAACTATGATGAAAGAAGAAAATGTACTTGATGTATAATAGATAGAAGCAATCCACATTGCTATTTATATTAGTAACAAAGTTTAGATCAGAGGTAACAACACAAAGACTCCTTATGAGTTGTGGACTAGAAAAAATCCTACTATTAAGTACTTTAAGGTGTTTGGAAGTAGATGTTATATTAAAAGAGATGATGAGAACCTTGGAAATTTGAATGTAAGATGTGACGAAGGTATTTTCCTTGGATATTCAACTAGTAGAAAATCTTATACATTCTTCAATAAAATATTGAGGAAGATTATTGAGAGTGCAAATGTAAAGGTTGTTGAAGATATGCACAAACTAGTTGAAATAAGTGAAGTTGAACCAGATGAACCTATCTATGGAAAATTACAAGAATAAAATAAGAAGAAAAAATTGAAGAAGAAGAAGAAGCTCTATAACCTACTCCTAAGACCCCAAAATATGTATAGAAAAATCATCCTAAAGAACAAATAATTGGAGATAAAAGTGAAAGTGTAAAGACAAGAAGAAAAGTGGTGGTAGCTGAGGTAAATCTATGTTTACTTTCGAAGATAGAACCTAAAATAGTATGTGAAGCATGAAAATATGAGAATTGGGTTAGAAAAATGAAAGAGGAGTTATAGCAGATAAAGAAGAATTAAACATGGGAATTGGTTCCTAGACTTGTAAACAAGAACATAATTGGTTCAAAGTGGGTGTTCAAGAATAAGATGAATGAGAATGGTGAAGTAGTGAGAAATAAACCAAGAATTGTATGCAAAGGTTATTCACAAGTTGAAGTAATAGACTTTGAGGAGACATTTTCTCCAGTGGTAAGAATGGAGGCTATTAAGATTTTTTTGGCATTTTTTGCTCAAAAAGATTTCAAGGTATATTAGATGGATGTTAAGTCTGCATTTCTAAATGGAGAATTGGAAGAAGAGGTGTACATGGAACAACCAAAGGGATTTCAGTTATCAGATAAACTAGATATGGTCTGTAAATTGAAAGAGTCACTATGGACTTGAATAGGCTCCCATAGTATGGTATGGAAAGTTGGATAAATATTTGGCATAGCAAGGGTTTAGCAAAGGCTCCAAAGATAGTAATCTCTATTTCAAGGTTGAAGGAAAAAAAATGTTGATAGTGGTTGTGTATGTTGATGATATTATCTTTAGAGGAAACGAGGGTATGTGCAAGGGATTTGCAAAGGAGATGCAAAAAGAGTTTGAAATGTCTATGATTGGTGAGTTGAATTTGTTTCTTGGACTACAAGTGAATAAAACTGATAAAGGCATATTCATTTCACAATCAAAGTGTGTTAAATAACTAATGAGGAAGTTTGGAATGGATGACTCCAAACTGGTCTATACCCCTATGGTGACCGGATGCAAACTGAGTAGAGATGATGAATCTCCTAAAGTTGATTAGAGCATTAACAGATCTATGATTGGTCGAATTTTATATCTTACTGCTACTAGACAAAATATCATGCATGCAGTATGTTTGGTTTCCAGATTTCAAGAAGAACCTAAAGAAGCACATGTTACAGCTATGAAAAGGATATTTAGATAACTAAAAGGCACTCCAAATTATGGCTTGTGGTATCCTAAGGATACTAATTTCACTTTGAGTGCTTACACCAATGCAGATTGGGCCAGTTGTGTTGATAACCAAAAGAGTACAAGTGGTGGTGCATTCTTTCTTGGAGGAAGATCATTTTCATTGCTAAGCAAGAAATGAGATTCAATTTCTTTATCCACTACAAAAATTTGAGTACATTATTGCAACATCTTGCTGCACATAGGTATTATGGATGAAGCAAACATTGAAGGATATAGGAGTGATATGTGATGATCCTATCCCTATCTTATGTGATAATACAATTGCAATAAATATTTCAAATAATTTGGTAATGTATTCAAGGACAAAGAACATATCTATTAGATATCATTTCTTGAAAGAAAAGGTATTGGATAATGAAGTCAGGTTGGAATATGTGCCTACAAAGGATCAAATTGTTGATATATTTAATAAGGCTCTTCCAAAGGATACTTTTATCTTAGGGAGAATTTGGGGTTTACTACCCCTCCTTATTTGAACTACGTGCACATGGAGTTGCATCAGTCTAGTGGATCTATAGATTCTTCATTTGTTTGGACTGATGACTAAGGTCTACTCCTAAGGGGGAGTAGGAAGTATCATTTTTGTAGTATGAGATGTGGGTGCAATCCTAAGGGGGAGTGATCATAATTTTTGTTATTTTCCATTGATGTCAAAGGGGGATATAGATTCACGTGAAAAAAAAAAATTTGAGAGGAGAGATAGAGAGAGAGAATATTGTAAGGAAAGGAGTTTGCAAGAATGTTGTGTAGGTTGTCTAATATAGAAAATGAATAAGAGTGTGTATTGTGTCTTTGGTGGTTTTTCACATCATGTGTTGCCATCAATGACAAAGGAGGAGATTGTTGCAAATATGAATGAGTATGGTGGTGTTGTCATTAATGTTGGCATTGATGTCAACATAGTATATGATTTTGTGGAGAAAGGAAACAAGTGATTGTAGGTTGTGCATGTATATTTGAGATACTATAGAGATTTTGTGAGTACATGGAGCTATCTTTATGGTGTTGCAGGTGTGCTAATATGATGAGTTACCAAGTGCTTTTGAGAAATAGTGAAGACAAAATTATGTGTGTTTAGCATGTGCTCCAATTTGTGATTTGCATTTCTTTTGTACTGATCCTATGCTTGTGTGGATTTGAAGTGTTGTTTAAGGGAATCATTGGGTGATATATCCTATATTAGAGCTTTTTATTTGATGGAGAGTGAAATTTGTGCTCACCAGTGTGTGAATTGGGTTGGCAATGTTGTTTGTCTATTACTAGGAGAAATGTATCTACTCTGTAGTACTTTTCTAGGTTTTTTCAGGTCTTGCGGATCTGGTAGAAGGATTGTAATGGTGTTATCTATGTTATGTCAAAGGTTTTTATAGTTTGGAGATCTAGAAGACTAGGTTCAGAATTATTGTGTGTTTTTGTATAGTCCAGATGGACTAATGGAAAGTATTATGTGTATGAAGGTTGTTGCATTTGCTATGAATTAATCTGAAGGAATTTGAGATGTTTTCTAGTGTATTGTGAAGCATGTTATGTGGTTTTCATGTTATCTTCTTGTTGCAGAAATGTCTACTTCAAAGTTCATTTTTGTTTTCACTAGGTTTGGCCGAATTGGTGTCTACACATCATGTGAAGGATGTATCAACTAAGGAAGCATGTGATTTATTTGAGATGTTTTTTTGGGTCTTGGTTAACTATTGGTTTGGTCTGCTCTCATTCTCTTCCAACACGAGAATGTTGAGTTGTCGACCTACTTTGAATTTGTAATATGAAGTGTGTGTAGCTAACCTTGAAGAAAGCTTCTAAGGTTGAAGATAATATAAATAAAAGTTGAGATGTTAAGGATTGAAGTGTGATGATCCACATGTGTGATAATGTGATAGGTGTGAGAAGAAAGAGTGTGCAAAATTAAATTGAGGCAGCAGTACTTTAAAGTCTGAGACTCCTGAAAGTAGTGTGTTGATGGTGTATGCAATATTTTGATCAAGGCTGTGGATGTGTGTAATTTGTTGTGGTGGATTGTAGGCTATCTTTCTGTATCTATAGGCAGTGAGCCTCCTTGTTGGAAAATGAGTCCTATTTTTAGGTAGTGGTCCTCCTTCTTGGATAGTGAGCCCTTTGATAGTGAGCCTCTTTGTAATTATTTTTGCAATTACTTTATATTGTGATTTCATCCTCACTATGGTTTTTCCCCTATTGGGTTTTCCACATAAATCTAGTGTTTCTTGTGTTGATATTACTTTCTATTATTTGCAATATTGGAATCAAGAAACACTGAGAGGGGGGGGGAATTAGTGTTGTACAATTTTTAACTTTATTAATCTTATCTCCAAAGCACTTATAACATTCAGCCAAATAAATATGCGTGAACATAAAGTAAGCAACCACAACACCATAACACAAGGATTTTTACATGGAAACCTTGTTAGGGGAAAAACCACGGTGGATGGCCAATCCACAATATAATCTGAGTATATTCAAAAGGATGTTTACAAAATGGGAATGCACTTGCATTCAAGCACACTGCCTAGAGCTCACTGCTTAGAAATAGAAAGGCTAACTTCCCTGCAAAAGTTTGGAATACTTCCAAAGATTTAAACTGAGAAAAATAGCATCTAAAAATTCCTGATTATAGTTCTAGTTAGGCTCAACAATCAAATTGTTCTCCTTCAGATTGATTCTTCTCTTTTTCTCTATTCTACATCAACTCACAACAAAAATCCTTAATGCTCAAGTGAAACTACACTTAATCACTTTCCATATCTACCTATATTCACAACATACATCAACTCACATTGAACACTCACCAAAATGATATAATCAATCACTTATATATATCCACTACAAGGGATTTTATTGCTTCATGTTGACTTCAATAAGATAAGAAAATATTCATAAACTATCAACTTCAAATCATTCATAATATCTAATGTGAATCCACAAGAGTTAGCCACAACATAGTGAGGACCCAAAACAAAATGCTCAAACACAAAAATACTTAATAACTCCTCAAATATCTGTGACACACTATATTCACCAAGTTGGCCTTCATGTACATTGATGAATAAAGAATTAGACAACTAGGCTTCTTAACTTAGATCTAGATTGATACAAGGTACCAAGATTTGAGGATAACACAAATTATGCATCAAGCAATACTCCCTAAGATCCACAACACAAAATGATAACATAAAATCTGCATATGAATCGAATAACATAGATTTAACAGATGCTTTGTTTGTGATTAATAGATAAACACTAATCTTCAATCTGTCTTCCGGTATGAGAAAAATGCAACATGTGGATCGACTAGCTAACAAGGGTTGCCTTGAATGAAAATACCATAAAGCATGTGCAGTTTCTCTTGCCAACAATCTCCCCTTTTTGAATTGATGGCAACACTTGATGAAAAATAACTGTCAGATCAATACCAACAAAAATACACTGCCAAGAAAAACTCCAAAAAGATCTTCAAAACTACAACTCCCCCTTAGATGAATGTACATTTTGCACTATTCTATTCTCCCCCTTTGACATAAATGGCAAAGATATGGAATCTACATACAAAGAAAAACTTCAAACTGCATATGTACACATTTATTTCAATAATTTACACAAACTTGAAAATATCTACAAAATTTGTTTTCAACAAGTTCAAGCTTGAGTCCCAACACTTCTTAAGACTCTTCAAAATAGTTATGTGACCACAAAGAAAATAAGATTGCATCTCAGCTAATTCAAGGCTTATAGGGTCACTAACCGCCAAAGCATCTCGTGCTTCCTTTAAATCACTCAACATGGTTTCCATTTTTGGACCAATCAAACCTCTAAGTTCATAGGCCTTTTCCACAAATCTTTCATTTCCATGGTTTAGATTCTTTATTTTGTCAAGTAAAGAGATAACTTGACCTTCTTGCACTCCAAAAAAAGTAGTTAAGGGATCAAAAGTATCAAAAATAACACCAAACTCTTTCTCATGATCGTTAACCTTCTCATTATCCTCAGTATGTTTTGATAAATACAAACATGAATTATAGACTTTTCCACCTTCAGATAAAGCATTAAAAATATTCTTTGCATAGGTAGCTAATAGAGATTTATCTTTAGGTATTGTACCTTTCAGACTATTAAACCTTTTGTCATCAAAATCATTCTATATCTTGACAATATCTGACTTCTCAAGTGACTCAAAATGAGTACTTACCAAATTTATAAGCTTCTTCAGCTCATTGAAGGAGGAATTGGATTGATCCTTAACATGAGTAGGAATGATCTCCAAAATACCTAATGCAAGATTCAGTAGTTCACTATCCTCAATGTGGGATTTCAGAATTTCTTCCCTAGCCTTAGCTTGTGCAAATGATGCAACTCTCATTTTCTGAATTAGGGACAAATTCGATAAATGAATAGGAGCATCTCCCTACTAAAGATAAAATTCCTCCTTTTTCTCATCAAGAAATTTCTTCACTACCTCTATAATGTCTCTTGCTTCCACTAGAATTTCCTTAACTTTAGCCTTCTTTTCCTCAACCACCAATTCTTCAACCATAAATTTATGCTTGTCATTTGGAATTTCAACCTCTTCAACCGACATCTCCTTTTGCTCAACCAACACAACTTTTGGAGCATTAGTCTCCATAGGTGTTTCTGTATGATGCATATCAAGATGATTCTAAGTATCTTGAACTATAATATCTTCATTTACCAGACCAAATGAAGTGGCTTCTACATGCTCTTCTTTAGAGACAACATCAATCTTGTTCTTTAATATAACTTCGTTTAGAATTCTCTCAGTTTCTTTTGCAACTTCTTATGTCCTGTCCAACATAAGCTTGTTTATCCTTGACTTGATCTTGAATTCTCTTTTTGCTTCTTTCAAGATTGATTGCATTTCCTTAGTTGACATTACTAAACTTAGATTTGCAGTAACCCTTTCCCTCATCTACTCTTCTTCATTTAAGGCATTGACTCTCCTCATCTCCAAAATTTTAGACAATTCCTTAGGCAATTGTGCCATTATTTCAATAAGAGTCATATTGAAATTGTTCAAATATTTTATTGTAGCCTCCTCAAGGAATCTTTGACCGACAGTATCAAAAGTACCATACACATCACATAAAGGCTTGAGATTTCCATCCTTAAGTATACCTTTTTCAACTTCCTCTATAGGCATTCCTAGGTTTTTAGGGTTCATCTTCTTCTTTTCTTTCTCTTTTTCAATAGAGGGCTTTCCCACAGTGATTGTTGTTGCTACTTGGGTGCCCATATGCTTTATTTTACTAACTTCATCAGATTTTGTCTCTTCATCTTCTGAGATAGTTTCATACACTCTTGTTATCTTGTCCTTCTTCCTCTTACTAGATACCTTAACTTGAGCTTTTATAGGGGTTGACTTCTTTGAATGACCAAACAAAGGTGCAAAGCTCCTTGTTGATCTAGTTTAGAAAGAGGATGTTGCAAGACTAGCATATTCAATTTTAGCAGGCTCCTTTTCTTTTTTGACATCTACTTGATCTCTCTTCCTTCTAGCTTCTCTTACTACTTCTTCAAATATGCCCATACTTTCTGCAAAGACTTCCACTTCTTTAACTACTCATGGACTTGCATGTTATTTTTTGCATATGTTCCAAGCCTTCCTTCTATTGGATCCACAGGCTTGCTCAACATATGTTGTGCATATAGTTCTAAGATTCCTTCCTCGACTTC
Source organism: Sequoia sempervirens (assembly GCA_007258455.2). Classification (NCBI taxonomy): domain Eukaryota; kingdom Viridiplantae; phylum Streptophyta; class Pinopsida; order Cupressales; family Cupressaceae; genus Sequoia; species Sequoia sempervirens. The sequence goes on along the minus strand of VDFB02281492.1, from coordinate 1,018,619,995 downwards.
ATATCCCATTGAAATAATCCAAACAGTTCTAGGATCAACTGCTTCCATTAAGCATTGATAAATATCCACCATAAAACAAATTGTGTCCTTATACTTCTCAACAATAGAAGTAGGAATCCTTTCCCTTGATTGCATTACATTCTAAAAGTTCTTAAGATATCCCCAAATTGTAGTTTGCTTGACTTGACTATCACCAATGTTGAATAACATGTCTCTAATCTGAATAGCTATTGGCTTATCACCTCTTTACCAGACTACCTTTCTGACTCCTGGAACTTCATTCATGAAATAAAAGAATAGACACAGTAAAATATTATTGTATTTAAAAAAATTCTTCTTATATTTATTTAAATCTTTCCAATATTTTCCATAAGTTGACTTCAAAGCAATTCACACAAGTCATATTCTACATTCTCCCTAACCATCTGATAAGTTGCATATATGGTCTAGAATTGAATACAAAATTTTATCTACTGGAGTGATATATCTTATAACCAATGACCATTGAGAAAAATTTTACATCCACATCAATGATGTTATCAATTGGCATTTCTCTTCTATCAAATGTTGAACCAGTCGCATATGTGATGGTTTGATTCTTCATAGACTTCAAAATTGGTAAACCACCGAAAGAATTTAGGCCTGTAATAGCTCTTATAGCCTCTTTTTGTTATCTTAAAGGGTTGATTCACCCACATAAATTCAACATGGAATCGACTAAAGATGTACCAAATGCATTCATTTTCATCAAACATGGGGAATTTCACAAGTTGCATGAATTTCTTCTCTTCTAGGCTTTTGAATTGAGGCTTAACATAGAAATTCTCTCCAACAATGTGTTTGGAATATAGATTTAGCAACTGTAAGCTTCCTAACTCTTCAATATTAGCACGAATATATGCCCTAATTTCTTCAATGTGTAAAACTCTATATGGCACAGACAAAAATGCACCTATGGGATCAATCTCAACAAACTTGAAAGGGTGCCATTTGAATTTTGGATGGGGTCTATCCTTCACTTCAACTACCAATGGAGTAGCCATTTCAACAAATTCACAGGATTACAAGTTTCCTAAGAAATACCTTTTAGCCAAAGTAGGGTTTGAGCTTCGAATTACCTTCACACTTGATTTCACCAAAGTTCACTTTAGAGCTCTTCAAAATTCTTCTCTTCAAAGTGAAAAGTGACAAATGAAAGATAGAAATGACTTTTTTATCATTTGCACACCTAACATTTTTGACGCAATAAATGATTTTTCCCTAACTCATCTGGATACCCTATTTTCATACATTGTGAAAGATTACTCTTCTACGGCTCTTAAATTCAACATAAATACTCTCTCCAGTTGTTCAACAACATTTGTAGATCACTAATGCACTCACTGAGCCCATCCACATTCTAGTGTTAAGTACTGACAGGTGGTTTGTAGGATTTTATTGACTAATCCCCCTAGGCCAAAGGCCTAAAGATGAATTCCTAGAGGAATTACTACAAGTTGATTATGCTGCTGCCTCATTTTCTAAAACAGAGGGACTCTTCTTCACCAAGGTTTTCTTCATCTACTTTCTAATTTGATCTATAGTAACTTTCCCTTTTCCTTTTACACCCTTCTACATATTTCTTCTTTGACTTACCAGGCCTCTTTTATAGAATCTAGCAGTGTGACTAGTTTTGTTGTAATTGTAGCACACCACATTTCTTTTTCCAGACCAGTTGTTCCACTAATTTTCTCTCAATCTGCATTGATTAGTAATATGGTCAAATCTATTGCATGTATAACATTTGACATCTCTATAAAAGTTGTTTATCACATTTCTGCATTCATTTGACTTATGACCATACATATTATAGTTAAAGCACTGACTAGAGAGTGATGGACCATTTGAAATCATTCTACTTCTACATTGAGCTGCCATATGACCAAATTTATTGCAAGTAAAACAATAACCATTAAACCTCTAAGTAGTAGGTTGTCTTACCAGATACCTTCCAATGTTGTTCATCTAATTTCCTTGTCTGAATCTCCTTTATCTAGAATTCAATTGCCCAGATCCAAAACATTCTCCTTCCTCATATCCAAGACCTTGCTTGTCACCATCAGTCCTCTAACCCTTAATACATTAATCAAGCTTGGCTAAGCTAACCTTGAAATTTTCCTCGTATTCATTTGTAGTAGCAAGTTCATCTCTGAGATCAACAATATGTTTTTCAAGATTTTCCTCAAGGTGTTTGGTTTTTTCTAACTCATGTTCCAACTGAATGAATCCATCAATAATCTAGATGCATTCTTCTAATTTCTCTTTCAGGGATTGGGAAAGCTTTTTTTTATTCTTCTTTCTATCTTCAATCTCCTTAGTCATCCTCATTGTGATAGATTCCATCTTATGCTTCAAAACTATATTCTCTCTAGAAAAAAAATCACATTCTTTTATCTTTTCCTTTAGGGATTGACTTAGTTGTTCATCTTCAATGCATTTATTGTCATCTTGTTTGATCTAATCACAAAGTTCCCTTATCTTCTCCCTAGATTTATTGATTTTATCTTTCAATGACTCGATGAATCTATCAACATTCACAAGATTTGCTTTCAATTCATAGACTTCATATTTTGACTGATCGAGATCATCTAGGGCCACCATAAGTTGTTGAAGACAACTTGAATCCATTGAAACACTTTGCAAGCTCTTCCCCAAGCTATTAAACTCCTTTTAAGGAACTAGGCTATGATACCAATTGTTGGAATCAAGCAACACTGAGAGGGGTGGGTGAGTCATTGTTGTGCAATTTTTAACTTTATTAATATTATTTTCAAAGCACTTATAACATTCATCCAAAAGAAATATGCATGAAAATAAAGTAAGCAACCAAAAAACCATAACACAAGGATTTTTACGTGGAAACCTTGTTAGGGGAAAAACCACTATGGATGGCCAATCCACAATATAATCTAAGTATACTCAAAAAGATGTTTACAAAATGGGAATGCACTTGCATTCAAGCACACTGCCTAGAGCTCACTGCTCAGAAATAGAAAGGCTAACTGCCTTACAAACATTTGGAATACTTCCAAAGATTTGAACTAAGAAAAATAACATCTACAAATTCTTGATTACAGTTTTGGTTAGGCTCAACAATCAAATTATGCTCCTTTAAACTAATTATGCTCTTCTACTCTATTTTGCTTCAACTTGCAACAAAAATCCTTAATGCACTAGCAAAACTTGGCTTAATCATTTTCTAGATTTGTTGATATTTGCAACATGCATAAATTCACATTGAACAAACACCAAAATGATATGATCGATGAATTACATATATCTTTTACAAGGGATTTGATCACTTCATGTTAGCTTCAATAAGAGAAGAAAATATTCACAAACTGTCGACTTCAAATCATTCATAATATCCTATGTGAATCCACAAGAGTCAGCCATATCATATTGAGGACCCAAAAAAAATGCTCAAACACAAAAATACTTAAGCAATTTAACTCCTCAAATATCCACAACACACTATATTCACCAAGTCAGCCTTCATACACTGATGAATAGAGAATTAGACAACTGAGCCTCTTAAATTACATCTAGATCACTATGAGGTACCAAGATTTGTGGATAACATAGATTATGCATCGAACAATACTCCCTAAGATCCACAACACAAAATAATAATAGAAAATCTGAATATGAATCAAAGAACACAAATTTACCAGATGCTCTATTCATGCTTAACAAATAAACACTAATCTTCAATCTGTCCACCAGTATGAGAAAAATGCAATGTGTAGATCGACTAGCTAACAAGAGTTTTCATCAATGACAACACCATAAAGAATGTGAATTGTCTCTTTTCAACATGCACTTCATGCTCATACTTAATAACAAATTAAAGTGGATCTGGAGTTAATGATTGTTTGAGATTTTTAGATGTGATTGGTGACAACTGATTCACTCCCCCTCTCAATTTTTTTGCACCTTTCAACAACATGAATAAATAAACAAAGAAAATCAAGATCCACACTTGATTGAAGCAATGCATTATGAGTCTATGTAAAACCCCATTCTGCAACCTAGAGGACGATGCAACACTGCAGAAGCACAACTAATTTTTTTTCCTAAAAAGAGTAACAAAAACAAGTGAAGTAAACTACTCTAACAAATACGTCCTCTAGGTTATAGGACATGGTTTTACACTTGGTATCAGAGCCTAGGTTCAAACATTGGGAACTCTAGGTTAATATGCAAACCATTAAGTTTTTGCGTAGGATTTAAGTTGCATACCTTGTCTTATGTCTTGGTGATTTTTTGTAGGATCAAGTTATCTAGGTGAGGTTGTAGAGGTAGTCAACAAGATTCATCTCCCCATGTTTCCCATGAGCCAAAGACCATGGTGGTAGCTATGGACAAGGCTCAGATTGTTGATGAGAATTTAGTTATGGTCTCAGTTGGACAGACGAGGGTTCAAATTGGCAATGCACCTTCCATTGGTGTTGAATCTCAGGGTGGTCAATCTCAAACTCCCAAGGGACATCAGGAACCTACTAAGGGTGAGCAAAAACAACCCCCACTATTCGAACATAAGAATTCTCGGTCCAAACAAGGTGGTATTTGGTTTTAGAAGAACAGAGAAGAGAGTTGGCTACAAGCTCATCGTAATCATGTCTATCAGCCAACATAGAGTTATTTGTCTATTATTAATGGATGTAGTGGCCATACACTAGGATTTGGATTACCTAGGATGCAATAGGTGCCTACACAGAGTGGGCAGTACAAAAACTCGTGGGGAAAATGAAAAGATTTTCCACCTAGATAGAATGACAAATATCAGTCAGGGGGTGACCGGAACTGGAGGCATGTCAAACACTTTAGTAATGCACAACCACTACAGAGTACTCAATCTACCTTTTGGGGTAGTTTCCAACCATCTAGTGCACCTTCTAGAGGTGGAGGTTTTGGCAGGGGTATTCGGTGTTTTTCTTGTGGCCAATAGGGTCACATAGTGCGGTAGTGTCCCAATAAGGACACATTAGGATATACTCAGAGGGCAGCAGCTTCAGAGCTGATAGTAGGTGACACAGGTAGATCACATAGTATGTTTACCACTGTGGATAACCACCAGGCTAGGTACGAAGGTTTTGTACTCTTTATTTTATGTTTTTCCTTTTGGGTTGTTCTCACTTGTCTACCCTAAAGTTTTCATTAGGTGGTGTTGGTCCAATGGTGCAGAAAAATAGTGAAAAGGATAGGACCCTTGGTGTAGTGCACAATTCACTAATATCCTTCCTACTGGGGAACGCATTATGGAAATTGGTGTAGTGTGGATTGTTGTGATTTAAAATTTCTTGGAGTCAAATTTTTACCCCTGGTTATGTGTAGGGATGGGAGGGTCAAAGTCTGTAAAGAAGAAAGGAAAGGCAAGAAAGACTGCCAAGATCTAACAATCCCCTACTGTCCAAGGAAGGGAAGGAGAGCCTTCATGCTCAATCTTCTTCTTCCATTATTGTGGTAGTAGATTATGATGAGGATCCAGAGGAGTGTCCTCTTTCAGGCAGTGATTAGCTCGATAGTTGTTAGAGGGTTGTTGAACCTTCTTTGTTGCTTAGATGGTTTGATACTTTATACTATGTTATGATTATTAAACTTTGATACTTATTATATTATATTTTATGCTTGAGACCTTATAGTTGGTTGTTTCACCATTTTAGATTGTGTTGGATCAAATTTCATTTTATCTTGATGATTGTGACATTATGTATTGATATTTATGATATGTTGAATTTATGGAATTATTATTGTGTTGGATAATATGATTGCATGTATCTTTTGGTTCATGAATGCGTTTGTTATGTTGATGAGTAGCTATTGCCTTATGATGTGGTTTGTAACTATGTATGTTTACCTGAGCTTGCGACTTCCAGGAGTAAGTCGATTCCTAGGGGGGAGGATGTAACACCCCTCCGATTTGTTATGTTTTCTTGACAACTCAGATACTTTGATGGACTTTATTTTATGTTATTGTTATTCTATCGCTGACAGTGGAGTGATGATAGATTATATTGATGTGATGACACATTATATGGATGGTGATTATGTTTAATATGTTTTATGTTTGCATATATGCTTAGTTGTGATGACATTGCTATATATTCTTATTGTATTTTAATTGATATATTATCTCGTCAGTTGATGTGACATTCTATTGATGAAGAGAATGTTAGTGCATCACTTGCTTGCGAGTGCCCTGTGATTTTCGTGATTCTCTCTTCGCAGTGTGTATGAATTACTATCTATATACATGTACAACTCTTTCTTGTGTTGTAGGTTTGCAGGCATATGACAATGACTTCACCTGGTTTCACAGGTTTGAGCGTGTCCACTACTCAACAGTAATATTAGGTGATAGTAATGGGCTACTAGTTATACCTTTACCCTAGTGTAGTGTGTCGTCAGTCTGAGTTTTGGTCTTAGCCTTATCATTGTTGTTCTAGGTATTTTATTATTTTGCAAGTTTAATTTGGTAGATTAAATGTGTATTTGATTTAAATATTTAATTAATTGAATTACATGTTGTGATTAAGTATTTAATTAATATGGATATTTTATTATAAATTAATTAATTTAATTTGAGTTATATTATAAAGTAATTTTAATTATTATATTAATTAAGAATTAAAATAAATAAGTTATTTAATTGTAAATTAGATTAAATAAATTGTTTTTAATTTTAAATTCATATTTGAGAAAAGATCTTAGAAATATCTTGGTTTGTTAAAGAAGAGATATTTCTTATGTGAACTAGAAGTTAGATGGATTTGTTTTCTTATTGTCTTAAAATTGATTTACAGAAAGATGAATGAAAATTGGTGAAAAAAGAGGAAGTTGTTTGTATGGGAAAGAAAGACATAGGTTTTTTCAGAAAATGAAAGAATTGTTTTATGGTTGAAGAAATTGTAGATATTAGAAGCTTTGTGATAATTCTAGGAAGCTAAGTTGTTATATTTTTGGCTATGGATTGTTCTTGTTCTCTAGGAAGTGGCAATTTTTTTGAAGGAAGATTTGGCAACATTGGCAAATTGAAGATTACAGAGAAGCTTGGCATCAATCCTCAAGGCAACAATTCTTCTAGAATAGGTTCCTTAATTTTTTTTGTGAATTTTGATTTGAAAGAGTTATTTAATTATTGTAATGCAAATTGAAAAATATTAGAAGAGGTTTTTATTACTGTAGAAGCTTTTGTTTTTAAAAGATTGCTGTGAAATTTGAACCTCTATAGAAAATAATTTGGATCCTTGTTAAAATGAGTATTTGAAATAGATTTATACAAAAAGAAATTATAGTGGGATTATTGAGCCTCTATTGAATTTAAATCAAAACTTAGAAACCTCTTCCTGTGAAAATAGAGTTTATTTTTCTGTAGAAAATGGTAAATTACCATTAAAGATTTAAATCCCTATAGGGAATGATTTTTAACACAATAGAGGAATTAGAAAACCTTAAAAGAAAACAATAGATGACTTAGATAACCTTTGTGGGATTGAAAATGAAATCTTCTAATAAATTTGAAAAAATTGAAATCCTCTGTAGATTTATGAAAATTGGAAACCTCTTGTAATTTGTAAATCATAACAAGAGAAAGAGAGTCACTAAATTAATCATAAATAAAAATTTACAAACTAGGTAGGGCCGAATTTTTTTATATGTTTTAAAAGACTTTGTGGCACATCTTCAGTAAAATGTTTAGAGAAACCTAGATCCGAAATCGGAAGTTATTAAAGTCACAATAGACTTGTTTTATATTTAGTATTGTTGAAAAATTGTAAATTAATATATATATATATATATTTAAAAATATATATTAGAAAATTTGCTTATAATTTCAGAATATTTAAATATAAATATATTTAAATGTATTTTTTAAATAGGTGAATGCACATGCATAATTAGATATTTTAATATGAAATATTTTAGAATGAAAGTTTAATAAAGAATAATTGGATTATGTAATTAGAAAAAATATATATTTAAATATATATATTTATTTAAAAAAAGATATTTATTTAAATGAATATTATGTTATTAAATTAGTGCATGCAATACACAAGTAGGCATTTTATAATAAATTTATTCTATTAGAAAGAATGAGATTTCTATTTATGTGTGATTATGAAATTTGAGTTAAACAACTAGTTTTAATTTCTTTATGGTTTGTAAACGGAAGTATATATTTTAATATAAGCATGCAAATGCATGAATTAGTTAATCTTAAAATAAAAGGACTTAAGAGAGAAAGTTGTTTTATATTTAAATAGATATTGTGTGATTAAAATGTTTAATGTTCAAGTAGAATATTTTATAATGCAATGATTGTAATAGAGAAATTGATTTTATTATTATATGAAACTGTGGAAATGAAGTTAAGTAAATAGTTTTATTTTGTTTCCTTATTATTGCAAATGAAATTATATTTACCTTGAATAATTGCATGTGATGAGATATTGATTCAAATTGGATTTAAGAAATCTGAATATTAGATTATTTAAATGCCTAAATTGTTTTAAGTTGTGTTCTTTTCTATTCACATTTGTGGACAATTTGAGTTGAATGTTATGACTAATTGTCAAACTGAATGTTAAATAATTGGTTTAATTCGTTGTTGATTTATTGGATTTGAGAAATCCTAATGGTTGTATATTTAATTACTGGAGTGGTTGATTGTAATTGTGTATTGGGAATTGAGAATACTAGTTGTCAAGAAAATATAAGTCTTCTAGAGATTATAAAATTGTGAAAGGGTTATTGTATCTTTTGTTCATCCTTTTTGAGATTTCCTTAGGTAGTGCACATTTTTGAGATTCAGTATTTGACATTTGTAGGGATGTGTGAATTAGTTTGAACACTTGGTTACTATGAATGGGTTATGTGATTTAATTTGGGCACCCAGTTACTATGAACGAGATGTGTTGTTATTTGCAGAATGGTTGATATTTGTTATCAATTTTTTTATTCTGTGCATTGTCTACCATTGGGTTGTGGAATATGTTATTGTATTGTCGATAGGGGAGTGACTTTCAACAAGGGTCGGGACACAAAGTGGTCCCAAGAAAACTCGTGTGAAAGTCAGTTTAATCAGTGAAAATTAAATAACCTTTATTAGGGATAGAATAGCTTAATACATTTAATCAAATAAGTCAGCCTCGCTCATTGGCTCAAGGGCTAGTATGAGACTTGAGATGAGTTGGGAAGGCCTGGAATGGCAAGATCATTATCTTTTCTTCTCAAAAGATAATTGATTATCCACTGGTTTGCATGTGGGCCTGGGTTTGTGAGAGGTTATCAGGATAACCCAAGATGGGGGCTAGGACCTAGGAAGATTTTCTTTGGATAACCAATGCAACCTTTGTGATGACACTCCTCCTATGACAGCAGTCGGTTTGTATTGTACACTGGTTGTAATTGATTCTATGGTTCTGGAAGCAATGTAACCTTATGTTTTGTGTTTATTAGTATAGTGTTGTTTTGTGTTTACTAGTACAATGTGGTTTTGTACATTTCTTGTGTCTAGAGGTAGTAGGTTGTCTTGGTTACCTTTTACTATCTCATAGCACGGGGGTTGGGCCTGTGGGTACCATATGGCTAGATGGTGTGCACCTTACACTGTTGGGGTTTTCTCTTCATGTTCGTGATGGTGGGATCTTCTAGTTTGAGGAGCTTGTGTGTTCTATGGATTTGTACTTCTCTTGTATTCATTGTAACAAATGGACACTATGTATTTGTATTCCTTATTTGTAAACAAGGAGGATTCCTTGTACTATAATTGTAATATTATGTATGATCTATTTACTATTGGCTTAAATTGTATATATTGCTTTTAAGTAGTGTTGTATCGGTGAAAATATGTTCATTACATTTTCATGTTTAATTTATTATGCTATGGGTTAATGCTTTGATGTATGATGTTATCATGCATTAATTTCATATGCTATGTTTTAGAATAATTTTGTAAGTTGTGAAGTTCACATGTAGATGCATTGCATGGCCTAGAGGATGTATGTGTTAGAGTAGTTTACTTCATTCATATTTTTTACTCTTTTTAGGAAAAAAATTAGTTGTGCTTCCGCAGTGTTGCATCATCCTCTAGGATGAGGGACGGGGTTTTACAGTCTACCCCCTCCTGGAAACAAAATTATTCCAAGCAACAATAAGAGTTAAACCCTTCCTTGTACATTATCATTTTACCTCCCATTGTGACTAATTAAGATGATGATGGGTAGATTATTGAAATTTATGAGGAGGTGCATAATGAATTGAACACATTATTTTCCTCTTTCATGAGCTTACATGACAATTCTCCAAGGAAGATGTTGAATTTGGTAGTGACCCTAGTTCGTCACTTGCTATTGTCCCTTTAGCTAGTTATCTTCCTTTGACACACAATGAACATGATTGGGATGTGGAAGGCCTACTTTAGGTTGACTCACACATGCCTTACTAGTTTCTTTACATTATTTTTTTTCTTTTATGTGATTGCATGTGTGTGATGTGATCCCTCGTATTGTTCTATTTCATGTGTCTCTCTCTTTTTGTGGCATTCCTCTATTTGTACCTACATTCTTCTCTATGCTATAAATCTTAAAGTTTTTCTTTTCTTTTTTCTTATTTTTTTCTTTTTGAGATGATGCAAGGCATTGAGACATTCATGTCTCTTCCATGTTGACCCAAAAAAAATTCCCTTATCTTTTCTTTTATCTTGTGTTTTTCTTTTGGGTATGATACAAGGCATCGAGACATTCATGTCTCTTCCATGTTGACCCAAAAGATTTTCTTTTATCTTTTTTTTTTGTCTTGTGTTTTATTTTTGGGGATGATGCAAGGCATTGATACATTCATGTCTCTTCCATATTGACCCAAAAAAAAATCCATTTTTTCACTCTCTTTGTTTCATTCTTCCATTTCTATATGTATTTGGGGAATGATGATAGTTCTGAGCTCTCTAAAATCATTGTAGTAAGAACATACTGACCCCAAATCCATAGATCCCTTATGTGAATTTGGATTTTAATTTTTTGGGGAAACCCCTCTTTTTTCCTTTCTTTTTACATGAAGTATCTTCATTTGGAAACATATGACTTGGTTTAGGGATTTATAAATTAGCTCTCATGTCTTCTTTATTGTTATAATTTTTGATTTTCTACTTTAAAGTAATTTCTCACAACATGGTGTTTAGCAATTTCTTTAAAGTGGGAGCATACGTTGATATTTTTATTTTTCATGGTTCATGGTGTAGTCCTTTCACTTCACATGATGTGTTTTTCACCTTGTGGATGACATTGGGTGTGATGTACCTGAAGAGCATGATATCTCTTAGCATATTGTATTCCACTTAGTGGCTTTATGTGGCACACTACATCCCCTAAGTTGTGAATCTTCTATTATTTGTTTGGTCCTCTTTTGGAGACATTAGGCAAAATGTTCCCTAAGTTAAGACCTCATATGAACTAAACAAGACTCCTTTAATCATTTATTTTTGTTAAATTTGCATTTTTAGTTATATGGCCACCTTGCATAATGTACTTTGCATGCTTGTGGAGCCATCTTGGTTGTTCATGAGTTCCAAGTATACAAATCTTTGCTTTCTTCATAAAGGTCGAAGTTCATTGTTGCATGGTGCATTATCAAAGTTATCATGAGGTATAACTTTGGTATGGTTTTTGGAGAAGCCCAACCAAGGAATGACTTTCCCATAGCCACTAATGTGTGAGTGTGAGTGTATACCAGTCATGTGTGTATGTACCTCACCTCTTTCAGATCCTCACCCACCAGATAACCTAGATTTTTGTTGCCTCAAAGTGAGTGCATGTTTTCAGAAAAAAATATCCTAGATCCAATCCACATCACGATGAAAAAATGGTCAAAGCTTCCCCCCTTTTTTCTTTTTTATTTATTTTCTCCTCATCTTTGGTAGTGTATGTTTGTGCCTTTATGATGCTCTTTATGCCATTTTCATGTGCGTTCTTTTGTACCTATGTTGGTTTTTCATGGGATGTTGATCCTAGGGGCTTGATCACCCCTTTTCATCATTGCCATCCTATCTTACCAACATTGTCACACTTGGACCCCTTTTGATGTGTGTTTGTCTACTTTAGTGTGATTTTGAAGCAAGTTCATCCTCTCACTAAAGTGGGGGCTAAATTTGGAAATGGAAAAAGTATCCCTTTTACTTTTCCTTTCTTGTTTGGGACCTCCTTGTTAAACTGAGCTTAATATTTCCTTGACTTAGTGTTGTAATGTGTTTGAAACAATCACATTATGTCTTGGTCCTTTGTGAACTAATGAACTTAAATGATGCCTTCCTAAAGTGGTGTGAAGTGTTGTAACTCATTTTCACACTTTCCTAAGGTTTTATTAATTGACCAAACCTAATAAACCTCTTTTTAACCAAAATTTACCTTAATCCTACCTTATTTAGGGTGTTGTAAAGTATTATAACACACTTTCACATTTTCTATGGTTTTCATAAATAATTGGGCTTCTTTATGCTTTAATTAGCCTTATTTTACATCCACAAACCTCATTTAATGCATCTTTTCAAGGATAATCTTTATAAAAATCAATATCCAATCATTATTCAAGTGTTATTAGGTTGTGTGGCCCATATTTCATGGTCTGGGAATCATATTCCACCTTGGGTGTATGGGTCCCACCTAGGGTTTTGAGCCTCGTCCTAGTTTTACACCTTTTTAATCATTTTTGAATTTGGTCCCATAAATTATTTGTAATTGGGATCATACACCACCTTCGGCGTATGAGTCTCATGTGGTCCAAACTTTAAATTAATTCAAATTCTTGGTAGGATTTTATCCTCCTAGATCTGATGTTAGCTTGTAGTGTTGTAATTTTGAGAATTTTATCATAATTAAGTTGAAATGGTGTTTAGTGGGATGGATGCTAACATATGCTTTAGGACATAGAGCACACCCACAAATCCACTTTCATTCAAGGGTAACCCTAAAAACCTCAATACAAAAGAGAAATAAATCTTGTAATAGGGTTTTCCTATGGGTTGAATATGATCTAATGAGGGGTTCACCACCAAGTGTAAACTTGGAAAATATAATTATATGAAAGATGAAATGAAAAACCCTAGTTGAATGGAAACTAACTCTAAATGCCCTAAAAACATGAATGAAATGTAATAGAAAATTGTAAGACTAGAAAGTGTACCCTTGGGAAATTGGAGAAGGCTAAGTGGAGGTCTAAAACACTAAAAAATATGTTTTCAAGGCTGACTATGACTCATTCACCAAGTTAGGTGAATCAATCCTATTTGTAGGAAACTGTCCAGGAACAGGTTTCTACCAAAAGGGTATCCAAATCTACAAAATCCTAAAAATGTACTAGAACTAGGACTCATTCACCAGAAGTGGAAAATTAGTCTAGTTGGGCTTTTCTGCAACTTCAAAACCTAATCATGCTCCTCTCTATCTATTTTTTTCTTCCTAACTAGTTTACAGATCCGAATCTCCAATTTGCAACCTATAGGTCTTCTCCAAGGTTCTTTAAGGCTTAATGACAACTTTGAATAATTTGTAACCTAGACCTAAAAATCATACACAAAGGAGAGGGAAAAATATTGTTGGGTTAGTGAATAGGGGCTTTCCTTGGTGAAACCTGTTGTTGGTATTAAACCTTGAAATAAAAGAAAATATAAATGGAGAATGATGAATGAACAAATAGCAATGTTGCAATTCTCCAAACCCTAGCAATAAGGTGCTAAAAATATGCTTGAAATAGCTACCATGGATGTGGTTCTTGAATCTTGCTTGATTGATGGTTATCTTATTTAAAACACTTGATTGAATCATAAAATCTACATCACAATTGTTAGCACAATAACAAACATGATATATGAAATCCTTGACATGATAATTGACACTTGAATGATGCTCTAAAATGCTTGGTAAGCCACCATTGAATTCTCTTGGATGCTCTTAAATTCTCTTTTGAATGCTTAATGATCTCTTGAATGCTAGGTGCTGAATATGAGTGAAAGAACCTTGTATTTATACTTAATTATGCGAGAATTCCCAAAATTGCAACACTACAAGCTGACATCAAATCTAGGAGAATAAAATCCCACTAGAAATCTGAATTAAATTTTATTTGCGGCCACATTGGACTCATTCGCCCAAAGTGGCAAATGAGTTCCACCAGACATAATGTATGGGACTAAAAACCAAAAGTGCTTAGAAATTTGTGAGAATTGGTTCAAGACCAAAAGATCTAGATAGGACCCATTCACCCAAGGTAGAAAATGAGTCCTAGATCCCTAAATTTGGGCCACACAAGCCAAAAACACCTGAATTATGATTGGTTACTGATTGGTGTCAAGATTATCCTTTAAAAGATGTAATTAATGAGGCTTGTGGTTACAAAATAGGGCCAATTAAAGCATAAGAAAGCCCAATTATTAATGAAAATCTCATAGAAGTGTGAAAGTGTGTTACAACACTCAAAATAAGGAAAGATTGTTGTTTTCTTTTATTAAAAAGAGGTTCATTAAGCCCAATTAATTAATAAAACCTTAGAAAAGTGTGAAAATGTATTACAAAACTTTGTAAATGTACCATTGAAATCTATTAATTCACAAGGAAACAATACCTAATGTGAATATGTTAGGTATATTAAAACACTAAATCAAGGCCAAGTTAAGGGGACCTTTTTCTATCATTACATGAGTATAAATACAAGTTTCTTTCACTCATTTTACACCTAGCAAGTTGAATGAGCATTCTTATAGTGATTTTGAGTTCACAAGAGCATTCAAGAGTCTTCAAGGGAAGATTATCAAGAATTTTAGAGCATTATTCAAGTATCAAGCATCATGTCAAAGACTTCATGCATCATGTTTGTTTTTTGAGATAACAATTGTGATGTAGGGGTTTTATGATTCAAGCTAGCATTCAAGTCAGGATATATCACATTCAAGAAAGAGTCAAGTTCTACATCCATTGGAGCCATCTCATACATTTTTGCAGCCTCTTATTGCTATAGTTTGGTGAGTTGCAACATCATATTTTATTCATTCATCATTCTCCATTCTTGTTTCATTTTATTTCAAGGTTTGATTACCAAAATGGGGTTTCATGAAGGAAAACCCCTATCCACTAACAAAACAACATGTTTCCCTCTCTTTAGTGTGTTATTTGCAGGTTTAGGTTGAAGAAACATTGAGGAGAAATTTGGAGAAAGTTTTCAAAGTGCCTAAAGTTTTCAAAGTTTTCACTATTATGTAGTCTAACACGCCCTATTTTTCCCCTTTTGGAAAAATGTGGACCCCCTTTTTCTTTTTTTTTAATGCTCACTTCAACATTGTTTTGATGCTTGGATGGTTGCTAGTTTTCTTCTCTCAATCTCACTTGGCCTCTTTGTATTATGAGCTATTTTTTTTCTTCCTGGTATTTTGGTGTTTTGATATGCTCTTAATGTTTATTATGTTATCGGAACCCAAAATTTTGGAATCCTACATTGAGCCAAAAGAGTATGTATCTTCAAAAGACTCTAGCTCCACTCAGTATTTCATTGATCGAATTTTCTAAACCTGGTAATCTTCCCTTTTACCAGATTTGGGTGCTTTATTTTTTCTTTGAAGTAAAAGTTAGAAACTAGAAAGTCTTCTTTGAAATTTCATTAAGTTTATCTTTCAGTTTTGGTTTCTAGTCTTTCTCTTGTTTCAATCTTTTCTTTCTTTTTCCCAGGAAGTATTTCCTGGATCCCTGTGTTATTTCATCCTTTCAAAAGCATTGTCAATAGCCTCAACCCTAATGGTCATCATTAATCACATATCTTTAATGGTGTATACCTTGTAAATAATTAGTGTGACATCTAATTGCCACATATAATCACTGCATCATCTTTCTTCTCAAATAGCAAGCCAACAAAAAAATCTATGTGTTCATGATTTGAACCATAATTCATAATGATTACACCTTTATTCTAGGAATTAATGTGAAATAATGGGTAATTAATGAAGGGGGCGAACTACCTATGTACTTGGCACCACCTCAATCATACAATTCATTTTACAACACTCCACTTCACGTCATATTACAAATTTTCTAAAGACATTGAATTCACAAAGCTACTTTGGCATGCAAAGAGAGGTAAAATTTTGAGAAACTAAGTCACAACTACCAAGGGTTTTGAAGTTGTATTATGAAGAATCACCATTTTTAGACAGAACTAGGTATGTTCTTAATAATCGATACATTGATAAGAGTTTCTCAAGCTAGAAAATTTTGATGATTGTATTTTCTTCATTCTGAAATTTGAATGTTAATTTTTCTCTAAGTTGTTAAATATAATCAAAGAATGAATTGAAAATTTTATGAAATGTAAGTTTTGGAATTTAACCCTAACTCACACACATAGATGAATATTCTAAAAATTGTAGAGCACATTATATCCAAAATGAACACTTCTGACACAAGAGCAGAAGATGAATTCAAGTACTACAATTCACAAGCAGTGCCCATTAATGTGGTGGTCATAGATACCCACATGGGATGGTCTTCCCACATTGAAATCCATTCATGGTTGTTGCAAGAAAATGCTACCCAATGCACCAAAAGTGTTGTATCCAATGGTTTACTTCCTACAGGGGGATTTCCACTAGCAATGGAAGCTCTAGGATTGGTTATGCAATGCATAAACTATTATAATTAAGCTAGAAGGATTGTTGAAACAAAGGGAAGAACTTATGTAAACTTGTCTCAAAAAGGAATTATGTGTACATTCAGTCTCCCCTCCTACACATAGATGTTCAATGTCGACCTGAAAGACAAGGCCAAGAAATATCAGAGCATTGAAGAGCGTATTAGAGAAATTATGAGCACCCAATGTTGCCAACAACTAATCACACCACAAAACAAGGTAATTCAGAGGTCTATGCTTAAATACGAAATACAACACATAATAACTTTGCTGAGAAAAGTAGCTAGTTTGAGGCATGCAAGAAAATTTGGACCTTGGATGTTCGTGATGATATCTCAAATGATAGAAGGTCTTGTAGAGTTGCATTGGGGAAAATTGATAAGTGATGAGCTACATGCACATATTACTACATTCCCCAAAACCAAATGCTTCTACATGTCATTATATGTTATTTACTCATGTGCTATGAGAGCCAATAAACAAGGATTAAAACATATTGGTATTCTGGGAATGCAAGTTGGCAATAGTTTGATATATACACACTTACCCCAAATTACTGTTCACGGGTATAAAGTTGATTACAAAAAAGTTAATGATTTGTTCTCCATGAAACTGGTGAGAATAATGCAAGGTGATAAATCTAAGAGATTATCCCTAGAAGCACAAAGTGCCATTCGGCCTATGGGAGGCTAGTACATACAGTTCCCAACATACTCCTACATCAGAGTGAAGGGATTTGATGGAAACCCATTTATGTTGCCTAGGTATCCTACAGATAAAATTATTTTATTGGAATTAGTGAGATAGTTAAAACCATCCCAGGCTCTTTATAGCCATGCTTGCAAGAAGGCCTCTTTTAAATTTCCCATCACAATAGGAAATTATAAGTGTAGTGCAATTAAAGTAACAGATTTATTTGAGGAAGAACTGAGGCCCTACCATTTTCAATAGTTTCCACTCCATAGAGTCTACTATGATATTGAAGGAAATATTTCCAAAAATATAGCTAGTTTTCGTGCTCATGTGCCTCATTTAGAAGATTATTGGGTTAAATCTGAAGACTAGCACATGGTCAGAAGGAAAAAGTATGAAAGAATGACTTTAGGGTTTTTTCGAATGCTCAAACTCTATGACATCCCAAAATGAAGATTATTTTTAGGTATTGAATTAGTTTTACAATGATGACAGGGTATATGATGAACCCATTCTAGACCTAGGTGTCAATGATGAAGACATGACATGAATTGATGATTTTACTAGGCCAGTCCTAAGGTATACTCAACACTAGATTAATGATTTTTGCAAAAGTTTAAGAGAAAGAGGAATTGAACCCATCTACTCAAAAGATAAAAGAAGAAAACAAAGAGATGAAACTGCTTTTGAAAGTGGAGAGCCTACCAAGAAGAAAAGAAAGACTAGAAAGAAATATTATGTTTTACTTTAGATTAGATGTTTAATATTTTGAAAATGTTTCAAAAAAATGTAAGTGAATGGAAATAGTTTTGTTGAAAATATTTATTTTCCATGAAATTGTTGAATGCTTAATGCTAAATTTACTTAAGTGATAGCAAAGAATTTGTGTTGTTCATGAAATATTATGTTGAATCTTTCAATTTCATGATGTCATTTCATGATGAAATGAATTTTTATGTGAAATGTTAGTAATGCTTGATAAATTTAGAAATAATTGTAGTCCCTTTGAGATTAACAACAAATTGTCACATCTTTACCTAAGAGCGACCCTAGTGCAATCATGACCTGGTTATCAAAGACTTGGGATTAAACGAAAGTTAATCTTTGCTTTGTAAATGAAAAATTTTCTCTTAGGTTTTCTTTGTTTCATATCTCTCAAGAAGGATAGGCTCTTTGTGGTCTTGTATGTGGATATTTTATTCAATCTGCTTACTATGAGTAAAAATGTTGTCAATAGTCACCTTTCATTAGAGATACTTGGAAGATTTCTACAGGTTCCAAATTAGCATTTTAGATCCAAAAATCAATTGGGAAACATAGAGCAGACCTTGAAGACTAGATTCAGACTTTGAAGTTCTAGAAAACCCTAACTAGACTGATATGCCAGTTTTGGCATGAGTCCCAGTTTAGGTTGAATTTTTAGGTTTTAACAGATTTAGATACCCATTTCCCAAATTTTTGTTTCTGCACAGAAACTTATATTTGGGACTGATTCACCTAGTCTAGTTTATGAGTCCTAGTTAGCATTAAAGTCATTTTTTTCAACATTTCAAAGCTTCATTCAAGTCTTCTTCAAATTTTCAGGTGCACACATTTCATCTCTCAACTTTCCATTATGTTTTATATTCATTTCTAGGTCATTTAATGAAAGATTGCATCATATTAGGGTTAATAATTATATCTTGTATTATATTTGTCTTTCCAAGTCCTAACTTGGTGGTGAACCCCTCATTAGTTTATAATCAACCCCTAGGACAACCCTGTTGCAATATCTCTTTCTCCTCTGCATTGAGATCTCTAGGGTTATCCTTGAATAAGATAATTGGAAAGTGGGTCTTGCTCTATGTTCTAAACCATATGAAAGCATCTCCCATTTTTCTCATTGTTTCAACCTTCAAATAATGTCCATGGAAAACTTGCATACAAATATTCAAGCTAAACTTGATATGTTGAAGTTTCCCTCCTTTACATACTTATGTATGACCCTTCATGATTATCAGAATTTGGTTAGTCATCATGAAGCAAAAACTCCTTCTAGCCCTATTGATAATTTTGAAGTCATGTCCCAAGAAAATTTCTAACTTTCCAAGAAACAAAACAAGGGATTTCCACAAATAAATACACCTCAAACAAATCAACATGTTAACACCCAAGTGGCTTATATAAAAATGAAAAATCCATATCCATTTAGGTAGAGGAGTAGAAAATTTAACCCTTTACCCAGTACCATTCACTCCATCATGTTGCAAATTATAAGTAAGAACTTAGTTACCTTACCTCCTATTATATCCATTGATACAACTAAGCCCTTACCTCCAAAATTTAGTTCTCGTTCATGCCTTTTTTCCATTATCACCGACAAAATAAACATGATACAAAACAATTTAAGCATCTTAAACATATTGTGCAATACCTCATTAATTCTAATCACATCTAGATTGGTTGTGTTAATTATCAAGGAAACAAGTTTTTTTCCCCACCTAACCAAAATTTTCAAATCTTTACCAAACTCATCCCAACTCATAACATCTCTTTTGTGAAAGGTACTAATGGTAGGAATAATGTGATGAATGTTGATAAACTTTAAGATACAAATAATGAAAATATAAATGAAAATGAGGTAAACTTAGAACATGTAGTCATCTTCATTGATGTTTAACCTTATAAGGGCCAAACCAAAATTCCCCTTCGCATTACTTTATCACATAATGACATAATCAAATGTGCACCCGATGTTTCTCTTTACAAATTGCTAGAAGAATCAATGAAAACCTAGGGATATTAATTGATCCTACGTGTGTAGAGATTTTAATCACCAAGAAATTATGATATGTACATGAACTTTATCAAGATTATTATGAACAAATGCAAGCATGAATCAAAATGCATAATAGTTTTTCTTTTCCTATGATAGGTTTGATCATTATTCCTTCACAAGTTGGACCAAAACAATTGAATGTCTCATTCTCCATCATCCCATCATTGGACCAATTCTGTGTGAAGCTTGGTTACCCAAGGTACGCTCCATATATGTCATCCTATTAATAGTGCATAAATGCTTAAATTTTCCATTTGGAAATGATATATTTATTGTGCACCATAGTTGCTTTAATCTTATATCTTCTCATGGGAATTTCTCATTGGATTTCTTTTGGCCCAAACCTATGGAACCTATTAAGTCTTGTGGGGAATTATTTTTCAAATCTTATCAAAATTTTAAGGCAAAGCACATAGCATAATTTCCCCTTATCAGCATGCCTCAACCCATAATTGAGTCTCTTATTAATGATGAAACCATGATTCAACAAAAATCCCTTCCAATTAACCAAGACCAAGCCATGATAAATACCTATTTCCTATAAAAGACCAAGAGATAACCAAATAAGTCTCATTGTCCCTCCTAAGCTATAACAAGTTTATAGAGCTAAAGAGAAATTTGTTGAACAACCTTTCATGGTTCCTTATGTTCCTCCCTTGTGAAAGAAAAGAAACCTATGGTTGATAAACATGCTCCTACAAAACCACAACTTGAAAACTGTACAAAAAGAAATAGAAATGATAAAAAGCGTAGGAATATACATCATGATATTTCTTGTAGACTAAAAGACGAGAATAAAATAGAAAATCAAGGCCAAAAACCAAGTGAAACTAAAATGAAGGAAAATAGGATAGGGGAATTTTCCAAAATAGAAAAGTGGATCCAAAGAGGGAAAACGTGTCCTATTTCTCTAATTTCATTAGGAAATAAGATCCACACCAAGAATTGACCAACAACACTTAGGTGAGTCAACCCAACATGTGAATCTACTAATTTCCCTTTTTATGCAAGGTTGGGGGTATGAGTCAAACAACACTTTTGGGAGAAAGATTAAAAATAGAAAAAAAATCCAAATTGTGATCTATAAATGCATTTAGAAGCTTAAACATAAAAATGATGGAACCTATAGACTTTATGGAGAGATTGGGAGGAATAAATGTTGTGTACATTTCACAAAAAAATATTTTTCAAGGTTCATTAAGGACTCATTCACCCTATGACGAATGGGCCTTAGCTAGGGCTCTTGAAAATTAGTTTCTCGGTTTTGTTCTCCTATTTTTGCACTCCTAGATTCTTGAGTATCATGATGGTCAGAAATTTAGAAATAAATTAGGTAGATCAGTTTTAGTGAAATTACAAGAATGGTGACAACTTTGACAACTTTGCAACTTTGTTCAATTTTTCCCTCCAAATGATCTTCAACCTAAAATCTACAATCACACATGAAAGAGAGAGAAAAAAAATTGTTAGGTGAATGGGGTTTTTCCTTGGTCAAACCTATTTTGGTAATTAAACCTTATAATGAAATAGTGGAATAGCATGAAGGAATGATGAAAGAAAAATAATATGCAACAACTCACCAAACCTTATTTGAACTTGGATTGTAGATCTACAAACTTGGATGAATCAGATTCAACGAATGTAGATCTTGATCATGAAACTTGATTAAAAACAATGTCCTTGAATACTTGCATAGATCTTGAACACTATATCACCATATTAACTCAAACAAAATGCATGATGCAACAAATCTTTGACATGATGAAAGGAATCTTGATTTCTGCAATAATCATCTATAAATCTAATATTGAATGCCTAAAAAATGCTCTTAATTTCTCTTTGAATTTCTTTTGAATTTCTCTTGTGAAATTACTCTTAAGATAACTTCAATTTTCTAGAAAGTCTTAGATGAAACTTAGTGAAACAACCTTGTATTTATACATATCTTAACATTGATTCCTGAAATTCAAATATTGCAAGACAACATTGAATAATGGATTTGAAATCATTAAAATATCACAAAAAACATATTTAAAAGAGGGGTCCTAGGTCTAAGTGGGGAGGGAAAATGGGTCCTAGGTCACTTACCTAGGACACACATCTTTCAAAGTTAAGTGTTGTGTAATGGCATTTATGAATGTCAAGTTTTATCCCTCATAAATTACATTTAATTAGGCTTGTATTTGAATTAAAGGAGCCAATTAAGGAAAATTAACCTCAATAAATTAATAAAGCCCTAGATTAGTGTGAAAGTGTAAAGGTACATGCCTTACAACACCAAAAACAAGGCACAATTAAGTCCATTTAATTAAAAGGTCCCTAAACCTAATGTGAATATGAAAAACATATCCTACACTATAGAAACAAAGTGTAGTGTCCTTCCAGTTTCAACTCTCTATTTAGTTTGATACTGCTTGATAGATGTTTTAGTTTACTATGATACTATGTTGTTTTGTATTTGGTGGATGATACATTGACATCATGTTTATCTAGTTGTTTTCATGTGATGATACTGAGATAGACAAGTACATGATATGGTTTATTTGCTTATGACTTTTCATGTGGTTATTATGTTGAGATGATTTCTTATGATTTATCTTGCTCATCTATGTCGGTGGAAAAGACAGTGTAGCATTACTCATTCATGAGTACCCTGCTACGCTGCAATTCTTATTCATGGTGTGTTTTCTAATATAAGAATATATATATTCTAATGCTGATGTTTCCTATAGACACAAGTACCAAGTAACGGCTCCACCTACTTGACAGGTCTGAGCATACCCTAATTCAATATAATCATGTTGATTGGAGGTATTGATAGGTCCTATTTGAACCATCGTTCTTTTTCAAATGAGTATCTATGTGTTACCCCATGTTGTTGTCCAGTTTATTCTGTCATGTTCATTTGTATTGTTTGTGTTTGAGAATTTAATATTTAAGTTTAACAAATGTTTGTAAATGTGTTTATAAATGTTTGTGATTTACTTTATTAAATTAAATTAAATAAGTTATCGAATTTAAAAGTGAAAGTTATTTCTTTGCAATGTTTTCAATTAAAATATAGATATTGCTGATTTATTTGTGCAAACTTGAATTATGAGAAAATAAATATTTTAATGAAAAGATATTTCAGCATGTTATGAATCTTTGATTGGCAGTTAAAGATCTGATTTGATATTTTAAAGGACAAGTTGAACTGATTGATCTATTTACAATGCAAAATGATCTGTCAGTAAAGTTTTGGTTGATTGAAAGTTATTTGCATGAATTAATATCTTTTGAAGTTGGCAATCTTTGATTCACGGGAAGAACTTTCACGGTAGCAGTTTTTAGCAAATTTTGCATGACAATCATTTCGAAAAATAACTTTATCATAAGAATTACCTTACAAGCGCGATTTGAATGTTGTAGTGGTTTGAATTTCATCGTTGAAGCCTAGTGAATTGATAGTGGAATTGACAGAAGCTTCATAGATCTGTTTTCAGCCAGTTATCAAACTTCAAAATAGGTTCTTGATTTTTAAATTCTTGTGTTTAAATTTTGGAAAGATAATGTTGAATTTTGTAGATTTGTAAGAAAATCATTTTGTTCAGCCTGCACAAGTAACAAAGAAACGAAACTAGAAAAATATTTGAACTTTAAAATAGAAAAGAATAAAAACAATCTGCAATTAAAGTATCCCAGATCTAAAACCATCTTTAATCTGGCTGTGAAATGAATGTAATAGTATAAATTCGAGATTTTAAGAAATGAATGAAGATTCTCCTATATTATCAAAAGTAGATATAAATAGATTTCTGATCTGGGCAATTAAGTAGCTGTAAATTGACAAGCTTATCATTCTATATGGCGTGCTTAGGGATACATGATGAATATATTGATACACAGTCTACACTCGCCTTACTTTGGATCTATCGATTATAACATTGTGAATACGCATTAATTATGTAGGAAATTTTATGGAATATCACTTTTAGGTTTTTAGCATATAGTTTTAATATTATCTGTCCAGTATGAATGTGCGCAGCTTTCTCCTTAATATATTTTCTCATAATTGCAGTTCTATACAACGAATCTACATTTCCTTTAAGGGTAGTTTCGTTTCTTTTGTAACTACTACATTTTCTGCAACTATATTTAATTATTCTTGCTAGATATCCTATTTTTCATATGTTTTTATCTTGTTCCATTATAGAAGATTCCATATAAATCTGCGTTGATGATCTCTGTTCATTATGGCGATGCTATCTCCTTTCGTTTTATCTTAACTCTCAGAATATTGATGAGGATATCCTTAGTACGCGTAAAGTTTATGAGCAGTAGAATGAACCTTTTTCCAGACTGTTGATACCTGGAGATCAATATTTTTCTTAGATTTCTTTTCTGTAATTTTCCGTATGAATTGCTGCGCAATCTCCTTTAAGTCTCTATATTTTGACTTTGGTGTCAATTTCTTGTTTTGGTGAAAGGATATTGATTTTTAACATTGAACTCCCTGTAAGAGTTTGCACGCAGCCCCTTGTCTGTACTCATTGTTTAATTTTTTGATCAGAAGATTTAATTCAAATCTTAGATTGAATTAATGTATTTCTCCTTTTGTATGTCGTTTCGTTTATACCAGCATAGTTGGCAGAAGCAATAATTAATTTACTAGTATTCTGATTTCTTCCTGAGCCAAATCCTTTTACCACAAAATTCGTGCTTGTATCAGCACGCAGTCTTCTATTTATTTATTTATGGAGAAACTCCATTGTGGTCTTCGAATACTTTGTTATCTCTCTCTTGCGTCCAGATCTATTTTTTCTGCATCTATGTAGACCTTTATGATCTCATTCTTCATTTATATGATGTTGTTTATAGTTCTGTATCCTTAGGATTAAATTTATCTTCTGGTCCAGTGCGTTAGGTTGGTAATGGTCAATAAGAATTTATAGCCATACGGAAATATACTTGCATGGATGTCTCCGTTTGTCTTTCTTTGTAAAATGTCTTTCATGAGGGATGAATTTCAGATATTAAATATAAAATTAAATTAAATTTCTTTGTATGGCATGGGAGTTGAACAGTTAAAGCGCAAAAGTTAAAAGGTCTTTAGTTATTCTTAATAAATATTCTTATTTGAATTAAGTTGACTTAAAGTGCATGATTGCATGGCTTTCTATTAAATTCTTAAACATAACTGTTAGTTGTTAAATATATACAATGCGGAAGTGTTAATTAAGTGTAAGTTTATGAACAAGAAAAGATGAAATAAATAAGACTTTAGGTTTATGATATAAATGTAATTTCTTTTTAGTGAAATTGTATAATGCTTTTAAAGTAATTGAATTTTAAAATATAAGGATTTATATTATCCTTATTCTACAATGTTAATAAACGCATTTTCTTTAAAATTATTAGAAATATATTTTTATATATTAATATTTATAGTTGGTTTACTATGAATTTTCTTTATTTATAAAAATTGATTAAATGTGATTGTAGGGTGTGTATACACATAATGTTGAAGATGTTTATTTTTATTTCATCAAAACTAGTGAAGTGAGATTCGTATTGTAAGCTTAATACACTTTAGTTTATGTTGATGTAATTGCAATGTTTATTTATTCGGGGTATAGCTTTATATGTTCTCTTGTTGTCTTTATAAACTTCTTAGAGACTATGGTTTGTTTCTAGTGGAAGATGTAAACCTCTGTGGTTTTGAACTTTACGCTTGATAGCTACCCCTAGACTTTTATGTTGAGTCATGTTATAGAAAGAGTGGCTTGCGGTAGTGGCCGAAATCTTAAAAGGTTGTTTGGGTAACCTATCATAGTTGTGTCAATTCATTGAAAACCTAACTAATGTATTAGGGGTTGGGTAGAACTAAACACTAATTCAGATAATAGTTTTCCTCGCCTACTTTCTTAATGCTCGTTTAGATTGAGAAAAGACTGAGAAGGCCTGGAATGCCTAGTCATCATCTTGTCTTTTTGAAAGATGAAATGACTCCAAATTAGTCTGCATAGGGGCCAGGAATCGATAGAGGCTACTAGGGTAACGCTTGGAGAGGGCCGGTGGTCTAAGAAGATTCACCAGGGTAACCTATCCTGACAATGTGATGACACTCTTAGTCTATACCATGATTGTGATTCCTTGTGTTATGTTATCTTTAGTTGTGTTCTGTTATTGGGAGTTTATTTGTCATGAATTGTTAGCGTTATGTTGTAATGTGAGTGTAAGCCACGTACATGTAATGTTATGTCTTCACTGTTTGTGGACTTGTCATTATCTCCTAGCATGGATGGAGTGGACCTTCAGGTTCCACGTGGTTGGGAGGAAACTGTGCTATACCTTGGAATTTTCTTACAGTTGATCCTATGCTTGCAGCTGGTTCCAGTTACTTCATTGTTCATGACTGTGGATGTGAAGCATGTTCGTGGATATGGATGTCAATTGTGATATGATCACTATCTTCTTTGTAAATTTACCTCTTGTATAAGAGTGTACTCATTGTACTATCATTTTGATGTATTGAGATTCATTCAAATCTCACTAGTTGTAATCTTGACATGTGGATAATTGATTGTATTAAGTTTTGTAAATTGGTTCACTCATGGAAATAAAATTTGTAGTTATGATTACAATAATGTGTTGAGTTTAATTATTAGATTGATGTAACATCGTCTTGGGAAACCTTATGACAATTGTGTAACTAAAATCATTTAAAAAAAAAAAATTGTTTCGTAAATTTTATTCTTTACACTTTGTTTTAATGTTAACCAAGGCAGGGCATTACACAAAGCATGGTGATTTTCCACCTTCACCACAACAACAAAACAACAAGAAAAATAAATGGAAATTTCCATTAGGCCTCCTATTATGATTAACTTGGATAATGATGATGAGATTACTAAAATTGATGAGGAGGTGCATAATGAGTTGAATTTATTATTTTCCTCTTCTATGAGCTTAGATGATAACAACTGTGATGATCCTCCTAACAAGAGTGTATTATCACATGTTGAACCTGGTGATAATCTTAGTACAACACTTGTCATTGTACCTTTGGCTATTTATCTGCTTCTACATATGATAAACAAGATTGGGATGCATATTACCTACTGTAGGTTGAATCACATGTGTAATACTGGTCTTCTCTTTGTGTTTTTTTTTATTCCATGTGTGTAATGTGATCCCCCATACAATGCTTCTTGGCATGTTTTTATTTGTTTGTGAGCCTAATTTGGATGACTCGTGTCACTCCATTCGTGCAAGGATACAAAGGAAGTGAATCTATTATGACATTCTCCTATTTGTATCTACATTCTTCTATATGTCATAACCTTATGTCTTTTTTTTCATTTTTGGGATTATGCAAGGCATCAAGACATTCAAGTATCTTCCATGTTGACCCAAAAGTTCTCCTTTGTTCTTCCTCTCTCTATGTGTCATTCTTCCTTTGTGCTTCTTGTTCCATGAGTTATTTAGGGAATGATGATGGTTTTAAGCTTGATTATTGTACAGGAGGGGGGCCAACCACACCAAGGCTCTAGGTCATAGAAAGTTAAGAGAAAAAGGCTACCCTAATCTATCTCAAGTTGAAAAAGCATCTAATGCTAGTGATAGAGAATGAAGAGAACTCTTAGTGCTTCATTCACTCTACTAACCTTAGATTTTTAATGGGGCTAAACAAACAAGTTCCTGGAACCCAAACTATATCTCATGAAACTCTCTAGAAGAGGACAATAGTATAGAATAGGGACGATAGCATTACGTGCTGGCATCTCATAGGTGTGTTGGTGTCCATACAGAAAAATAGTGGAAGAGAATAGTGAAAAGTGTAAGAAACCTACTGACAACTTAGCAGTTCAGGTTTAAAGTGATGACTAAAACGATAAATGATAGAATAACGAAAATAATGAGAAAGATGATATAGAAGTGACAAGAACAAAGGTGGTGAATATTTAACTCATGAGAAGTCTAGTTTTCTAGCAAGATCCACATGAACAAGTACCTACACACAATAAAGAATGGAAAAGTGTTGGGGTCTTTTCGAGGCTTGCCATAGTCAAACCCTCTTTTTGGTGTTTCCACCTCCATGGGAAACCAAATAGATAAAGGATTAAAAGTGTGATCAAGAAACAATGTCGGAAAGAAAATGTATCAAACACTACAAGAAACATTATGCTACTCAAGTTCAATAACAATTTAGTAGAAAGTAAATGATACCACCCTCGACCAAAGGTGCTCAAGGCCAATGAGAGAGGAATGCAAGTCTACAACCATGGAAAATTCGATGTGGCCACAATGATGTCAAAAGCAGTTTGACAAGACACCAAGTTGCAGGTTCTATAATAGATGTGTAGAATGTTGTGAATGTTGAAAGAGTTGATAATGCAGCTAGTAGCTTGAAGTTGCAAGAATATGGAGTAATGATGCAAAGAATGTGAAGGAATATTGAATGAGTGTGTAGAGGATGTGAAGAAAGTGAAAGATAGATATCTAAAGGACAATTCTGAGGGTAAGAGTCATTCAAAGGTTAGCAGAAAAGTACAAGAGTTACATTTCATCACCAATGGAGAACATAACACCTCTACAAATTCTATAGGAAGGAATCCTATTAGGAGGGAGTAATTCCATGTAGATGTCCACATTTCATGCATGCATCCCCAACAAAAATTCCCCCACTGACACTAAAAAAACATTTCCAAGTGGATGGAGTTAGATAGGTGATGTAGAATTTTGTGGTCAAATTTTATTTTTCTAAGGTGAAGGATGTAAAAGAGGAATTTGCAAAGGGGGTGAAAATTCACTCCTATACATTCTGCCCCCACTTTAGCGAACATAAGTTGCAATGTCTATTTGGTAAAGTAGATCAAAAGAGTTTGAAGAAAATTATATCTGAACCATCAAGGAATCAGACCATGATCTGGCGTACTCAAAATAATAGGGCAGGAAAATGACTCCATAGGTATTCTCTCTTAAGGAGGATTGAATGAAGTACATCAAAGTCCTGTAGACTAATGGTTGATACATCTCATAGGATGTAAGTGCTTCACAAGTTCTCAGAATTTCCAAAAAGGTGCCCCCAGGTACTCTCTCTTGGAGGAAGCTTGATGTGAGGGGACCACACAAAGTTGGATTGAAAAGTAGCTTCATAGGCACACTTGCAAAGAAACATATTAATCCATAGACAAAACGTGTCAGAAAAAAGAAAGTCATGTAGGAAAGCAAGTAGACAATCACATAGAAAATCAAGAATTGTATGAAAATCTTTCAAAGGGGTCCCTCAGGAACCCTTCAAAATACAAGGGATCCACTCAAGGGACACCCTATTCGAAAGTGCAATAGTATTTTTCACAACTCAATTTGACATCAAGGAATCCTTTTGAAATATTTCACTTCATCAAAGAATTTGAAAGGAAGACAACCCCATTGCAAGGAAAAGGTCAAAACTTCACTTGCAGGAGAAGGTGAACCCTCCTTGGAGGAAAGTTTTTCAAATTATTTTTTTACGAACACATGATGAAGGAAAAGTATTATGCTAGGGGTCAATGTTGAGGAATGCTATTTTTGAGAATATTTTCAAGAAAATATTTATTGGCCACTAAATGCATTTTCTAAAAATCAAAGAGATATGATAGCCCCCCTTAGGATGGTGCATGCTAAGCACAAATGCACGTGACATCCTAAGGAGAGAAAAGAAAGAATGAAAAAGTGATGTTGTGGCCCATAAAACATAACAAAATGTAACCATGGTAATGTTGTCACACATGTGAGGGATAACTCATGAGCACCACATCATATGTAATAAGAAGTAGATATAGATGCAAAGAAAGAAGAGACAATAACATAATGAACAAGAGAAAAGGGTAATTTAATATTTCATGGTCAGAGCTTCTCATAAATCTAGATAAATAAGTATATATATATATATATATATATATGAATTGTCATCAACCCCCTACTCTATCAGACCATCTGAAGAAGGAACATGAAAAATAAATAAAAAATTGGGTCAACATGGAAGGGAGCCCTAAATTCCCCCAACACTTTTCATCATCACCAATTGTCAAAAATCAATACAAGATAAAGAGAAGAATGATGTGACAAATAGAAGTTTTATGACAGAAAAAGTCATGTATCCAATCACCTACGAGTGTGACAAGTTTCATGCATCTAAGAACACATAATGTGAGCATGAGGGAACCCAATATACACACACAATCCAATCTATAGATAATGGAGAGGCACCCCGCTAGTAATCATCAACCAAGAGGTCATCGTTATCCCATTCTACATCATAGTAAGGGGAGGGTTGACAAGCTTGCAAGGGAAGAATATCAAGGGGGTGCACTCTGACCCTTTTGCAACAAAAGCCAAGGAAGAAGGACTCTCGAGGTCTTCTCCACTCAGTTCCTATGGGGTGAATATTAGTGATCTCACAAAAATCACTGATAGGGCCAAGAACTTTTCCATAGAGTTAAACATGCACTTCATAGGAGTTCCATGCATCAAATTAGTAGATGAGATAGGTTGTGCCCGAGATCCACTACAAACTTCACCAAAAGATTCAAGAGTAGTGACGAACTCTAAGGACGTTGGGGCTTCCTTTCTCACAAGGATGACACAAGACAATGTAGAACCACCCTCAGAAGAAGGTGAACCCTTCTTCTGATCCCAATTGCTACTGGGGTCATCCTTAATCTTTTGATTTATCTGGGGATGTGAAATACCTACAGATGAAGCAAAGGGCGCAGAGGAAGAGGAGAAAACTATGGCAGACACCACTAAGGTATTCAACATGTCCATAGGTTTTGAAAATGGTGAGATTTCTGGAAGGAACATGAGAAGGAGAGGCTCAACCAAAGGAGAAATGAATACCTACACCCTCTTCTAGTGAGGATGGTTCATGTTCATGGTGGGAGTTGGAAGCAAAACTAAGACTGAAGGAACTAAAGCAGAGAGGACAAAAGAGGAGGGTACATCAAAAGATGTTGAAGTAGGAGC
This sequence comes from Sequoia sempervirens, assembly GCA_007258455.2. Lineage (NCBI taxonomy): Eukaryota > Viridiplantae > Streptophyta > Pinopsida > Cupressales > Cupressaceae > Sequoia > Sequoia sempervirens. Next base: position 1,018,588,782 of record VDFB02281492.1, on the reverse strand, counting down.
TGCTAGCTCCTCTTCCTTATTCTACAAGGAGGCCTACTCAATGGCCATATCTTTTCTCTGATGCTTGTGCTCACATGCAAGGAGGTTTCTATGACTCTATGAGCTAGACGCCATAGCCTAAGAAGGGAGAAAATACTCTTGTTTGACTGTTGGAGTATCCATCACAACCATTTCTAGTGGGGGGAAGGACTCTTGGACGGGAACTAAAGGAAGATATTTAGAGGATGATGGAACAATAGTAGATGGAGTAGACTCCAACACCTCAATGGTGGGCCTATTACCATTCATTTCCTTAGAGGGGTATGTGCAAGATCATGATGGGCCAAAAAGCAGCAATATGATTGGTGCGTAGGGTATGTTGCTGATGACTTTCTTTTTTTACCCAAAATTGATGAAACAAAAAGGGTTTTTAAAGGAGATTCTTATCTTTCCACCAATATAAATTATTCTTTACTTTGAATTTAATAAATAATTATTATTCATTTTCTATTTGAATTATGACTAAAGTTCCGATTGATAGGCTAATTGATAAACATCTATAGCTTTCAAATAGTATCACATTTTTTGAATTTGAAACATCCATCAAATTCTATGCTTCTCATACTATAGGATTAAAATAAAATTGAATTTTATGAAGTTTTGGCCAAGTTAAGGTGGTCAGACATACAAGTTTTTTATATTTTTTAAAATTTGTAATAAAAAATTCATAATTAATTATTACTTGGAAAAAAATTACAAAAAAATAAGCATCACATTGAGATATGAGTCCTCTACTTATATCTAAAATATTATAAAAAAAAAATTCATTTTATTAGGGTTAGGGTGGTTAGACAAACACCCACTTCTTATTTTTTCCTTGAAATTTAAGTACTACTAAATTGAAATTTCAAATTTTCACCAAATAGATTTTTATTTTAAATAAAACTAGTAGTTTAAAAAATACATTCAATTTTCTATAGATTCTATACTTACATATTTTTGAAATAATATAGATAACTTATTCAAATTTTTACTTCAAGTTGCCTAACTCTAATTTTTTCTTTTTTTTTGCCACTTAAGGGCTTGTTTTTTCCATGTTGATCCTGCACATACCCAGAGGCAAGAGTAGTAGGAAGCTGTGGAGGCCGAGACATAGAGAATTCTCAATGGGGACCCTTCCCCTTACCATAGAGAATGGGTCGAGGCACCATGGGTAAGACAAGAATTTTGAATATTGGACGCTTGGGATTTTTCCAAGTGGGCACCATAAGACTCTCTAGTAGGCGCCTAGGAGCAAAAGATGATGGTTTCATAGAAAGGCAAGATGAAGCGACAAGTGGGACAAAAAAAGTAGAAGAAGATCCCTAACCATACTTCTCTTCTTCCCTTTCTTGAGCCAAGGTGGCCTCATGTTCTACCTTTATGCAAGCTCTATGCAAAATGGCATAGGGAGAAGGAGGGTATCTCACCTTAGGTGTTATGCCCCACTCTTGTACTTTACATAAGTTTGGTACAAGAGTTTTGTCTTAGACGGAAGTAGACCAATAGGGGCAAGCCAAAAGTGATCTAGTGAGTAGCCCCCATGCATAATCGATGGTTTGTGACCGGTGCCATGGACTGCATGCACTGAACCCTCATGAAAAAAAATAAGCACTTATGGACTACTGAGAGAACTACATTCATAGAAACCAACCATGGGATGCCTATTTTTACTCTAAATATTTCAGACCTTGGGATGATTTGAAAGAGTGTATTTACAGATCTAAGCCCAACTAGGACAAACAAGGTGATGCAGCTGATGGGAGGAACAAAAATATCATCAGGTGTGTGAATAGTGCTCCTAGATTCATCATATCCATCTTTGAGTAAGAAATTAATTATCATAATCTCCTCTATAATCACATTCACCCAACATGTAGGGTCAATGATAACACCAATTACAATATTACCATTTATTTTTACAGGGATGCATAAGGGAGATGGTTCTTTGTTAGAGTTCATTGAAAAATCTTGTGAGCTAAATGTTATGGTAGGAGATCCACTCACAAGTTTCACAAATGGGATGGGTAGATGTAAAAAGGAAGCCACCTCTACATACAATAGACAATTTTTTTGTAGGAGCCCACAAGGGTTTCATAATTAAAAGGTGACCCACTCAATATTTTGTTCTGTAATGCTTAGGGGACCTTTTAGCTATGCCACTAGGTGTCATAGGTTGGGTTGCAAGGCTATGCATCTTGCAACACATACACCCACAACACTCCTAAAATGTGAGGAAAGGGTAGATTTCAACAATACCAAATAGAACTAAAATGGTTCATGTCAGGTTCACCAAAATGTAGAGGGGGACCAACCACACCAAGTATCCAAGTCACAAAGAGCTGAGAGTGGAAGGCTTCCCAAATCTACCTCAAGTTTAACAAGAGTTTGATGCTAGGGATAGAGAATGAAAAGAACTCCCAATTCTTCTATCACTCTTCTAACCTAGGGGATTTAATGTGGCTAAATGAGAAGGTTCCTAGAACCCATATTGCACCTCAAACAACTCTCTGCTAGAGGATTACAATGTAGAACAAGGATGATAGTGTGGCGCATTGGGATCTCACAACTATGTCGGTGTCTATACAGACAAATAGTGGAAGAGAATAGTCAAAAGTGCAAGAAACCTACTGATAGGTTAATATTTGAGATTTAAAGTGATGACTAAAATGATAAATGAAAGAATAACCAAAATAACAAGAAAGATGATATAGAAGTGACAAGAACAAAGGTGGTCAAGATTTAACTTACGATATGTCTAGTTTTCCAGCAAGCTCCACATGAAGGAGTACATGTACACACAATAAAGAAGGGAAAAATGTTGGGTCTATTTTGAGGCATTTCACAGTTAAACCCTCATTTTGGTATTTCCACCTCCACGAATAGCTAGATAGATAAAGCAATAGAAATGCAATAAAGAAACAATGTTGGAAAGGAAACAAATCAAACACTACAAGAAACACTATTCTACTCAAATTCAACAATGTAGTATAAAGTAAATGATACCACCCTCGACCAAATATGGTCAAGGACAATGAGAGAGGAATGCAAGTCTTCAACTATGGAAAAGTTGATGTGGCTATAGCGACATCAAAATTAGTAAGGCAAGACACCAAGTTGCAACTTTTCTGGTAGATGTGTAGAATGTTGTGATTGTTGAAAGAGTTGATAATGTAGCTAGTAACTTGAAGTTGCAATAATATGGAGTAAGGATGCCAAGAATGTGAAGCAAGATCGAATGAGTTTGTAGAGGATGCAAAGAATCTAAAGGATAGACATTTGAAGGCCAATTAGGAGGAAAAGAGTTGTTCAAAGGTTAGCAAGAAGGTGTAAGGGTGTTACATTTCATCACAAATGGAGAACGTAATGCTTCTGTAGATTCCAATGGAAAGAATCTTGTTAGGAGGGGAGTGCACCACATAGATGATCATGCATAGCATGTGCATCCCTGATAGAAATTTCCCCACCAACAGTAAAAACAAGTGCCAAGTGGATGGTGTTCAGATGGGTGATGTGGAATATTGTGGTTGGATTTGATTTTTCTAAGGTGAAGGATATAAAAGTGGAATTTTCAAGGGGTTTCAAATTCAATGTTATACAATTATATCACTATAGTAATGATAAATGTTGACCCCAAATCCATGGATGCCTTATGTGTTATCTTAGGATTGCATATGGGGGTTGTTGGTTATTTTTTAAGAACCAAACTTATCTCCAAAAATACCTATGGATTTTTCCATTTCTAATCATCAATAATTCTAAAGGGATTGGCCAACCAATGAATAGAGATTGCTAAAATTATATTCCTACTCTTTGGGCTTTGTGAAACCCGAGAGGGTGATCCCACAATGTATACCTAAGGACCTCTCACAATTACAAACAAATACATTGTCAATAAAAGATATCTCTCATGATACCACTTAGTAGTAACATTAAATAAGTTGGCAACTTATTATGTAAATGTTATATATATTAGATATGAGAGATTAGACACAAAAAAAAACAATAGTATTCCCCTAATATTTTATGGTTAAAAGATTAATGAACCAACATTGTAAGTGTAACACTAATGCCCTGCATGAACTAGTGTCTTTATCCCAAGCACAAAGTCAATACCTTTTGACATAACCTAATAACAATTCAAATAATAGCACATATAACCCCAATAAATCTTGCATTACCACATTCCTTTGTGACATTTAGGATTATCACTTCTTACAAATATCCTAGCACATATTACTTATAAGTTATCAATCTCATATAAGCATTTACATCAATTCATTGAATCAATAAGAAAACATGAAACTGAACATCCATCAAATAATGATAGAGACAAATGAAAGAAATCCTTGATTATTTTCAATCATAACTCATAACACACATACAAGGAGAAATAATAACCATGAAACTTATATTACTCTGTATTATAAATGCTATATCATTATCAGCCTTACATGCATAAGTATTAACTCCAGAAGAAACTTAAAACAAAGACTCTAAAAATTTCTTTGTATTTTCTTGACAAAGCTAACAGTATCAAATAAAAAAAAAATTCTTTACTTTCGTGCTTTTGGTTTTGAATTATTTCTTATAGAGATGAAGGAGAAAACAAGCCTTAGACCATATATCACACATGTAATGATCCCATAGGACCACTTGCAGAAATATTTCCTTCTCATTTATGCTTGAGTCTTCAAGTGGAGAAAGTAAACATGAGGCAAAATTATCCTCAACTCTTTGTGGAAAATAGGTCCCACCTTAAAAGACATCATTATTTTGTTACAACAGTTACACGATATTCTCCATGTGCTCAAAATTCCAAGTGTAAGAAAATCAAAACCAAAAATAGGATGTAATCATGTTAGCGAGAGAAAAATTTAAAAGGGACCATATCACTCATTTCTAAGCCTCCTCTTAATGCTCAAAAAAAATCTACGAGATGCAATGTAATTGGAAACTCATCTTCTCATTGATCGCTAATTTAAAACAATCTCTTCGTAACATATTGGTGATTAGTGATGAAACTATGATCATAAATTTAGAGGTCATCACTTATCACTATTACAACCTTAAGAACTCAAAAATCATTAGCGACAAGTGATCCCCTAAGAACCTCCCTCATCGTTTTTTGCAATCATAAGTTCAAGGAACAAGTCATGATGAGCGATATCAAAGAGATATCACCTCATCGCTCATTGCTGATTTAAAATATATATTTCAAAAGTTATCAACAATCAGTGATAAGGGCCTAAGGCCGATTGAACTTAAGTGAAAACTTTTAGGCACATGCTCATAGGTTTGTTTAATGGAGGGGACTTCCTAGGATGATACGATAGATAGAAAAAGACTTAAGAAACCCAAAATCATTATAACAAAGTTTTTTGGACCCATGATGAGGGAACCAGTTGCTTGATAAAAAGTTTCAAAATAGTGAGCCATAATGGGAAATAGGAAGTCAAGAACAAAACAAAATGTTGAAGTCATTTCAAGGAAAAAAATTCTAAAACCTTCCTAAATGCAACAAGGGTTTAAGATGGGACATGAGAATTAAGGTTCCATTAGTGGCTCTGACTGGGGACGTATGCCTCTTGTAGGCATTTAGAGATCTCAAGAATCTCAGGTTGAAGTAGACAAAAATTTGGATTAAAACCAAAGGACCCAAACTGGGGAACTACCCAGACAAGGTAGCAAGACCCAAAACAAAACAAAAAGAAAACACACCTATATACATAATATACAAAATAGAGCGTACATGGAAGATTACATACTCAGGAGAAGTATGGCTTTAAGAACTATCCATTTATTGGCAGTTCAAAAAGTTCACCTGTCAGGCTCTAAAGAAAATATGAATCTTCTCTGTGAGTGTTGACTATCAAATAAGGCCAATCCATAATGCTTCAAATTTTTCATGTTTTCCCTTATCCTAAGCTCTTAAATTCTAGGCTAACACCATGCTATTAACTTAAAACTTCCTGGGAGAAGCTTTTCTATCATATAAGTGCTTAACCCAGTGCAATTGCATCTTCAAGTTTTTAGCTTGAGCTTCCCTCCTAGACCCATCCAACTGCCTCAAATTATTTATCCTGTGTTGCATATCATCACAGATTTCTTCATCATATTCCTGCAAAAACTTATACATTTTGAGTAGGTTATTTTGTGGAAATCTTGCCTCTAGACCATATACTAAGCCAAATGGTGAATAACTAGTAGCCCTTTTCACAATCACTCTATCTACTCAAAGTATAAGTTTTAATTTTGAATCTTAGGCTTTTTTTTTCTTCTCCATAATTCTCTTGATTATCTTCATCAATCTCTTATTACTAGACTCATCTTGACCATTTCCTTGAGTATGGTAAGGTGAAGAATAAGAAACTTTTATGCCATTTCTTTCACAAAAGTCCTTAAATTCATCTGACCTAAAACACATATCATTGTCTAAGATAATTCTCAGAGGGACTCCAAATCTGATAAGAATATTATTTATTAGAAAATAAACTACCACCTTGCTTGTTTCCTTCTTTGTAGGTATTGCATCCAACCATTTTGTAAAATAATTAGTCACAAAAAGAATCCATGAGTGACATCCACTAGATTTTTCTGGCATCTCCCTAATGAAATCAATTCCCCATTGTTGGAAAGGGGCTTCAACCATCATAGGTCTGAGTGGTAAATTTCCTTAAAAATTCAATTTTCTTGAGAATCATTGACAGGCATCACAATTTTTAACGAATTTGTGAGCATCTTTAAAAATAGTGGGCCACCAAAATCCAACTCTTAAAATCTTGTGTGCAGTAGTCTTTTCCATGCAATGACCACCACATACCCCATTATGCATTTCCTATAGAAGTTCCAATGCTTGTTTTCCATCTACACACTTTAGAAGTAATTTGTCCAAGCTTCTCTACCATAGCTCATTGTCAATAATCACATATTTGATAGCATGCAATTTCAATGTTCCTTTTTCATTGTCAGCCATATTAGTAGGAAATCACAAAGTTTGAAAATACTAGATAATTATTCTATACCATCCACATGTTTGCATATCACAAAGAGGTGCAACATCAGATATTTCAGCCTAATTAACTTGAGTTGCTTCCAAATTTTCCTCTGCCATTAACTTGGTTAGGCCCTTTCCTCTTACTAATTTGGTAATCTAAAATTCAATGTTAAATTCCTGGATCTTGTTGATCCATCTACACCTTCTGCATTTTGTCTCCTGTTGAGTAAAAATGTCCTTCACAACTGCACTTGGTACAAAAGCTATAATTGTAGCCCCTTGATGACCCCAAATGAACATTTCTTTGGATTCAAAGATATTCCATATTTTAGTGACCTGACAAAAATTTCTCTAAATGCATGCAATGATCATCTTCTTTCTTAGAATAAGTGGTCCAGTCATCTTGATATACAACCGTAAATAAATCAATAAAATATGAGAAGATACATCCATAGCTCTTTAAAACGTGGCACCAACATTTGTTAAGCCAAAGGGAATCTTAACATATACATAGGTACCCCAAGGACTAGTAAATGCAACCCTGTACTGCTCAAACTCCTTCACTTTTACTTGATTGTATCCTGAGAAACTATGTATCAATGAAAATAGCTCACCACTAGTTACCTTTTGCAACATGGCCTCCATGTTTGGTAAGGGATAATTTTCCTTTAGTGAGGATACATTCAAGTTCCTAAAATTAACACACAATCTTATGTCACTGTTCTTTTTCCTCACTTGGACCAGATTTGATACCCATGAAGAATGTCTAATGGGTTTTATAATACCAGCCTCCCTCAACTTTGTCAACTCCTCTTGCATCTTGGGAGCTAAAGTAGGATTAATTGGTATTGGATTCTACCTAAAGTGTTTTGCATCCTCTTTTAAAGGAATTTCATGCTGAAATAGTTCCTCCTTGTAAGATTTCAAGTCATCGTATGGCCAAGAAAAGAAATTCCTATATTTTCTAAGGCAACTAGCATTTCCTTTACCTTTCGCTTCATCCTCTTTCCTATATAGACCTTCTTTGGGGAATTTTTAGTTCCCAAATTCACTTCTTCTAGGTCCTCTAGGTGAACAGTAATTGTTGTTTCCTTACTGGTATCTTGACTATCAAAGACCCTTTCAAGAGCTACAAGGCCTTTGGGGATTTTGTTTGTTTTTAATTGGATGACCTCTCTTCCAAACACTATGTCTTGTCCATTAGTATTTTCTACAAATCCATTAAAATCAATCTCCCAACCTTCATATTTATCAACACAATTTAGGAAACTAAGGATATCCTCATCATCATTAAAAATTTACCAATTGTATACATTGCCAGGGATAGAGGGCCTTATTTGTATCTCAACCTTTGAAATTCCTCTGAACGTTATATCATCAGGTCTCAATGCAATACTAGCTAGTGGATCAACCACTATATGATGTCCTCTCTCCATCCAGTCAATTCCAAAAGAATCAAACTGTTCAATGGAATCCCAGACAACATTCTAGTATTGCATCAATCTATTATTTTTGCAAGCTTACTTAGCTCTTACTTGGGATATTACAAGCTCAAAGTCACCAATTACCATTATCTTTTTTATTCCATTTTTTTTAGCAAGTCTCAATCCTAATAACAAGGCTTCATATTCTGTTACGTTATTTGTACAAACAAAAGATAGTGTAAAAGAGAAATTTTAAGTATTTCCAGTAGGTGATACTAATAAAATCCCTGCACCAGATCCTTCTTTAGAGCTTACACCATCAGATTACATTTTCCATAGTCCTTCTTTATCATACATTCTTGAAACTTCATTTTCTATAGGTTTAGGACATCTTTCAATCTCTCTTGGTGTTTATTCTACCTTGAACCCACCAATGTCGGTATCTATGAAAATAATTTTCATCTTCAAGGAAGTGTTCCAACACATGTGGGACCCTAGATTCTCTCATTACATGGATATTCCTACCATCAATGGGAAATGTGGCATAAGACATGTCACACTGCATATTGCCTCCCATAGATGCATTCCATTTTCATGATAAAAAAATTCCATAATTAGGTGGGATATCAACCACTACCACACTCATTTTAAACTCTTTATCAAGGAAATCTACTAATCTATATGGAAGTTCATTTATCACACCTACCACAGTGACCTCTCTATCATCCATGGCATAACACTTACCATGAGTGCTATCAAGTTTTAACCGTAATGCATACATGATTTTAACTACCATGATATTGTTTGATGTTCCAAAGCTAATAATACAATTCTTTATGAAATTTCCTCCAATTATCAAGGTAATAAAATATGGATCTATCTTATCTAGACAAGTGTTCATAGAATTTCCAAGAAAAATGTGGGAAATCTCAACAATTACTCTTTCAACTTCCTTACCTTTCTTGTCATTTTCACTTAGTTTAAAATGAGTGGGTTCCACTAAATCATTATTGGCTATAGTAGAATCGATGATAAGATCCATTTCCTTTTTTTATGTTCCTCTATCCTCATCAATTCAAGAAAAGGTATAGACAATTTAACTTGGCTAATTAACTGAAACATGTCAACAAGAGTATACTTGGGAAATTCAGTTGAATGCATACCTTGTTCATTGATATTATCTCTCTGTTGATTTCTGGTTACTTTAGCTTTATGTTTATCATCCTTCATTATGGCTTCAAGAACTTGCTTCTCTTTCTTTGATTTTTCAGCAAAAAAATTTTGTCCAAGAGTAGCTTTTGAGTTGCCTATTCTCTTAGCCCAAATTTTATCTCGCTTGCCTTCTCTATCTTTGACAACTTCTATTTTTTCATCAAGTTCAAGTCCTTTCCTTTTAGCATTATGCTCCTTCATGAACAAGCCAACATGATTACCTTGTTCACCTCCAATAGTTCTATTCCTTAAGTGATAAGAACTCCTAGCTTGAGCAGCTAAGACCATAGTGTATTTTGCAATTTCTTCCATAGAAAGTATTCTTAATGAGACACCATCTTCAATAACCTCCAAATTGTAAGCCTCAACATCACTAGTGTCATCCTCATCAAAAATAACTTGCTGATGATATGCATTAACAATTTTCCTTTGATTGTCGACATCTACTTCATAAGAATCTTCATTAGAAGAGCATTCAATGTAGGCAATATCAGAATCACTCATGACCATAAGTACATCATCCTCCTCTTGATCATGTTTATCACAATCCTCAGGTATGTTATCTTCTACTTCCACCATCTATGCTACTACACACTATTGTGATGAATGTGACATTTAGCAAATCATACACCAAAGAGTATCCTCAACAAAATTTCTTGAATTCTTTTGTAGAGGGTCTGGAGGAATTTTTTTTTGGGAATTTCTCTAATTATTTGAGATAGGCTTCCCATTATACCAATTGGTATTGTAAGGGTGGTCTTTCACCCTAAGGGTTCTTTCATTCCTTTGGTAATTTTTTGGTTGGGCCTTCTCTTGCCTTTCAATTTTATCATTGATAGTTTTCATGAAGCTATCAAGCTTGTCCTCAATTGTTCCCCCTTTAGTGCCTGAACTCTTTTCTTCCCTTTTTGAACTTTTGAAAAGTTTTGGATCATCTCTTTTACCAACTTTACCAATTGTTTTGTTGATATGTTTTTCTATCTTAAGGGTATGTGCAGGATCATGATGATCCAAAAAGTGGCGATATGATGGGTATGTGTAGGGTATGTGGCTGGCGACTTTGTTTTTACCCAAAATTGATGAAATGAAAAGGGTTTTTAAAGGATATTCTCAGCTTTCCACCAATATAAATTATGCTTTACCTTGAAGTTAATAAATAATTATTATTCATTTTCTATTTGAATTATTATTAAAG
>VDFB02281492.1:1018535320-1018577836 GCA_007258455.2 Sequoia sempervirens | reverse complement strand
CTTGAAATCTTGACTAGGCTCTTCACTCCAAAGTACCTTTTCATCCTTATTCAACATTTTGGAAATAGCTCTTGTAATTTGTGCAAAATTGGTTACAAATCTTCTCAAAAAAATTATTTGCCCAAAAAATAATTGGATACCCTTGACATTTTTTGGCTTGGGAATATTTTCAATAGTTGCTACTCTTCCAGGGTCTATCCTTACTCCTTCCTTGGACATAATATGGCCTAGTAGTATTCACTTGATGACCCCAAATGAACATTTCTTTGGATTCAAAGATATTCCATATTTTAGTGACCTGACAAAAACTTTCTCTAAATGCATGCAATGATCCTCTTCTTTCTTAGAATAAGTGGTCAAGTCATCTTGATATACAACCATAAATAAATCAATAAAATATGAGAAAGATACATCCATAGCTCTTTAAAACGTGGCACCAACATTTGTTAAGCCAAAGGGAATCTTAACATATACATAGGTACCCCAAGGACTAGTAAATGCAACCCTGTACTGCTCAAACTCCTTCACTTTTACTTGATTGTATCCTGAGAAACTGTCCATCATTGAAAATACCTCACAACTAGTTACCTTTTTCAACATGGCCTCCATGTTTGGTAAGGGATAATTTTCCTTTAATGAGGATACATTCAAGTTCTTGAAATTGACACACAATCTTATGTCACTGTTCTTTTTCCTCACTTGGACCAGATTTGATACCCATGAAGAATGTCTAATGGGTTTTATAATACCAGCCTCCCTCAACTTTGTCAACTCCTCTTGCATGTTGGGAGCTAAAGTAGGATTAATTTTTATTGGATTCTACCTAAAGGGTTTTGCATCCTCTTTTAAAGGAATTTCATGCTGAAAGAGTTCCTCGTAAGATTTCAAGTCATCGTATGGCCAAGCAAAGACATGCCTATATTTTCTAAGGCAACTAGCATTTCCTTTACCTTTCACTTCATCCTCTTTCCTGTATAGACCTTCTTTGGGGAATTTTCAGTTCCCAAATTCACTTCTTCTAGGTCCTCTAGGTGAACAGTAGTTGTTTTTTCCTTACTGGTATCTTGACTATCAAAGACCCTTTCAAGAGCTACAAGGCCTTTGGGGATTTTGTTTTTTTTAATTGGATGACCTCTTTTCCAAACACTGTGTCTTTTCCATTAGTATTTTCTACAAATCCATTAAAATCAATCTCCCAGCCTTCATATTTATCAACACAATTTAGGAATCTAAGGATATCCTCATCATCATTAAAAATTTACCAATTGTATACATTGTCAGGGATAGAGGGCCTTATTTGTATCTCAACCTTTTAAATTCCACTAAAAGTTATATCATTAGGTCTCAATGCAATACTAGCCAGTAGATCAACCACTCTATTATGTCCTCTCTCCATCCAGTCAATTCCAAAAGAATCAAACTGTTCAATGGAATCCTAGATAGAATTTTAGTATTGCCTCAATCTATTATTTTTGCAAGCATACTTAGCTCTTACTTGGGCTATTACAAGCTCAGAGTCATCAATTACCATTATCTTTTTTATTCCATTTTTCTTAGCAAGTCTCAATCCCAATAACAAGGCTTCATATTCTGTTATGTTATTTGTACAAACAAAAGATAGTGTAAAAGAGAAATTTTAAGTATTTCCAGTAGGTGATACTAATAAAATCCCTGCACCAAATCCTCCTTTAGAGCTTGCACCATCAAATTACATTTTCCATAGTCCTTCTTTATCAAACATTCTTGAAACTTCATTTTCTATAGGTTTAGGACATCTTTCAGTCTCTCTTGGTATTTCTTCTACCTTGAACCCACCAATGTTGGTATCTATGAAAGGAATTGTCATCTTCAAGGAAATGTTCCAACACGTGTGGGACCCTATATTCTCTCATTACATGGATATTCCTACCATCAATGGGAAATGTGGCATAAGACATGTCACACTGCATATTGCCTCCCATAGATGCATTCCATTTTCATGATAACAACATTCCATAATTAGGTGCGATATCAACCACTACCACACTCATTTTAAACGCTTTATCAAGGAAAGCTACTAATCTATATGGAAGTTCATTTATCACACCTATGCCATAACCCATCAATACCTTGATAATTATTTTGTGTGACCCCTAGCCCCAATGTAATTTGGACTAGGGCTGGAACTTTAGAGGCCAATGTGTGGATATATGTATCGGTGTGTGTGTGTGTGTGAGTTAAATGTGAACCTTGATGCTACTGTTATTAAATGTGATTGTCAATCTTATTATGTTGTTAAATTTAAAGCATGAAATGTTTGGATTAATGTGGACTAATGTTTTGGCTATTGTATTTGCGTGAGGATTTTCGTTGGATGCAGGTACCAAGGTTGCAAAGTGAGGTGGATTATGTGATTCCGTTGGTTGAGAGAAAGATAATGGTATGTCATTCTAGAGTTGGAATTTTCCTGTGGTTTTCGTCACCCTAAGGTTTAGTCTACCTGGGATTTTGATATATATATATATATATATTATTGCTATAGTTATTTGTTCTGGCTAAGTAAAGCCAATAGGTTCACTTAAAAAAAAAAATTAACTATTTGACTATGCATAAGTGGTAAATTTATTAAATTTCTATGATGAAAAGGAAAATTAAAAATAAATAAATAAATACATAAAAGTAAAAAAAAAAGAAAAAAAGAAAGAGAGATAAATAAGTTAAATAAGAAAAAAAAAACTATATTGGGATAGCTACAACTAATAAAATAAAATTAATTTGTGGCAAGCACATCATAGTAATTTCCATACACTTGAAATAAAAATATAGGGCGATTAAAACAATCCCCATCAAACTATGTAAGAAATAAAATAAAATGAAAGCTGGGTTTAGACATTTGTTAAAGGAAAGGGAAAGGAGAAGGGACGCAAAAATGGAGGAGGATCTTTTCACTAGAGAGAAGAAGGTGGAAAAGATGGTGCTGGGTGTGGATGCTATATTTCAAGAACTGACCAACCAAGCTGAGAGGGAAAAAATCGTAATGGAGATGAGATGTGAGAGAAAAGGACATCAAAACATTTTTTTAGCTGAACGTGAATTTTCATGGAAAATGTAGTGGGATTAAGTTGTGGCCAAAGTGTGGAGAACCACATTCCTACTTTTAAAATGACCTTTGGCAATGATTTCATTTTGTATAGAGAAAATAGAAAAAAAAAAAAAAAAAAGGAAGAGGCACTAAATAGAAGCGTGTGCTAAAGGGCCATTCAGGTCGAGGCATTGCTGATTCACATCTTATCTCTCAAAAAGTTTCTTTTCTATTTGTAGTTATTATCAAGCCATGCTGGAAACCCCTTATAAATCTCCTTTTGTATGTCATCACCATTTTGAGAATTTGAGGAAAGATTTGTTGTCACACACACAAGGCTTGAATTTTACTTAGAATGGTAAGGGACTTTCTTACTATGTTATCTAACTAGATATATATTATATATATATATATATATATATTTAGCTTCCTTGAGCCATTCAATCATAGCCACTCTATGGGCTTCCTTTTCCAATCATTTACCAGACATTATGCTGGGCATAGGCTCTTGTTGAATGTGAAGTGTAGAAATATTATGTTGTTCAGAAGAGCTAAAGGTGTTCCTTTAAATATGATTTGTAAGAAAGCATAAAATAGGGTAAAAGAGTTGGCGAACTTGTTTCCAAGGCCATCAAAGACTCTATATTGGGCAGCCCCTACATCAATACAGCCACCTATTAGAATCTTGTTACATTGTAGTGCATACATACTACCATTATAATCTGGTTACATTGCTGCCTTTACAATCTTGCTACTGCATACTGATGAAACCTACTTTGTTGTGCATGCTTATTGCTGTGACAAGTCTTGATGCTCAAACATGCTGCTAATACATCTTATTTTCACACATACTTGGTTGTATATCCATATTACTGAGGCAATCTTTCTATTACAAACATTCTACTAATACATCTTATTGTCACCTATACTTGGATGTATAATCATATTGTTGTGTCAAAATTGTTGTTACCTACAAACGGTTGATACATCTTGTTGCCACATACATTTGGCAATACATATTTATTGTTGGGACAAAATTTTGGCTGTTGTTGTCACTTGCTGATACAAACTAAGGTTGGGTTGCTGCTGCATATCAAGACTATAAACATAATATGTTGCATATACATTACAATGGAGCATAAATGGAAAAACATGTGTTTTTTTATAGACAAGTATTAGCTGGAAATGTGTAGTGATCAGCTCTTATAGTTTCCAATTTTTGTAGTAAAAAATTCAAAAGGAAACTGTGAAATTTGGAATGGACAATATATTCTATCTTTGGCACTCAAAGATTAGCCAGTAACAAGCAGTTAGGTACAGTATCTAGATAACAACTTGAAGTTGTCTATGATTCATTTTAAGGCTGTATAGTAACATGATTTATTTCTAAACTTTTCTTAAATTAGGTCCATTAGAAGCTAGAAATCTCCTTGAGAATAAATATATATGTATATAAATATTCCACATATATCTTCACAAACAACTCGGTAAACCTCTCTTGAATAGTGTTTTTCATTAAACTTTAATGGTCTAATTTTTTTTCTTTCAAACATTAGGGGAATTAGTTTGTGTGAATAAATGGTTAATATGCTTGATTCTGGCCTTAGGAAAATCTACTCATTACCATCTGCTTGGTAGGTTGAAAAGACATCCATCCATCCACCTCTAAATAGATGTTATGATCGGTTGATTGATAGGGCATTCTTACTAAACTCACCGTTGGCATTATGATGAGTGTAGCCCTTATGAGCCCATGCATTAGCAACATTCCTAAAGGATGGAATGAATTAGAACTTCTTCACAAAAGGACGCAGAGTGAGTTTTCCAAACATGGCTACAATTTGGATGAAATCTACTAAGTTTGGGTTGGGAACCTACTTCCAGTCCAATGCGAAGCCTGAGCTAAGGTTTAGTACTTACTCAGGATGGATAGTAATCTAGGAGAAGTACTAGGCTCGAGATGGATAAAAGACTAGGGGCAGTACAATGCTTGAGATGGACCATAGTCTAGGGGCAGTGCTAAGCTCAAGATGGACAGTGGTCTAGGGGCGAAACTAAGCTTGAGATGGATAGTAGTCTAGGGGCAGCACTATGCTCAAGATGGACAAGAGTCTAGAAGCAGTAATATGCTCGAGATGGTTATTAGTCTAGGAGCAACTATGCCAACAATGGTTACCTTATTTTGCTTAGCTAATAGATGGATAGCAGGAAGGCAGATTCCCAACAAGCTGAAGTAGGTAGAATAACCCCCTGTGTAATCCCTATAGCTATTAAAAGGAATTATAAGCTTATTATTGTTAGGTGCACCTTGAGAAGAGGCTCACTAGGACACCATATCTGCACATAAGCCTAAGGGTTGGAATGACAACTCTCTCTCTCTCTCACCACGGGCCACATAATCTGCTTGGAGGGGTGGATAGGGTTTGAATTCACTTGGTTGGGATCAGTTTGCACCCCATCACGAGTAGAGTAAGTGGGGAAGCAGAGATAACTCAAACTCATCCATGAAGGTATGTACAAGCCAGTTCAAAGCTTCCTATGGTTTAATGCAACAAGTTGTACTAGTGGATCATGTAACTAACATGATATGAAATAGCTTAAGCTGATCTCCATTATGCTTTATAAAATTCTAACCTTCTATGAAATCCTTTTTGCTTGATCTTGAAGGAAAAAAAAAAATTGTGCAGAAATTTCTACTGTTTGTTGGGGCAATTTTTACATTGGTGTCAGAACCTAGAACTCGACACTAGGACCTAGGTGCTCTCTCTCTCTCTTTCATTGTACTAATACAACTCTTTGGTAATGATAGTCATGGGTCGAGGGAAAAAAGGAAAGGGGAAGAAGAAGGTCTCGAGGAAACATCCTCAACGAAATAACCCAGAAGGATCCAAGACCACTAATATCACACAGCCAAAAACTGAGATCGAAACCGAAATCATGTCTGACACAGAGCCATTGGAAAAGACTATTAAGCAACTGACAATACAGAAGGGAAAGCAAATGGCCAATCATGAAGTGCCAAAGGGATTCCCTCAATCAAAGCCAAAAACCAAACCCTCCGCTATTAGGGACTTCCCTTTTGGTTGTGGATGCAATGCTCCAATCCTCTCTAAGGAAGCAATTGCATAATACAACCGTGTTCATGCCAATATGTCTATAACTGTGGGGACCTCCAATGAGGAAGAACCCGAAGAGGAGGCACCTACTCTGTAACTGAAACTATGTAAAAGACGATGAACTAGTACTAAATAAACATTGTCTCACTTTTTGTAAAAGTTTCCAACTCCTAATGATATATAAATATAGACTTATATATGCTTATTTATCAAGGTGTTATGATGAATGAGAATGGAATATTGAAGGATGTGAATCTTAGGATGAGTATGAATTTCTCCTTGATTCTAAGAGAAGATTTATACAAAATAACAAAAAAACTTAAATAACACTCTCCTTTCTTTCGCAGAACCAAACAAATTCAATGAAGAGAACTTTGAGGAGGGGAACAATTCCTAGCCTCGCTGAAATGTTGCGTGCAAGTAGGGGTGTGTCATCTCCACCTCCTACCATACCTGAAGAGTTACAAGCTACATTAAATACACTTCATGCAAAAATAGCATCACAGGAGTAGCAAATCGAGGAACTAACGAGGCAAAAGGAGCAAGGCACTAACCACAACACTGGCCTAGGAACTAATCATAACACTGGCATTGGAATTGAAGAGTTAGATAGGGAGCACAATGGGAATACAATTCAAGAACATGAGAGTAGCTCCAGAATTCCCACCTACAGTCACTATCGATCAGAGTCACAACGAGGAGTGGGAAAGGATCCACTGATTCGAGAATTGAAGAAAGTGCAAGCCCCTAAGTTTGATGGGACTGGAGGTGGGGATGCCGCTAAAGCATGGCTCATTGGAATGAACAAGTATTTTGGGTTGATAGAATTAAGTTCCAACACTAAGGGTAGGATTGCCATTTATCACCT
Organism: Sequoia sempervirens; assembly: GCA_007258455.2. Classification (NCBI taxonomy): domain Eukaryota; kingdom Viridiplantae; phylum Streptophyta; class Pinopsida; order Cupressales; family Cupressaceae; genus Sequoia; species Sequoia sempervirens. The sequence continues at coordinate 1,018,570,791 of VDFB02281492.1, read as the reverse complement.
AGAAGGAGAAGCCTCGCTTTGGTGGGAACATTTGGCAGAAATAAAAAATTATGATATCAATCAACTAAGTTGGGACAAGTTCATCAAGTAGTTTCGCAAGGAGTACCTTTCTGCTCATCATAGAGACCAAAATATGACTGAATTCCATTCACTGCGCCAAGGGGGAATGATGGTAGCTAAGTATAAGTCCAAATTCATGAGCTTACTCTGTCATGTGCCTTATATGAAGGAAGAAGATGATCAGGTGAACAAGTTTATCTTGGGATTGAATAAGAATATTTTGTATGCAACCAAGCTCACTCAACCTAAAAGTTTAAACCAGGCAGTGGAGGTAGCCTTGGTTGCTGAAGAAAAGCATAAGAGCAAGCAAGAACGCAAACGAAATCCATATACCTCCAACCACTCTGATAATAAGCATACAGGAAATCAAGAAGCTAAATCTAAAGGAAAGGCTTCTCAACAGAATAAGAGGGGCCAAAATTATAGGGAAAATCATAGGTCACAAGGTCAAAAGGATAAAGGAGACAAAAGGAAAAAAACATTTAGGCATGAGGCACAAGGTGATTCTAAGAGAGGCAAGGAAGATTGAAAAGGACCAGTGAGTGGATGTTGGACATGCAGAGGTGATCATTATATAAGCGAGTGTCCCAAGAATCCAAACAAAACCACCAAACCCACTGCCATAATTTATGCAGCCATGGATAATCATCAAGCGGATCAACAAGCTCCATTGATAGAACTTCAAGGTACACTTCTTAGCCAACCCATTTCTATTCTGGCAGATTTAGGAGCCACAGATAGTTTTATTTCCTCCCATGCTATTCAAAGATGTAAAATTGATCATAAGAGTCTTAGTAGAGAGGAGATGGAGTTGAGTTTGGGTCAGGTAAGACACAAAAGATCAAATCTTGCTTGCGAGGAGCTAAAATTGACCTAGGGATTATAAGGACTGAGGTGGATCTATGGGTCACTCTGTTAGGGTCTTATGATTTAATCCTTGGGATGGATTGGTTCCAAAAGCACCAAGCCAAGTTGGATTGCTACAATAAGAAGATCGAATGTCTAGATGACCAAGGGAGGTCAATGGTGGTAAGAATGATCTCAGCCATGCAAGTAAAAAGGGCAGTGAGAAAGGGGAGTAAAATCTATCTAGTAAAGGTAGAAGAGGGTAATGATGATCCCACACCTAGCATTGAAGACCACCCAATTCTCCAAGAGTACTGTGATGTCTTTCCTGAAGAATTGCCAGGATTACCTCCTAAATGATAGATGGACTTCACAATAGATCTAGTTCTAGGGGCCGAGCCTATCTCAAAAGCCCCCTACAGAATGAACACTGCTGAATTACAAGAGCTTAAAATGTAGTTGCAAGATCTAATGGAGAAAGGCTTGATACGACCTAGTGTGTCTCCTTGGGGAGCTCCAGTGTTGTTCATTAAGAAGAAGGATGGAACATTGAGGTTGTGCATCAATTACCAGATGTTGAACAAGGTAACCACTCAAAATAGATATCCCCTACCTAGAATTGACAACTTATTTGATCAAATGAAGGGAGCTTCTATTTTCTCCAAAATAGATTTAAGGTCAAGGTATCACCAGTTAAGAATCAAGGAAGAAGATATTCCAAAGACAACCTTCAAAACTAGGTATGGCCATTATGAATTTTTGGTGGTGCCTTTTGGCCTAACCAATGCCCCCTCAGCTTTCATGAGTCTCATGAACCATGTTTTCCATGACTACTTGGACAAATTTGTGCTAGTGTTTTTGGATGACATTTTAATCTACTCTAAAAATTTGCAAGAGCATGAGGAGCATTTAAGAATAGTCTTGCAAAGGTTGAGAGACCATAGATTATATGGGAAATTTTCCAAATGTTCTTTCTTTTAGCCTAAGGTACACTATCTGGGACATATTATATCGGCCCAAGGAATTGCAGTGGATCCATCCAAGGTGCAAGCAATTGTAGAATGGCCTATTCCTAAAAATGTGACTGAAGTAAGAAGCTTCATGGGTTTGGTAGGGTACTATCGACATTTTCTAGAGAACTTCTCCAAGATAGCTAACCCCATAACCTCCCTTCAATGAAAAGGGAAGAAGTTTGAATGGGTAGAAAAATGTGATATTGCATTCCAAAAGTTGAAGGAAGCTCTTACTACTGCACCAATTTTGCAAGTGCCTGATCTGGATAAAGAATTTGTAGTTTGGACGGATGCTTCATTGGATGGGATAGGTGGAGTGTTAATTCAAAATGGGTGAGTGATTGCCTTCGAGTCTAGGAAATTGAAGGATGATGAGCTCAATTATCCCACCCATGACCTAGAGCTAGCAGCAATCGTGCATGCCTTGAAAGAATGGAAACACTATTTGGTAGGAAGACCTTTCAAGCTGAACACTGATCATAAAGGACTCCAATATCTATTCACCCAACCAGATTTGAATGCACGTCAAAGAAGGTGGTTAGAATTCTTAAGCAACTATGAGATAGATATCTCATATGTTAAAGGAAAAGAAAACCGTGTTGCAGATGCCTTAAGTCAAAGGGCTAAACTAGCTGCAATCTCACAGTTGAAGTTTGAACTACCAGAAAAGATCAAGAAAATGCAGAAAATAGATCCCTTTTGTCAACAAATGAGGGTAGAAATACAACGAGGGATTAATCCAACTGAGTACCATGTGGGAAACGATGGAATTCTTTGTTATTTGAACCGAATTTATGTGTCGGAAGAGGGTTGTTTGAGAAAAAAAATTCTTGCAGAAGGACATAATGTGCCTTACCAAGCACATCCTAGGGTGACTAAGATGTATGCAGACCTAAAAACTCATTACTTTTGTCCAGGAATGAAAAAGGAAATAGCTTGCTATGTTGCCAAATGTCTTGAATGTCAACAAGTTAAGGTGGAGCACTATCATCCTGCGGGAACACTATATCCTCATGATATACCACAACATAAGTGGTCAGTAATCTCCATGGATTTTGTGACAGGATTACCTAAAACTTGGCACCAACATGATAGTATTTTAGTAGTGGTTGATAAACTAACCAAGGTAGAACACTTCATACCAGGAAATATGAAGGATGATGCCCCACTTTTGGCTAAAAGATTCATAAAGGAAATCATTAGGCTACATGGGATGCCTGAGGTTATCATTTCAGATAGGGATAAGTTGTTTACTTCTAGGTTTTGGACCTCCCTTATAACCACATTAGGAACCAAACTCAATTTTAGTACGGATTACCACCTTGAAACAGATGGCCAAACTGAAAGAGTTAACCAAGTTATGGAGGACATGCTCAGAATGTATGCCATGGATCAGCCCACTAAGTGGGAAGAGTATCTACCACCAGTAGAATTTGCATATAACAATTCATACCATTCTTCCATCCAAATGGCACCGTTTGAAGCATTGTATGGTAGAAAGTGCAGAAAACCTATAGGTTGGGATAGTTTAGAAAATCGAGTAACTATAGGGCTAGAAATTCTATAGGAATATGACACTCAGGTGAAAGTTATAAGAGAAAGACTAAAGGAGGCTTTAGATTGGAAGAAAAGTTATGCAAATACCAAGTAGACACCAAGGGAATTTTTAGTAGGAGACAAGGTGTTCCTATGTGTTAAACCACACAAAAGCTCAATAAAGTTTGGCAAGGCTACTAAACTAGCTCCACAATTCATAGGGCCTTTCAAGATACTTGAGAAAATCAGTCGTGTAGCTTACCGGCTAGCTCTTCTTCCATCTCTCTCTTGCATACACAATGTATTCCATGTATCCTTGCTTAAGAAATATGATGTTGACCCCTCACATGTAATTGACTGGCAGGCTTTGCAGGTGGAAGACGCTGGAGATATCCACCTCGAACTGATTGCCATCATAGAAAGGCGCAATCTATAATTGTGCAATAGAACTATCCAGCAAGTTAAGGTCCTATGGGACCAATATGGGCGAGCCTAATGGGAAGATTAAAACAGAAACTGGAAACCAGACCATCCATTAATTTGGTCAATCTGGGCTCGCTGACTTAACTGCATGTGGGAGCAAGGTCATAGCCAACTCCATACACTTTGATAATTGATTTTGAGATGACCCTGTACTCCCAATGTAATTTGGACTAGGTGGAACCTTAGAGGCCAAAATGCGTGGATATAGTATCAGCTGTGTGTGTGTGTGTGTGTGAGTTGTAAATGAACCTTTGATGCTACTGCTATTTAATAACGTAGGGATTTCATTGAATCTGAGGCACCAGCATAAAATGGTTGGATTAATGGAATAAATGGTTTCTTTTGGCTGTTTTGTATCAGGAGGATTTGTCTTGACGCAAAAATTAAGTGTAAGCAAAGGAGGTGCATTATGGTTAAGTTATTGAGAAAGATAACAAGATTTCACTTCAGAGCAGACTTTGCCTATGGTTTTTGTCACCCTGAGGTTTAGTCTACCTAGGATTTTGATATATATACACACATATATATATATATATATATATATATATATATATATATATATATTATTGCTATAGTTATTTGTTCTGGCTAAGTAAAGCCAATAGGTTCACTTAAAAAAAAAAACTTCGAGATAAATAAGTTAGATAAGAAAAAAATAATCTATATTGGGATAGCTACAACTAATAAAATTAAATTAATTTGTGGTAAGCACATCATAGCAATTTCCATACACTTGAAATAAAATATAGGGTGATTAAAACAATCCCCATCAAACTATGTAAAAAATAAAATAAAAATGAAATAAGGTTTATTATTGAGCAAGAAGGAAAGGAAGGAGAAGGACGTAGAAAAAGGAGGAGATTCTTTCACGAGAAAGGAAGGCAGCAAAGATGAGATTGCAAGGAGGTTATCATCAACCATCGACCAAGGAGAGGAAGAAACGTAGCTGGAGATGAGGCAGAGTAGAAAAAAAAAGGACATCAAAACATTTTTTTAAGCCTGGCGACCCCTGCAGTTGAAAAATGGCAAGTGAAGCTTGAATGTCACGCAATGGAGAACCACACCCATTCTGTCTTTAAAAACATTTGGCAACATTTCATTTTTGCAAGGAGAAAATCAAAAGAAAAAAAGAAGAAGGAAGAGGCGCGCAATAGAAGTGTGTGTTGGTGGCGACTAGGGTTTGAGTATTGCTGATTCAAGGCATCTTATTCTCAGGTGCAAGCTTTCTTTTCTTATTTGTAGTTATTATTTTCTGTTGAAATTTGAAACCCTTATAAATTTCCTTTTTGTATGGTTACTCTGTCATTTTGAGAATTTGAGGAAAGATTTGTTGTCACACACACAAGGCTTGCATTTTACTTAGAATGGCAGGGGACTTTCTTACTCTGTTATCTAATTTGATATATATTATTATATATATTTATTTATTCAGCTTCCTTGAGCCATTCAAGCTTAGAGTCACCAATTACCATTATCTTTTTTATTCCAGTTTTTTTAGCAAGTCTCAATCCCAATAACAAGGCTTCATATTCTATTACGTTATTTGTACAAACAAAAGATAGTGTAAAAGAGAAATTTTAAGTATTTCTAGTAGGTGATACTAGTAAAATCCCTACACCAGATCCTTCTTTAGAGCTTGCACCATCAAATTACATTTTATATAGTCCTTCTTTATTAGACATTCTTGAAACTTCATTTTCTATAGGTTTAGGACATCTTTCAATCTCTCTTGGTGTTTCTTCTACCTTGAACCCACCAATGTCAGTATCTATGAAAAGAATTGTCATCTTCAAGGAAATGTTCCAACACATGTGGGACCCTAGATTCTCTCATTACATGGATATTCCTATCATCAATGGGAAATGTGGCATAAGACATGTCACACTGCATATTCCCTCCCATAGATGCATTCCATTTTCATGATAACAACATTCCATAAATAGGTGGGATATCAACCACTACAACACTCATTTTAAACTCTTTATCAAGGAAAGCTACTAATCTATATGGAAGTTCATTTATCACAACTACCAAGGGGACCTCTCTAGCATCCATGGCATAAAACTTACCATGAGTGCTATCAAGTTTTAACCCTAATGCATACATGATTTTAACTAGCATGATATTGTTTGATGTTCCAAAGCCAATAATACAATTCTTTATGAAATTTCCCCCAACTATCAAGGTAATAAAATATGGATCTATCTTATCTGGACAAGTGTTCATAGAATTTCCAAGAAAAATGTGGGAAATCTCAACAATTACTCCTTCAACTTCCTTACCTTTCTTTTCATTTTCACTTAGTTTAAAATGAGTGGGTTCCACTAAATCATTATTGGCTATAGTAGAATCGATGATAAGCTTTTTTTTACGTTCCTCTATCCTCATCAATTCAAGAAAAGGTATAAACAATTTAACTTGGCTAATTAACTGAAACATGTCAACAAGAGTATACATGGGAAATTCAGTTGAATGCATACCTTGTTCATAGATATTATCTCTATGTTGATTTCTGGTTACTTCAACTTTATGTTTATCATCCTTCATTATGGCTTCAAGAACTTGCTTCTGTGTCTTTGATTTTTCAGCAGAAAATTTTTGTCCAAGAGTAGCTTTTGAGTTGCCTGTTCTCTTAGCCAAAATTTTATCTCGCTTGCCTTCTCTATCTTTAACAACTTCTATTTTTTCATCAGGTTCAAGTCCTTTTCCCTTAGCATTATACTCCTTCATGAACAAGCCAATAGGATTACCTTGTTCACTTCCAATAGTTCTATTCCTTAAGTGATAAGAACTCCTAGCTTGAGCAGCTAAGACCATAGTGTATTTTGCAATTTCTTCCATAGAAAGTATTCGTAATGAGACACCATCTTCAATCACCTCTAAATTGTAAGCCTCAACATCACTAGTGTCATCCTCATCAAAAATAAGTTGCTGATGATATGCATTAACAATTTTCCTTTGATTGTCAACATCTACTTCATAAGAATCTTCATTAGAAGAGCATTCAATGTAGGAAATATCATAATCACTCATGACCATAAGTACATCATCCTCCTCTTGATCATGTTTATCAAAATCCATAGGTATGTTATCTTCTACTTCCACCATCTATGCTACTGCACACTATTGTGATGAATGTGACATTTAGAAAATCATACACCAAGGAGTATCCTCAACAAAATTTCTTAAATTCTTTTGCAGAGGGTCTAGAGGAAATTATTTTTGGGACTTTCTCTAATTATTTGAGATAGGCTTCCCATTATACCAATTGATATTATAAGGGTGGTCTTGCACCCTAAGGGTTCTTTCATTCCTTTGGTAATTTTTTGGTTGGGCCTTCTCTTGCCTTTCAATTTTATCATTGATAGTTTTCATGAAGCTATCAAGCTTGTCCTCAATTGTTCCTCCTTTAGTGCTTGAACTCTTTTCTTCCCTTTTTGAACTTTTGAAAAGTTTTGGATCATCTCTTCTACCAACTTTACCAATTTTTTTGTTGATATTTTCAATATTTTTTGCTATCTTAAGGGTATGTGCAGGATCATGATGATCCAAAAAGTGGTGATATGATGGGTATGTGTAGGGTATGTGGCTGGCAACTTTTTATTTACCCAAAATTGATGAAATTAAAAGGGTTTTTAAAGGATATTCTCAGCTTTCCACCAATATAAATTATGCTTTACTTTGAATTTAATAAATAATTATTATTCATTTTCTATTTGAATTATGATTAAAGTCCTGACTGATAGGTTGAATTAAAAACATCTATAGCTTTCAAATGGTGTCAACAAAATTTTAGTATAAAATATGTGTCACGTTATATGTTTCGCATACTATAGGATTAAAAAAAGAAAGAATTGAATTTCATGAAGTTTTGACCAAGTTAAGATGGTCAGACATATGAATTTTTTATATTTTTAAAAAATTGTAATAAGAGATTCATAATTAATTATTTACTTACAAAAAAATATGCATCACATCAATGAGTCCTCTATGTATATATAAAATATTATAATTATTTTTATCATTTTATTGTGGTTAGGGTGGTCAGATAGACACCTTATTTTTTTCCCTAAAACTTAAGTACTACTGCATTGAAATTTCAAATTTTCACCAAATAGATTTTACTTTTTTAAATAAACCTAGTAGTTTAGAAACTACATTCAATTTTCGACAAATTCTATTGTTACATACTTTTGAAATAATATAGATAAATTATTCAATTTTTTACGTCAAGTTTCCTAACTCTGATTTTTCTAAAAAATTTGTCACTTAAGGGCCGATTTTTTCCATGATGGCCTTGCACATACCCTTACAAACTTCTCTTAAAGATTGAGGATGCTTATCTAGCAAACAATAACTCATTTTTGCATCAGAAGCATTGCAGTAATTTACAAAACATACATGATCATTTAATTGTAGATTAGGAGGCAACCTTTTTCCAACCTTTTTGAACCTTGTATTAAAATCAACAACAAATTCATTAGATCCTTTTATAATATTATTGAATTGATTCAACAAAAAACTTGAATTAGTCTTGTCACCATATTGTTCTCTAAAAACCCTTTTGAACTCCTCTCAAGAGCCAATGCTCTTAGCAGGTAAACTCCTGTACCACTCTCTTGCATCCTCAACAAGAGACTACATGAATAACTTCATCATGGCATCTTATGCTTCCACCTCAAAATCATTCATAACATTAGAAAATGATTTGAGGTGGTCTTCACCACTTAAAACACAATTTCCATAGAATTTGACTAGATAAAGCCTAAAATATTTAGGAAATGGGTAAGGGTAGCCAAGTATTCCATCAAATTTCCTCTTTTTCAACTCACTATCAGTGTTTCTAGATCTCAAAGCCTCAAGAATATGGGTGGAAATTTGAAGGAATGCAATTTTCCATGCCATTTCTGCATTATAAGCTATTATTTTAGCTTTCTTCAAATCTTCTCTTAGCTTTTCACTTTCCAACTACAACCTTAATATCTCAAGATCTGGAGATGCATCAAGTGGGGTCGGATCAACTTTGGCTTTATTTGTGGGGATTTCAGTAAATGAAGTATTGGTTTTATTATTGGTTTTGAATGTATTTTTCTTGGGTTGGTCAATAGATCTCTTTCCATGATCTACAAATGTTGTTTTCTTAGTAATAATAGGAGAATATGAGGCTCTAGTGGTTGAGACAGATATTATATAAGTAATAGTAGTTGAAGTTCCCATCGAGACTATTGCTCTAGGAATATCATAAGTTATTTTAGAAATATTTTCCTTAGAGGCTCTACATGTAGCCTCTTTTGTCATTTTTTCCAAATTTTTCCTTCTAGCATCTCTCTCAAGTTTCTTGGCTCTAATCCTATCCTCCTTCTCTTTCAACTCTTTCTTTCTCTTTTATTCTTTTTCTTGGAATCTTACATCCTCCTCTTTAATGGATTTCATGTCATTATCTATAACTTCGTAATTTTCCTGAATATCCACATGTTCACTCGGGGTAAGAGTAAAGTAAGGTTGGTCGACAGGGTCTTCCTCAAGAAAAAAGTGGACTAGCTCATCAAGGGATTTACCTCATGGATTAAAATTATTTCCATTGAAAATATAACCAATTCCATGGGTTGAGGATTCAAAGAACTTATTCTTTTTCCAAAACTCCCACCTATCCTCCTCTCTTGAGATATTTAACTCACTATCAAAAACTTCTACTAAAAAAATTCTCTAGTGTATGATAGACTCTTGAACATTATGTCTTTCTTCATGGACACTAGTACTACTTATATCAACATGAAAAGTAGGAGATACATCAGGATGGGAATCAACAAACTTACTTGATTCAGAATGTTTCCTGACCCATTCAGACTGCTTTTCCTTTGTAGGTTCAATTTTTTCCTTCTATTTAGGATGCTTCTTCACATAGCTTCTAGTCTTCCTCATAATGTAAATTACTGCAAAATATTTCCTATTATTTTCCTTTTGAGAACTAATTTTCACATTGGTACTAGAGAACTCAGATTCACCACCCAAAGCAGTAGGAAACAAAAAGTGTTTGCACTTTGATTTTGTACTTGCTATCCCAGAAAAGACTATAAACATTACCTTACAGAAAGTGGCAGAATGGAATAACACCTGATGCATATTACCTAGTATGATGGGACAAATGCAACAAACTTAAAAACTAACTTATTCCTTAAATAGTAAGGAATATTCACAATTGAACAACTAAATCTAACTATACCTTATCTAAACTTAAAGACTTTGGACATAGCTAGTCCCCAATGAAGTCACCAATCCATTGGTTATTTTTTAAGAACCAAACTGATCTCCAAAAATACCTATGGATTTTTCCATTTCCAATTATCAATAATTCTAAAGGGATTGGCCAATGAATGAATAGTGATTGCTAAACTTCTATTCCTACTCCTTGGGCTTTGTGAAACCCAAGAGGGTGATCCCACAATGTATACCTAAAGACCTCTCACAATTACAATCAAATACATTTTCAATAACATATATCTCTCATGATACCACTTAATAGTAACATTAAATAAGTTGACAGCTTATTATGTCAATGTTATATATATTGGATATGAGAGAGTAGACACTGAAACAAATAAAAATAGTATTCCCTTAAGATTTTATGGTTAGAATATTGAGTGGTTAATGAACCAACACTGTACATGTAACACTAATACCTTGCATGAACCAATGTCATTATCCCAAGCACGAAGTCAATACCTTTTTACATAACATGATAACAATTCAGATAATAGCACATATAACCCCAAGAAATCTTGTATTACAAAATTCTCTATGATGTTCAGGATTATCACTTCTTACAAATATCCTAGCACATATTACTTATAAGTTATCAATCTCATTTAACCATTTACATCAATTCATTGAATCAATAAGAAAACATGAAACTAAACATCCATCAAATAATGACAAAGACAAATGAAATAAATCCTTGATTACTTTCAATAATAACTCATAACACACATATAGGGAGAAAGAATAACCATGAGACCAATATTACTCTATATTATAAATGTTATATCATTATCAGTCTTACATGCATAAGGATGAACTCCAAAAGAAACTTAAAACAAAGACTCTAAAACTTGCTTCATATTGTCTTGAAAAAAATAATAGTATCAAATAAAAAAAAATTATTTACTTTCATGATTCTGGTCTTGACATCCTTCTTATATAGATAAAGGGGAAAACAAGCCTCAAACCAGATAGCACACATGTCATGATCCCATAGGATTTCTTGCAACAATATTTCCTTCTCAGTTACACTTGAGTCTTCAGGTAGAGCAAATAAACAATAAGAAAAGTGATCCTCAACTCTTCATGGAAAATAGGTCCCACCTTAAAAGAAATCATTAGTTTGTTATTGCAGTTACAAGATATTCTCCATGTGCTCAAAATTCCAAGTGTAAGAAAATGAAAACAACAAAACTTACGAAGCAAGGAAAAGAAAGCAAAAAAAAAGGGTCAAAATGTGTTAATCCACATTAGCATCACATGCTAATCACTTTATTTTAAGGAGAGAATAATATTTTACCATGTTATATCAAAAGCCTAATCTATATTGTATTCAAGCTATATAATATTCTTCTCCTCTCTGTTATTTTCCTTATTCACTCTATCTATCTCTCCAACCAAATGTTGTATTCTTCTTCAGTGGGCCACTTAAAATTCAATAAATCCTACACCTTATTAATATACCAGGAGTACCCTACATCAATTAAAATTATGGCTTCGTTAGCAAATATATCCATTTTTGTTTCAATTTCCACCATTGTATCAATGTTTGAATTGAGCAAGATGTAATCAGTGACAGACAAATGCATCATAACTGCTTTAAGCAATCCTCCCCAATATTTCTTCTAGGTGTCAAACGAATTCAATTAAAATTTTGAATTCAATACTTGAGGCATACCATGATCCTCCATCTCCTTGAATATTTTCAACTTACTTTGGAGTTTTATACCCAACTTTCCATGGAAAGTAGTTACCTCATTTATTGAGTCAATAGTTTTAAGGATGTTAGGAATATTTCTGGGTGCCTCAAGATCCTCCTTCATTTTTGGCATCATTTATTTCAAAGCACTTACCCTAGCAATCCAATTATTCCATTCACTCCTAAAGGCCTCATGTACTTGCAAATACATTGTATTTGCCTCATAAATCTATTTATTCATGGCCCACACATCATTAGCCCTATGGACCAACTTGGTCACCCTATTCTTAAGCATATCCTCAAAAATGTCATTAGCCACCCTAACTGTCTCTAATTTCACCCGCCTAACATTTTCCTTCTCAATAGTTAACTTTTCCTTCAAATCATCAATTCTGAGGGCCAAAGTTTCCCTATCTTGTGTAGACATATCAAATGAAGAAGAAGAAGAAGGTTGAGTCCCTATTTTTTGAGTATCCTAAATTGTAGCTCTCATTTTATTTAGTTCATTCAAGGCCTTATTATATTCCTTAACCAAGGATTCATACTTTTTTTGAGAAATATGTGAAGTGTCCACATTAAGCATTGCAACATGTGTAGTTAACTCGGCTTCCTGGATTGGAGTTATGTCAGTAGCTCTTTTGACCACTAGTGAACCAATAACTTCTTCAATAGGCCTAACAACCTCATTTTTACTAGTATTATGTGCCATAGACCAAATTGTAATGGTATGCAACTTTGGACTATATCCATAACCAAATACTTTATTCTCAAATTGATCCTCAGATATCAAAGCTTGAGGATCTCTGCTAACTACATCATATGCTATGGTAGTTGTGATAGTACATCCTAGTGTAGACATCCAAATTTGGCCACTTCCATATGGTCAAATTCATATCCTTATTCATCCCTCTAACTCATACACTCATCCTCTTTGTCGGTATTAATTAAATCACTCATTTACTTAATATTTCATGGTCTGCCTAAGGTCCCTAAAGTATTTAATTCAATAATTAAATACGTCTACCTTCTTTCCTCTCTAAATTAAATAAATACATCACTTTATTTAATTTAGTCATGTGGCTTCTTGGGATTTAAATTCATTTTTTAATTACTCACTTTCTCTCTCCTTGTCATATTCTCCATAACTTTCTTCTAACCCAGATTAATCTAATTAATCCTAGATTAGGATGTGCACCACTTAATTAAGATTAATGTCATGTCCTCCTACATTTTCCACTTGTCTCTAATCTTTCATTAATTACCCTAATCATATGTTTACACAACCTTAATCAAAATCATTAGCCACATTTATCTTGCCTTTTTGAGTCAACCTTTTCATTTGCCTTTCTTGGCATTGATCCTCTTTCCCATGTGAAATTTTAATTCACATTTATTCACCCTAGGTCCCTCTCTTCCCCATGTGAATTTTTAATTCACATTCCATCCTTCCAAGGCTTACCTTATCCCTATGAAACTTATAGAATATTAGACTTGTCACATCACACGCATGTGACAAATTCCCATCATCAAGGAAACCCCCTTTTATCCATTAGATTCTCTCAAAAATATGAATTTTTAATTCACACTTATTTCTCCAACAACCTTCTCATTCCCCATGGTGATTTTTTGAGGAATTCTAAAATTTCTCAAGTGTCATTTTCACTCTCATTTTGGGACAAGAAGTTCCTTTTTGAGGAAATCTTCTCATCCCCCAAGGTACTTACAAGGTACTTGTCCTTGCTCCACATCATCTACCTCCCTTCCACCTCACTTCCACATCATCTTATCCTTGTCCATCTCACATTACACATTTCAAGACATGAGGGTTTGTGAGTCCTCAACTCACCATAGCCCTACATCTTGATCTTGGTGGCTCAATCTCAACCATTGAATTATCTATAGAATTCAAACATCTCTATAAATACCCCCTCTTCTACTACATTTTACAACACTTAGCCATTTGCACCCTTATGCTACCAATTTGATTACTCAAGTTTCTAGCATTACCTTAGTCTTTTAGTTTAGCCATTAACACTTGCATCTAATCATATTGTCAATATTGCATCTAGCCATCTCCATAGCCATTCAAGGAGCATAGAATCTTACAATCAGAAGGGCCAACCAAGGAATTTTAGCAGTAAAGAAAGGTATATCTATTTACAATCTTTATTATATATTATTTCTTTGTGTTATCAATTCTTAGGCTAATCTTGAGGTGTCCCTTTGTGTTTTTCTCTCATTGCACTATATTTTTCTTGTGCATATTTAGGATAGATAAAACATTTAGGATCACATTTCTGGCACACCCGGTGGGACCCACAAATAGGTCCCTTTATTTTATGCTTGTTGTTGTTAAGTTGGCTAAATGAACAGGTTGCAAAGGGGAAAATACGTCCTCCTAGTTATTACAGAAGTGCGAATACACCCTCCTGGTTACTGCAAAACGGAGAATATTCCCTCTTGGTTACTGCAGAAGTGTGAATACACCCTCCTAATTACTGCACAGGGGCTGATATGCCCTAACCTATATTTTGTTTCTAACTAGTTTTCCATAGAGAGGCACATATACCTTAACTTATACTCTATGTCTAACTAGTTTTCTACAAAGGGGTGGATACACCCTAACTTATATTCTCTTTCTAACTAGTTTGTTGTAGAGGGGTGGATACATCAGAATCTATATTTTGTTTCTAACTAGCTTACTACAAAGGGGTGGATATGCCCTGATCTATATTTTATTTCTAACAAGTTTGCTGAAAAGGGGTGGATACACCCTAAATTATATTTTTTTTCTAACTTGTTTGCTGTAGAGGGATGGATACTCCCTAACTTGATAATTTTTTCTAACATTTTATTGCAACAGGGAAGATTTTCCCTAATCTATAAAATTTTTTCTGACATTTTACTACAGTGGGGTGGATTTTCCCTAATCTGAAAAACTGTTTCATACATTTTATTGCAGCGGGGCAGATTTTTCCTAACCTAAGAATTATTTCTAACATGTTATTGTAGTGGGGTGGATTTTCCATAATTGAACACAGTTTTTGACATCTTACTATAGAGGGGTGAATACACCTCCTAATTACTGCAGAGGGGCAGATATGCCCTAAACAACAGATTCAGGAAGATAAAATAGGCATTTTAGTTTCATTTTTGGCTCAATTTTTTGTTGTTTTCAGGATTTAACCCTTACCCTTGCTTGTTTGTGAGAATAGTTTGATTTCTTGCTAACATTTTACATCATATTTTGTAATTGATGAAGAACAGTGGTTAAAACAACTAACGCTTGCTTGCAGGGACATTTGCTTGTGCAAATTTTAAGTCTTTCTTGATGTTTTCATCTAGGCACATAGTTTAAGTAGGGGAAAGTAAAATTGTTGCTTGATGTCTCTGTCTTGTTTTTGTGTCACCCAAGGGTGGAACTAGTCTGATTTTGCTTTCACCTTGCACTTCATGTGAGTCTAGGGAGTAGTTAGAAATGATTAGTGCCTTCCTTTTAGAGGGACTTGCTTGGGGATTTCATCACCCCAATGGATGATCCCACCACATGAACCAGTGGGGTATAAAAAGGGGGGAGAGCCAAAGCTATACCCCAATCCAGTCATGTTGTCTCTGGTAGAGCATCAAAGCTAGGTTGATACCTAGATAGACATGATGAGTTGGTCTGAGCCCTTCAGTATCTAACTAGGGTTCCTAACTCACACTTGTGATGGGCTAGTGTTCATGGTCTGGGCCTCACATACCAAGAGTATATTGAGGAATCCATAGAATCCTTGTGCATCCTAGAGTAAGACCTTTATTGGCCATACCCTTAACACTAGTCATAGGATTGTGCTTGCTGAAAATATCTTCTCGTGAGAAACCAGTAAATTTTTGACAAGCAAACCTCATTGTTATCATTTCAAGTCCTTGCTATAGTCATTCCCATCCAAACCAAGCAATTTTTTTCCATAGAATGGTGAATAAACCCTTTAGTTTATTGGAGTGGGATGAATTTTCCCTATAGTTTACTACAGAGGGATGAATACACCCCCTGCGTAGCCAATTCTACTCTATTTGATCACTCCAAGTCTTCGTTCGACCATTTAACCATCCTAATCCTTCATTTAATCATCCTAAACCTTCATTAACCATTCCAGGCCTTCATTTAACCATTCCAAGCCTCCTTTTAACCATTCCAAGTATCTGTTTGACAGTTTTGGGGAACTCATTCCACCACTTCACCATAGGTTAAACTTTGAAGCCTAAACTTTTTCATTTATTGTGACCTCAACATTTGCACTTTTCAAAAATATCACTTCGATACTACCCCTATCATCCAAAAACCTGTAGGATATCATTATTTTGCATCCTTCATCATCTTTCTATACAAATCCTTTAAACCTTGTTTTGGAAATTATTACTCGAGTTAGCCAAGGCATTTGAGTTTGATCATCATCCTACATTGCCTTCAACCCAATAAATCCACTTCTATCGTAAGGAAGATTCATGTTGAAAGTTAGCATCATATTCCCAAATTAATCCATTCTTATCTTAAGGTGGATTTGGTGCCACAATTAGCCCCTTTATCCGATCAACCAATGTATTAAGTCACCAAGGGTGATTTCCAAACTAGGTTTATAATCTCTTCCATCAACCAATCCTAATTCATCATCCAATCCAAATCAAAATTATCTAATTCATCCAAAAAATCCCATCCAATCAAAATTCTGACATCCTCCAATCAAAATTTGATTGCATCCAATCAAAATCCAATCTCATCCAATCAAAATACACTCTCATCCAATCAAAATCTAGTATAATCAAATCCAATATCATCCAATCAAAGTCCAATTAAATCTACCCATGCCCCTCATCCAATCAAATCTTTCATCAAGGACATCCTTATAATTTTCCCATAGCTCATTTGCATGCCTGTTCAAACTAGGTCACAAGCCAAGAAGCAAATGGCACAACAAGGTCAAAATTCCCAAGTGAGCATGTCTTAAGATCCTAATAACGGTGCAAACATCTCCCAAAATCCTACTAATGGTACAAATGTCTCTCAAGATCCTAACAATGGAGTGAACATCCCCCAAGACCCTCATAATGATAGTTCATCACACTCCAACACCAAAAATTAGAACAACTCACAACATGGTGAAGGGAGTATGGTTAATCAACCTAAACTTACACTAGAGGAACACTTTAGTAATCCCACCAATGCACAAATGATAGATCGCCTATTCGAACAACATGCGGAAGTGATCTTGGCCCACCTAATTGAAAAGGGAGTCAAACTCCTAGCAGGTGTTGACCTAAGTACAATAGTTCCACATCCAACATACCCCAAGCTTCGTACAATGTACCAAGTGATTCCTACATCCCCAATATAGCTCCTATAGAGGGTTGGTATCAACCCAATTTTGACAATAACATCCTTTATCATGTTAAAAATCCCCCACACACCATAATCTCAATTATGGGGGCCCCTCAAGTGTATAATCCCAATAATCCTTTTGCTATGGTATGCCACAAAATGTGCCACAACATCCACTATTGATGTTGAATGCACCACCCATTTTAAATCAACCTCTAGTAAGTACTAGGGGAAACTCTTTCACCACCTTACCTCCACCTCCTAGGGCCACAAGTCTACCACTGCTTCCACAACCTCCTCAATCTAACATATCCTCCCAATTACCACCACAAAGTACATCCCAACCAAATATCGCTATTGGTACCCAACAACCTCCTTTGCAAAATGCCTCTACATCATCCCAACCACTTTTACAACAACAAACCCTACATAATCCTTTGACTCAATCCCAACAACCACCACACCAATCTGAAGGTAATCCATCTTGACCTCCCATTCTGACCATATCCCTGTTGCTTGCATCTATTATTCGCCCACAAGCTCAACTACTACACAATAGCCTATCTCAACCCACACAACAACTAACATCACATCAACCAACCCCCCAACATTATCTCTATCAGAACCAACAATAGTTTCAACAACCACTGCCCTATGTGACCTCTCAAAAGTCATAACAATACCAACAACCTTAGCTAACCAATCTGCAACAATCTGTTTATGCTCTGCAATAGTATACCGCATACTCTCATTAGGCCAATCCATATTAAACCACACAACAATAGCCCATGACACATCAACACGAGGCCCCATCATCTCATTATCAAAACCCATATATCAACCTCTAAATGATATCTCAGCAAAATCCTATATCATCCTACCACCCATATCCATCCAACCCATCTTTGGCTCCCATGCCACCAACCAATGTAGATCTGTTGGAAATAAAAGCCGCTTTGAAAGATCTGCAAGCCAGGAATGGAAAACAATCTTTCAAATTTGAAGACATATGTACCTATCCATTTGATCCTCCATCTCATTGATCCCCTCTCCTCAACACTTCGAAATACCAAAGTTCACCAAATATAAGGGAAACAAAGATCCTAAAGCCCACCACTAAGAGTTTTACTCCCAATGTCAAGAGGTTATGCACAATGATAATTCCCTCTTAAGTTTCTTCCCATGGAGCCTGATGGGATATGTCGTGGATTGGTTTATAGGTCTAGAATGGGGGTCTATCAAAAATTTCACAGATCTTTTAGAAAAATTCATTTCTTACTTCTCCTTCAATCTAGAAAAATACATTGATACCTTGGACATTCTTAAGGAGAAGAAGTGTGATGGTGAAACATTTATCAGTTACCTCCAAAGGTGGTGTTTGTTAGAAAGCTGAATGAAAACCCCTCTCAAAGAGAAAGACATGGTCACCCTCTTTGTGGAGAATTTGCATCCCGACATGGCTCATAATTTTAGGTTACACTATGTCACCACTTTCGCTGAGATAGTGGAAAAAGAATCCATCCTTGAATGTGCCCTTATTTCCAAAGGGAACATCAAGATACACAACCATGACAAAGAAAGGCCATTTGGCAATAATTCATGCTTTTGGAACAAGAACAAAAATGTTGTGAATGATGGTGTCGCTGACACTAAACATGTTCAAGTGGCCAATACATCCCAAAGGAAACAACCATCTATACACAATGCCATATACATGCCATAGGGGGCATCTTGTCCTCCTCAACCATCAAAATAGAACAATCAAGGGAATGTTAAATTCCGGTATACTCAATTAGAAGAACCCTTGAGTTTCATCTTCAATAAGTTGTTACAGGTCAACTATCTGATAACATATCCTGTCACCAAAACACTTGATGAATCCAAGCCTAAACTTTTCTAGTTTAGGGAGAATGAATATTGTGAATTCCATTAGATTAAAGGGAATACTTTGAATAAGTTTCAAGGTCTCAAAAACTATGTCCAAGATCTTATCAATCAAGGAGATATCAAAGTTGACACCAGTTAGGCTTCATCATCCAATGCTCAATTGCAGATATATCAAAATGCCTTCCCTAACCATAATCAAGGTGTAAGAACCTTCAACAACAATCCCCAAGGCAAAAAAACAAATAACATAAGCTATAAGAATGTACCCCTCAATTATGATGGCATTTTCCATTACATTGAGTAGGTAGAACCCCATGTGTCCATGATACATGTTAAAGCTAAATATTCCCAATGTGTTGTTGCTACCCGATGATCATGTATTACTGTCCCTGCAGCCTCCACACCTGCACAACCAAATCTTGTAAACTCTTAGTACAAAATTCTTGATCACTTAGGAAAGACCCCTTCTTAGATCTCAATCTTGGATCTGCTTAAGTTTTCTCCTGTGCATTAGGAAATAATCAAGAAAGCTTTACAGGAAACTCACATACCTAACGACGTCAATCCCACATGGTTCCTAGCTTTAGTAGGACACCTAGCTTTATCTTACCAGCTACACTTTAGCTAGAATGACATGCCAAATATTGATTCTAATCACAGTTGTCCCTTACACATTGAATTCCTAGTTGCTCATCATAAAATAAAAAGGGTCCTTGTAGATAATGGCTCTACCCTCAATCTATGCACTTTGAAGTTCATAAAATAGGTAGGGTATACTCAAGTGGATTTGAGTAATCAAATCATTATGATCAAGGTTTATGATAATGCAAAAATAAATTATGAAGGGATTATTAGTCTTCCTATCTAGGTGGGACCTGTAGTTTAGTACATTACCTGTCATGTCCTTGATCTGGACTTACCATATAATCTCCTCCTTGGTCACCCATGGCTCCATGCCATGCGATTCGTTCCCTCCACATACCATCACTGCCTAAAGTTCCCAACTAATGGACAAGAGATCACCATTTATGTTGACCCACAACCATTTGAATACTGTCGCACTCTAGAAGCATCATTTCCCCATTTACATTATTTTCCTAGGTTTGAAATGGGGACCTCTTAGTCATCATCCTCCAATCCATCATCCACCACAATAGCCACTTCATCTCCCACCACCAATCCTATTGTTACCAAAGTATAGATCATTTATGAGGGGTGTGGTGAATATGAAATGCATACAACTTTAAATGTGCCAACCATGCCATTGTCACCATACACGTACAAAAAACCTTCATAGTCTACACCAAAAGAAGACAAGACCATCACCTTTAGTGCTAAAATCATTCCCACTACCACTTTTCAGTCTCCTAGTTTAATTACAAATGCACTAGAAGAGGATATCAGTCAGTGGGTATACTGTAAAGAACCCCAACCAAATCCTCCTCTTAAGGAATACTTTTAGGAAGTATACCCTTGATCAACTAAGTTCGTAGAAAAGCACAAGGTGGGGACCTAGGGAAGGAAGAACAAGGATGGTTGCAACCTATTGATGTATTAAATCTTTCATAAAATATAGGCCTTAGATATGACAAAAAGAAGAAAGATCCCGCAACATCATCTAATACCTCCAATAGTGTTACTGTGGAAAATGGTCCATTGGAAGACATACCCAAGGAAGAATCCATCATACATGCATACAATGATGTTGATCACATAGTTTTTTCATCCATGTTTGACTGTATATCTATCTTTACCATCAGCCTTTCTCTTCGCCATCCCAAACTCATTGATTGGGACCTATGTGATAGCACACCTGTCAATGTCTCCCTGGATACGTATGTCAACCTCATGGGATTGGAGGAGCTTGAACACTCTAGTCACAAAAGTAAAAACAAGAAAAATAAAAAAAAGGTCATCTAGTGAAAACTTCCCCAATGCACTTCCTAACCTAGAAAAAGTAAAAATAAATGATGCATCCAATAGTTAAAACATCGAATAGGTACTAGAGGATGGCTATGTTCATCTTCCCCTTCCAGGAACTCAATTATCCACACACTAATCCATCCTAATTGAAGAAACTCAAGAAGTCAATCTGGGTACTGCCAAAAATCCTAAGATCACCTATGTAGCCAAATCATTATCAAAGCAAGAATATTTTTTCATCGATTAGCTACTCAAATATGGTATCATTAACTTTCCTTGGTCGTACTCAGATATGCTAGGATTATACCCTACTTTAGTAGTTCATCATCTAGATGTTCGTCCAAATTCCAAGCCTGTCAAATAGAAGCTCCAAAAAATGCATCCATGGGTAGCATTATTAGTAAAGAAGGAATTGGAGAAATTACTAGACGCTAGTTTTATTAGACCAATTGACTACTCTAATTGGATCTCCAACATAGTGCCTATTTCCAAACCAAATGGAGACATTCAGATTTCCACAAAATTTTGGGATCTTAACAAAGCCTATCTGAAGGATGACTTCCCACTACCCAATATTGACATGTTAGTCGACCTTACTATAGGACATGAGATGTTGTCCCTTATGGATGACTTCTCTGGTTACAATTAGATCCGAATTGTACCTGAAGACCAACACAAGACCACTTTTACAAGACCTTGGGGTAATTTTTTCTACAATTTTATGCCCTTTGGTCTCAAGAATGTGGGGGTAACATATCAGAGAGCAATGAATGTCATATTCTATGACCTCATCCATATTATCATGGAAGATTACGTTGATAACTGGCTAGGAAAATCTACAACTAGAGTAGAGCACCTTACCATCTTGAAAAGGATCTTCGAGCAATTAGAATAGTACAAGTTAAGACTAAATCCAAAAAAGTATGTCTTTGGTGTCACATCAAGGAAATTGTTGGGTTTCATAGTCTCCTCAAGAGGCATTGAGGTTGATCCCGCCAAGGTGAAAGCTATTCTTGATATGCATCCCTCACGCAATCTGAAATAATTAAGAACTCTCCAAGGAAAGCTACAATCCATTTGTGAGTTCATAGCCCAGCTTGTAGATAAGTATCAATCATTCACCCATCTTCTAAAAAAAGACTCCACCTTCAAATGGAACCAATAGTGCCAACTAGGTTTCGATAAGATCAAGGAGTACTTGGCTCATCCACCGATCTTGATGCCACCTATCCTAGGAAAATGCCTCTTACTTTACATCTCCACCACTTCAGTCACACTAGGGGAATTATTGGCATAGCATGATGAGTCCTCAAGAGAACCGGAAATATACTACATCAGCCGAACACTGGTTGGCTATGAACTAAATTATTCACCCATGGATAAATCCTATCTTACAGTGGTCTTCAGTACACAAAAACTCTAACATTACATGTTCAACCATCCAGTCAAATTAATAGCAAAAATTGATCCACTAAAATATTTATTATCTAGAACCACTTTAACCGATTGCATGGCTAAGTGGGTCATTCTCTTGAGAGAATTAGGCATAGAGTACATGGATCACAAAGCCATAAAAGGACAAGTCATAGCTTATCAGTTGGATGAGGTACCCCTAGTGGATGCTTACCCTTTGGTCACTGAATTTCCAGACAAAGCAGTTTTCACAGTAACAAAAGCACCTTCTTGGGCATTGTATTTTGATGGCTCATATACTCATAATGGATCGGGAGCAGGAATTCTATTTGTTACCCCTCAAGGTGACCACATCCCAAATCATTTAGGATAGAATTCCTGTGTACCAACAACATAGCTAAGTACGAAGCCCTCATCATAGGTCTTTGAATTGCAAAGTAGTGGCACATAACTCACTTGAGAGTCTTTGGGATTCATTGTTGGTCATTAAGAAAGTTAATGATGAATTCCTAACAAAAGATGGCAAGTTGTTACCCTACAAATGCATGGTGGATGACTTCAAGAAGTATTTCACCTTCATACAATTTGGCTAAATTCCTAGGGTACAGAACAAAGCAGTTGATGCTATGGCTACTATTGGCTACCTGATTGACATGCTTAAGATCAAACAGAATGTGAGTTCCTTGTGGAACAAATTTTAATCTCAGCATATGATATCCCTAAGACTAACATGGTGTGTGACATTGTAGGTCCCGCTTCCCCATGGTACCAAGACATATATACTTATCTACATGATAATATTCTACCCCCAGACCTTACATGTAATCAACATAAATCCTTTATCCAGCTTTCTTCCTGATACATCAACATTGGTGATACACTTTATCATTGTGGTTATGATGGAACCCTCCTTAGGTGTCTAGGTGAGATCAAAGCCCATACTACACTAATGGGGGTACATAGTGGTGTTTGTGGGGCCCATTAAAATAGTATGTTCTTGGCCAAAAGGATTCTCTGAGTTGGATATTATTGGCCTACATTAGAACATGATGCTTGTGAATTCAAGAAGAAATTCCTTCCCTGCCAGCAACATGCAGATTTGATTCATGCTTCGACACAGGACCTTCAACCTCTTCTCACACCATGGCTCTTCTCTCAGTGAGTTTTGACTTGATTGGAAAGATTTACCCACCATCTTCTGATGGCCACACATTCATAATTACAACTACTAAGTACTTTACCAAGTGGGTGGAAGCAATTCCACTCTCACAAATCACCGATACTCAAATTTCAAAATTCATCGTTGACCATATTCTTTGCAGATATGGTATTCCATCCACCATCCTCTTAGATAATGGAAAGCCTTTAAAAAACTAGGCCATGAAACACCTCCATGACACCTTTCATATCCAACATCATTGGTCAATTCCTTATTACCCCTAGGGTAATGGTCAGGCAGAAGCTACCAACAAGACCCTTATCCCCATCCTCAAAAAGGTTGTCAATAACATTGGTTGAGATTGGAACCTCTATATTCATCTCAATCTCTAGGTGTATCACACCTCCATCCATACCCCTATAGGTTCCACCCCCTATTCTTTAGTGTATGGTAGTAAATCCATCTTTCCAATTGAAGTTGAAATCCCATCACTAAGGATTTCTTTGAAGAACCTTATAATTGAGGAAGATGCTCTTGTCGCAAGGCTTATACAACTAGAATTACTTGATGAAAGATGAATCAAATCCTATGATCATCTACAAACTTACCAAAACTGCCTCAAGTGTAACTACAACAAGAAGTTTCTCCCTTGATAGTTCCAAGTTGGTGATCTTCTCATTAAAGAGAACCAACACACTCAGTAGGACCGCGATAAGAAAGGAAAATTTGAAGCAAACTGGTTGGGTCCTTATATCATAACCACTAAATATGAATCTATGGCATACAAACTTGCTACCCTTGAAGGAGAAACCCTATAAGATCCTATCAATATCATGCATCTAAAGAGGTCTTACACCTAAGTCTGCTTGGTAACCCTACCTACAAAAATACAAAAAAAAAAAAAATCAACAACAAAAATAAATCCAAAAATAGTAAAGAGAAATAAATTCATCCTATGGTGAAAACCACCTTTGGTGGCACCTTGGATAGGTATGGATGGTGAAAACCTAGTAATAGGCATCATCCGTAGAGGGCTTAATCATTATCTACCTTGTGTCCTAATTACTTTGTGACTCCATCCATCCTATCCTGACATCCTCTCCCATTTCATCCTTAGCTACTTGGTATATTTTGATTGAGCATTGGACAATTATATGCTATCTATCATCTTGAGCTTTTTATCCTAATCTAAGCTTTTGTCATCAGCATCTAGGATCATCTAGGTTCCCACCTAGGCCTCATCTTGTCATGTCAGTCTCTTTGGTCTTCTATAAACTACATTGCATGTGCACTTTCACGTAGGCAAGCTCAATATTTTGATCCACCCCTGGGCTTTATTTTTCTTAGCTTTGTTTCATTTTTATCCTATTGGTCTCCATTAGTCCTCTTTTCACTTTATCCATGGTCTTTTCATGAACTACGAGGGCTCTACGCTTTCATGTAGGCAAGGCTAATCTTTGATTAGCCCTCGAGCCCCTAGGTCTTTAGGGTGTGTCGGTCTATTATCTAGTCTCTTGTGTCATGTTGTAAAGAGTACTCTTATCCAACTGGTTCTCCACAAATGAAATCCTATAGTGTTAGGAGATCTAGCTAATGAAAACTATCTTGTGTCACCTGGGTCATTTTAGTTTAGTATCCACCATTAGTCTCAATAGGATGCATCCTTCCTAACAAACCACATCAACCAATCCATCCTAGTGATCCTATGGAAAAAGGACGTTTGACTTCGATATGATCATTTCATACTTTTGGTTTTTGTTTATTAATTGAGCTCCCTATCATCACTTATCAAAGCCACTATGATCCATCATATTATGGTGTGTTTTGACGAGTTAATAGAAGGGCATCTCTTGATGATTTCTTGTTGTTTGCTAAGTCATTCTCACATAGTATCCACCGAGATCCCTTGGATCCTATGTTACGTTGAGAACATCACTTTGTGCTTGTGGTTATCTCAATACTTGGCCCAACCAAGGTCCCCATGACTTTGGGGTATTGTGATAACCTTGTTTGTTGTGTTTTTTTCATACATTTGATGCCAACTTGCCTTGGTCTCATATACCTTGGTTTCTAGTGTTTTATGCTATAGAAAAAATCAATGCTAATCCAAAGATGGAAAATTTCATTCGTAATTGCATTTTATCACATGTACCCTTCATGCCCCCTTGTTCATAACCCATGACTCATGATTTTTGTTGTGCAAAATTTGATTCTTTTCACCTTGGTTTTCCTCTCAGGATATTTATGGTTCTTGGCAGGTGTAGTATCACACCCACATTACAGCTATCATCTACCCACATTCCAATGCAAGTCCTTATTGATACTTAGGTTTACAAATTAATATTGCATGTTACACTGAGCATCTTAGTTTCATTTAATCTTATACATATCCATATTGACATTCACATAATACATACACCACCACCTGTGAAATACATTGTCAAGTCCATAATTATTACATTTCATACCACATATTCTTCTCATCCATACAAAACATCCATATAAACATAAATCATCATCAATGTCAAACATAATCACAACATTCACATAAGTATAAATCATTATCAACATCATATATATAACTAAATCCATCCATATAAGCATAAAAAATCCTACCCATGTACATAGATTGCATGATCCATCATAAGAGCATAAAAACATATTCATATGCATAACATAAGTCATCCATCACATAAATCCATAAATCATCATAAATCATGCATCATATCCTAAATCACGCATCCATAAAATCATGATAGGTCCATTATCTACCATACATACATGTATCATATATAAAATCATCATACATAGAATCATAAATCATGCATCACAACATACATCAAATCCTACATTACACACGTTAGTGGTAAACCTCATAACATCATAAACAAGAATAAACATGCAAAAAATCATGACAATCATAATCATCTAACCATACACATAGGCATCCATATAATCATCCATCATAGTACAGTGTCAATAAGGGAGGATATCTATCAAAATCATCACATGGTACTAAATGTTCATCGTATATATTTCGTAATAATCAAGAGTACATCATAATCATAAAATGAGGTACAAGCACAAATATTTACATCAAATATAATTGGATGCCACTCTATACTATTTGACCAATATGTACCTACCAAAGTCTAGTATCCTATCACCTACCAAATGAGCTACCCATGTCTGATCTCTGCAGAAACTTGGGTGTCATCCCCCCATGAAAAGGGGTCCCTTGTGTCTCACTAAAGCCTCGAGTCCATGTCCCTAGTGACTGGGACGGTGTAGCCATCTATGGAGTTGATCAGACATAATGAAATTTTTGTTGTGCAGGATCTAGAATGGCATGCTAATAGGTGATCATCTAGTAGTTTTCCTCCCTCATATGCTCTGCACCCTTAACAACCTATTTTTGAGTGGTATTCCACTCATACCTATACCTATCTTGATATTTGGTAATGACCCTCGTCTCTTGAGTCCAGGCATCCTGTGCCAATATCAACTGATCTCTCTTTGCCTCCACTCGTGACATCCACTTTATGACCTCATCCCTCTCAAACTCCATCCTCTATAAATATGTTCACAATCTCTCCATCTCTAACCCTATACCACCCCCACCACCCTTCCCTATCTATGACTAGCTTTGTGATACATCTCTCTCAGCAATCTTTTCTCGAGCCACAGTTGCATCCCTTTGTCCCTATAAGATCTACACCTATCTTCAGGCATCATCTCCCTCCCCCTGAATCACTTGAACCTATCTGGATGCATCATCTCTCTCCCCCTAAATCATCTAAACCTATTTACATGCACCATCTCTCTCCTCCTGGAAGGCCTAGACATCTATATATGTTGTGTCCCTCTCTCTCTGCATTGTCTCTAACTAGGCCTCTACTACCTCCACCCTTGCTCTCACCTCCTCTAGATATATCTTTATAGTTGATACCATCTCCTACAACTTTTTACTCTCCCCCAATAGTCCTACCATATGTACCCTCTATGTAAACATTTCCATCTCAACCTGCTGCTGACACTCCACTGTGACTTGCTCTCTTACCCCTTTGGACTCTAACAGTCCCCGTGCCTGTGCTATGGTCATCACCACCTATAGCATGTCTCAATCCCAGGTCACCCTAGATAGCTCACCCTATACTCCCTCCATCTCCACACAAATCCTATCTCTCTCTCTCTCCAAATCTCAAAGCTTTGTAGTCAAATTCCAAACCATGAACTCATAGTCCCTCTCTCCCTCTACACAAACCCAGACCATCTCTGCCTTTGTAATCCACAACCTCTCCTCTACCATCTACAACCTCGCCTCAACCCCCCTCAGTAAAACCACAAGATCCTCAACTGATGTAGCTAGAAGTACTACTAATGGATCCACCACATGAACCTCTATGTCCATCCCATCAACCTCTACCTCATCCTATACCTCTTGACCCTACTCATCACCTAAATCCTCCTCAGTTGTCCTCTCCTTCCCACCCTCATTAGTCTCCTTGGTTTTCTTACAACCCTCGCCTCCACCTCTGGCTCCTCCTCATCCTCGCTCCCCTATCTCTAGCACAGAAGGCTCTTTCTCTTCCATGCTCTTTGGCTAGACCCTCCTCCATCATCTCCTCCTCACCATCCTCTCTGGCTATACCCTATCCTCAATCTCCCCCTATTCTCTATCCTGCTATCCACCCCCTCTCACCTCCTCCTACTCATCCCTCACCTGCCCTCTCCTCTGCCATACTCTAACACCTTTTCCTATCTACTAAATAGATAATCCCTTCACCACACATACCATATCCATGTCTGACTCACTCATATTACCCTACCATGCTACATTTGGCTCTGGACCTACTCCACCCTCCTATCATATTGCATCTCTCCCATCATTGGGTCCTACTACATCCATATCCTCCCCCACATCCATTATTACCCTAGCCCTCTTCTGTTGTCTCCTCCTCCTCCTCCTCTCTGGCTTTCCTACCACCCCAACTTCATCCTATCCTCTACCTTACTGACCAACACCCTCTACATCCTCCTCCTGTCCTACTACCCTCACCTCCACTCCCCTTTATGCATGACTCCTCTTTCCTCCACCCTCCCTATCAAACTGGTGCTCATCCTCTAATCCAAATCCTAAAGATCCTACAATAGGCATTGTCAGTGTAATCCTCTCCCATTGGTGGTTGCAGAACCACTGGGCATACTGTACTATCACTCTTGCATCCTCCACCCCAACAACCCTCCTTGGGTAGGGAACCTACACTGTCACTGCCCACGTCACTCTGGCATCCCTCAACAAAAAATAATATCTTGACAAGTGCCTCTAGAATATCCTGTACCAACCCAAACTGCCTCGCCAGTTTGTCTAGTCAATGTACCTCCACTATGGGAGGATATCTCCTAATCAAGATGCACCGGCTCATAAAATAGCCTTGATGTCTCTCCTCCTCCTCCCTCCATTCCCTGAACCATCAATACATATACAATAACCATACTATGTCCCTCTCTTATAAGCCATCCACCACTCTCCTCCACCCATCCATATCCCCCTGCATCTTGTACCACAAAGCCTAGGCCCTCGCCTCCCCATACCCCCAGACAATAGGCTCCTTATCATTGTCCTCTCCTCCCCTAACCAATAGGGGTCTTGTCACCATAATATGCTCCCATGCCCATACCTATAATAGTGTCATGTGTGTCACACTCAGTGATTGTTGGTAACAGATCACATGCATGTCTTTGTATAACAGTGCTAATACATAGGTACCCCACAAGAACTATCCCTCATGCCACTCGACAATATGTTGAATCACCTCCATGTATCATAGACTACAAAACCACCTACTACAGTTTAACAACAATATCCCACTAATTAACCTACATATAAATAATGGTAGGGGTGGTACCCCCATTGAAAAACATCTATCCAAGTCCAAATTCCCATTATGTATGGGGATATCCTCATCTCCAAATAACATTGAGATGGTGTGATCTAACTCTACTCCTCTCAATACCACATTGCTCACTAACTGCCCCGCTATGGGTAGACTCAGGATTTGCCATAATCCTCCAGCATCACTGCCATCCCCCGATCAGAAGATGAAAGGTCAATGTCGCTGAATTCCATCTCTCCATCAGTGTTGTCAACATCGCTCGATGCATCCTCATCACCGAGAACTATAATAAGTGCAATAACCCCACATGCTCCAATGTTGCATGATCTACTCCTGTCATGGCTGCCATAGTCACTACTAGTGCCTCTGACTGCACCTCATGTGTCTGTAATCGCTTGAAGCTCTACATCCATATTAACTAGATTGTTAGTTTCCTTCTCGGCCCCATGAGACTATCTTTTTACCCTTTGTCTCTTTTATGTTTGTCTAGCTCCTCCCTCCCTACATCGTCGGACCTGCCCTGAGTTGGGACAATTTTTCTCTGACCGAGATAGACCCAGCCTGGGTTAGGGCGGACCCACCCTAGGTAAAGGAAACTCTACCCCGCACTAGGACAGATGCACCTTCCTCGGGCATGAATCCACCCTAGGTCAAAACGAACCCGCCCAAGGTCAAGGAGAATCTGCCCCTAGCTAGAGTGAATGCGCTCCACCCTATGAGGTGACTCCATCCCAAGTCGAGGCAAATGCACCCTGACCTGCGGGGTGACTCTGTCCTAAGACAGGGCAGATGCGCCCCAACCTGTGGGGTGCCTCTACAGTGAGTCGAGGCACCTTTACCATGATTTAGGGTGACTGCGCCCCAGAGATGGGGCACCTCTACCCCCAGTCGGGGAAAATGTGCACTACACAAGGCAGACCCACCCCAAGTCAGGGCAGATATGCCTACATGTGGAGTGGACTTTCCTTGATTCAGGGTAGATATGCCCCCTCATGGGGTGGACCTGCCCCAGGCCACAGTGGAAGCGCCCTGAGTTGGGGAAGAAAGGCCCTTCTGTGGGACGACCTATCCCAACAAGGGGTTGTGCCACTCCACAATGGGACCAATTTTCCCCTCCCAGAGCTGTACCTCACTCTATCATACCCCTACCCCACTATAAACCTAAAGTTCTAGTTCCAATCGATTTTTCCTCTCTATCCCGACAACAAAACTGATTTTTTACATTTTTTGTAAACACTCAAAAATGTGCTACAAATGCTTAAAATACATAAGATGGTTTTTGTTAGTAACCTGGCGACATACTGCATAGTGGGTGTGGAAACTCTGCACCTCGTCTGCCTGGTGAATGATATCAGATTCATAATCTTGCGGCATCATTGCTCTTCATCTTTTTCATTTTCTCTCCTCTTCCTCAACTGTTAGCAATGCAAATATGGTGAGGTAATTTCTAAAATTACCTTATATTTACTTTCCCCCTCTTTTACCTTGTTCAAATGAAGGGTATTTTTTCCCTTTTATTTAAAAAATATCTTTCTCCAACTAATTCTCCCATGCTCTATATTCCTAAGGCCGCCATTTACAAACTGTGTGTCCATTTGACTCTATTCAAAATCCAATCTTCTTAGTTTTGTGTGCTCTTTCCAATGACATATACCATTTTATACTTTCAAGAAGACTCCCAGGACCCCTTCTCCTTCCCCATCTGCCTACTCGAGGGGGCATACCCTATCATTCCTATCCATTTCTTTGTCATGATCCTTCTCTCCTGAGACTAGGGCATCCCCTTTCACTTCCGTCTACTTGGGAAGCTCACGTGGCCCCCCTATGTTGGGGCATCTCTTTTCAAGTTGTTTCCTCTATAGAGTCATCTGCATTTTATTTTCTTCGAAAACCTATTATCATAATAATATTACAAAGAGGGGAAAAATGTAGACATCCAAATTTAACCAGTTCCATATGGTCAAAGTCATCTACTTATTCATCCCTTTAACTCATACACCTCATCCTCTTTGTTGGTATTAATTAAATCACTGATCTAATTAATATTTCATGGTCTTCCTAAGGTCCCTAAAGTATTTAATTCAATAAGTAAATACTTCTACCTTCTTTCCTCTCTAAATTAAATAAATACATCACTTCATTTAATTTAGTCATGTGACTTCTTGGAATTTAAATTCATTTTTTAATTCCTCACTTTCTCTTTCCTTGTCATATTCTCCATAACCTTCTAATCTAGATTAATCTAATTAATCCTATATTAGGATGTCCACCAATTAATTAATATTAATGCCACATCCTCATACATTTTCCACTTGCATCTAATCTTTCATTAATTACCCTAATCACATGTTTGCACAACCTTAATCAAAATCATTATCCACATTTAGCATGCCTCTTTTGGTCAACCTTTTCATTTTATTTTTTTGGCATTGACCCTCTTTCCCATGTGATTTTTTTATTCACATTTATTCACCCTAGGTCCCTCTCTTCCCCATGTGAATTTTTAATTCACATTTTATCCTTCCAAGGCTTACCTTATCCCCATGCAACTTCTAGAACATTAGACTTGTCACATCACCCACATGTGACAAATTCCCATCATCTTGGAAACCCCCTTTTATCCATTAGATTCTCTAAAGAATGTGAATTTTTAATTCACACTTATTTCTCCAACAACCTTTTCATTCCCCATGGTGATTTTTTGAAGAATTTTAAAATTCCTCAAGTGTCATTTTCACTCTCATTTGGGGATAAGAAGTTTCTTTTTGAGTAAATATTCTCATCCCCCAAGGTACTTACAAGGTACTTGTCCTTGCTCCACATCAATTAACTCCCTTCCACCTCACTTCCACATCATCTTATCGTTGGCCATCTCACATTCCACATGTCAACATATGAGGGCTAGTGAGTCTTCAAATCACTATAGCCCTACATCTTGATCTTGGTGGCTCAATCTGAACCATTAAATTCTCTAGAGAATTCAAATTTCTCTATAAATACCCCCTCTTCTACTACATTTGACAACACTTAGACATTTGTACCCTTATGCTACCAATTTGATTACTCAAGTTTCTAGCATTATCTTAGTCATTTAGTCTAGCCATTAACACTTGCATCTAATCATATTGTCAATCATGAATATATCCATCTCCATAGCCATTCAAGGAGCATACAAGCTTACAATCACAAGGGCCAACCAAGGAATTTCTGTAGCAAAGAAAGGTATATCTATTTACAATCTTCATTTTATCTTATTTCTTTGTGTTATCAATTTCTTAGGATAATCTTGAGGTGTCCCTTTGTGTTTTTCTCTCATTGCATTATAGTTTTTTTTTTTCATATTTAGGATAGATAAGACATTTAGGATCACACCTAGTAATAACATGATTCCACTGTCTTTAACAATTACTCAAGCTTCAGTAGGAGTAATGGTTGCAATTTTAGCCTTAATCTTCTCTTCTTTTGTTTTTTCAACCTCCTCTTGATGAGAAGGTTCAACATTGACTCGAGCTGCTTCTACTCTCTCTTTTATTTTCTTACCCCATTGTTGAATCACAAACTCCTGAAACTCTTTGGTTTGCACAAATTTATCATCAGCCAAGAACTCATCACACTCCCTAATTCTAGGATCATCATCATCTTCTATTATACTCACCGCTTTTGACAATTCCGCTGTGAGGAACATCTAAACTATGAGACTCTTCAATATGAGGAAGGGGAAATTTCTGCTCAACCTCCTCATTTCTTGGCACATGTTCTACCACTTGTTTTTCCTTGACCTCTTGAACATCTTCAAGCTATTGTGGAATATCCATAGCTTTTTGTTGTCATTATTGCTCTAAGAGAAACTGGGCTTTGTCTATAGCCTCCTTTACATTTACCTTAAACTCACTAGACTAATAGTCCTTTATCATGGTAAAGGCCCTCTCCAAGGGGTTTGCAATTTCATTGTATGGACAGATATAGAAGGCATTCCTTTTCATAATCTTTTCCTCAAGATTTTTCATAGGTGTCCAATCCATTTTCCTAACCATGATAGCCTCATCACTTGTGAGATTCCTTAGTACATCATCTCTATAGAAGAATTCATTATGTATGATGCCTAAGTTCTTTTGTCTTCTTTTTCCTACCACAAATCTTTTTGGAGCAAAAACTCTAACCTCATTGATAGGCATTATGAGATTATTCACTATAATGTCCAATTTTTCATATCCTTCAAGGGAAGTGATCTTGAAATAAGAAAAATTACATTTGGGATTTACTACAGAGCCATTTCTATCCTTTCTAAACATTTCATAATCCCTCACATAAATTTCCCACATGAGCTCCATGAAAGCCAATCTGTCTGAGACATACAAGGGTAAACAATGGGGTGTCAAGTTAGCTCCATAAACCCTGATCAAAGTATATTCAAAATGTAGAAACCAACTGGCCCAATTATGTCTTGCTGTAGAGCCTAGTACATCCTTTGGGTGCATAACACTTGTGATCTTTAGAGAAAGTTTGAATCTAGGTGCCACACCAAATGACTCTAAGATACCATGTCTTAAAACATTAGCAAACAAGATGTAATTGGAATTGAAGCAATCCTAATCCTAAATGTATGTCCACATTTGCACAAGGATTATAGCCTTATTTTCACTGTCCTTAATCTTCATATTTAATTTTATTTTCCATTCATAATATCCTTCCCATAAGAGCATGTGCATCAATAAGGAATAATGCAGGAAAGACAGAGGGAGCACTTCCTTTTTCAAATTGATAAAATCCTCATGCATTTATTTAGCAACAAAATTAGCATAATCAAAACTAGTGTTTCAATTATATTCTTCTATATCTGTCACCATCACCAACAAATAAGGGGCTATTCTAACCTCAAAATCTTGAGCTAGCACTTGGTTTAAACAATAGTAAGTGTTTTTGAAGTAATCTTCAAATTCTTCACACTCAAAAGGCTCAACATACTAAACAGTTAAATTTTTCCTACTCCTATGTCGCACAATTATTTCTTATCTGTATGCAAATTTTCTCCCTACATATTCAGCATATAAGTCAGCATGCCTGAATTTTGTAGTATAATTGGGATTTAACCCAAATACATCCAACATTTTATCCTTTGTCACCTCTAGAATTATATCACCATTCTCACTCTTGATTTTCCTATCAATAGGGTCATAGTTCCTTGCTAGCTCCATCATTAAATCAACTTCCACAAACACATTTGGAACCACTAACTTTCCCAAGTTCAACCCCCACAAATAACATGTAGGCTTATTGTAATTTCTCCTATTGAAAGCATACAAAAACAATTTCCATCCACTCTAGGGATGGGGTTTCTCACCAATTTTTCCAGCATTATCAATCAACATAGTGGTAACAACAAATTGTCTTGGGGGCCTTTTACCAATTTGTGACCCTCCCTCTTTGATACCTCTAGAATTTTCTTGCATGAAATTTTATGTTTCCTTCTTTTCACATCTAGATCTTGTGGAAGTTGCAAGGGTACCAGGAAAAGGGTTAGACATATTCAATGGCTTAGGCTTAATTTCAACTGAAGCATGCTGAGTTTTAAGTCTTTTAAACCTCTTTTGCTTTGGTTTCCTATCTAGTCTAACACTAGATTCACTAGGCTCTGGGTCACTCATGCTTATAACACAAATGGAAACTAGGGTTTACAATTTCTTACAGCCAAATAAAACCCTTCACAATTATGACAAGATAAAACACTACTATTGAACATGACACCTTTCTTTACAATTTAGATAGTGTTCAATTATCAAATTGAAATCACCAGAAAAGCCTAAATTGCAAATTCCACTAATTTTCCTATCAGCTTTCTAGGGAAGTCACCTTACTACCTCAATTAAAAGGAAGTATCAGTATTGCTTACCTAGATGAAAATATTGTCACTCTAGTTGCTAATAATTTATGGAGCTTT
>VDFB02281492.1:1018523158-1018535220 GCA_007258455.2 Sequoia sempervirens | reverse complement strand
AAGTAGGTGTCTGCCTAACCACCCTAACCACAATAAAATGATAATATTTTTTTATAAGATTTTAGATATAAGTAGAGGACTCATGTCTGGATGTGATGCATATTTTTTTGTAATTTGTTTCTAAGTAAATAATTAATTATGAATTTTTTATTACAACTTTTAAAAAATATAAAAACTTCTATGTCTGACCACCTTAACTTGGTCAAAACATTATGAAATTCATTTTTTCTTTTTTTAATCCTATAGTATGCGAAGCGTAGAATGTGATGCATGTTTCAAATTCAAAAAATGCAATATCATTTGAAAGCTATAGATGTTCAATCAGCCTATCAATCAGGACTTTAGTCATAATTTGAATAAAAAATTAATAATAATTACTTATTAAATTCAAAGTAAGGCATAATTTATATTGGTGGAAAGCTAAGAATATCCTTTAAAAACCCTTTTCTTTTCATCAATTTTGGGTGTAAAAAAAGTTGTCAGCCACATACCCATCATATTGCCACTTTTTGGCCCATCATGATCCTACACATACCCTAAATCAACTTTGCACTTTGACTTCCACTAGCAACAAGAGATGTAAGAACCACAGTTTCACATGTACACTTGCATAATAATCAATGGCACAAAAGATATCACAAATAGGATGTAATCAAGTTAGTGAGAGAAAACTCCTTAAAAGGGACCATGCCCCTCATCGCTAATCCTCCTCTTACTACTCAAAAAAAATATGTGAGATGTGATGCAATTGGAAACTCATCTTCTCTCTCATCACTAATTTAAAACAATCTCTTCGTAACATATTGGAAATGAGCTATGAAACTATGATCATAAATTGAGAGGTCATCGCTTATCACTATTACAACCCTAAGAACTCAAAAATCATTAGTGATAAGCAATCCCCTAAGAACCTCACTCATCACTATTTGCAATCAGAAGTTCAAGGAACAATTCACAATGAGCTATATCAAAGAGATATCACCTCATCGCTTGCCGGTGATTTAAAATATATATTTCAAAAGTGATCAGCGATGAGTGATAAGGACCTAAGGCTAATTGAACTTAAGTGAAAAATTTTAGGCACGTGGTCATAAGTTTTTTTAATGGAGGGGACTTTGGATGATAATGATAGATAAAAAAAGACTTAAGAAACCCAAAATCATTATAAAAAAATTTCTACACCCATGATGAGAGAATTGGTTTCCTGATAAAAAAATTTAAAATAGTGACTAGCAACAGACAATAAGGAGTCAACAGCAAAATAAAATGATCAAGTTATTTCAAGGAAACAAATTCTAAAACCTTCCTAAATGCAACAAGGGTTTAATATGGGATGTGAGAATTAAGGTTCCATCAGGGGTAATCCTCCTTTCCATGACATAGTTCTATCTTAGAAACATATGTTTTACATAGGCCTTTCTGAATAAAGAGCTCATGAATTGTCATTTATTGCATTCTACTTTAAAATAATTACTCATAGTATGGTGTTTAGAAATTTCTTTAAAGTGGGGGCATATGCCTCCCCACTCATTTTTCAATTCAAAGTGTGTTCTTCTTACTTCATGTGATGTGTATTTTTATTGGTGTTATTGGGTTTGATGTCCTATAGTATTGTTACATTTCTAAGCATCTGACATTCCTATTAGTGGCAATGCTATAGATTGCATTTCGTAAGTTGTGAATATTTTTTCCTTGACTAGTCCTCTCTTAGAGAGATTAGGCATGATGCTCCCTAAGGTGAGACCATTCATGAGCTAAGTAAAACCCATTTGAATATCCTATTACATGTATGAAGGCCACCAAGTATAACATATCTTACTTACTAGTGGAGCCTTTATTTTTTTCAAGACTACTAAGCATAATACAACTTGCTTGCCAATGGAGCCTTTTTCATGAGTGCCTAGCATAACACATCTTGCTAGCCTTCTGACCAATTGTATGGTGCCTTATCAAAGTTATCAAGAGATATAACTTTGGTATGGTTAGTATAATGGGAGCCTATACCTTGGGCAGCCTTCCCATTAGCCACTTTTTGGGGCACACCTAGTTGACAATGTATTTCACTAGCCCATATGAGCGTATGTTTTGTTTGCATAGTGGACAATGGGTTTCCACTTGTAATTTTTTTTGGACAAAAAAATAAGGCTTGATCCATAACTATTGGACAAATAGTTGAGGCTTGATACAACCCCTCTCTTTCTCTTCTCATCAATTTTCACATTGTATACTTGTGTATCTTGTCTTGCTACTGCATATTTAACATAGGCATGAGTCTCTTTGTGTCTTTATGATTTTTTCATGGGATCATAGATCTTGTGGGTTGATCATCGTCTTTGTCCTTTGTTGTCTTATCTTTCCAATATTTGTACAATTAGACCTCTCTTGACACTTGTTTAACTACTTTAGTGTGAGTTTGATGCATGACTTATCCCCTCACTAAAGTGGGGTTTAAATGTAGTGTCACGAAATGTACTCCTTTACATTTTTACACTATTTTTGGGTCCCTTAATTAATTGAACTTGATTGAGCCTCTAATTGGCCCAACTATGCATCTACAAGCCTAATTAATTGCAATATTTGAAAGGGGAATCATGATTTAATTAGTGCAATTATCATTTGTATCACCCTAAAATGAATAGGTCTTGGCAATTTAGGTCAGGACCCATTCACCCTTTGGCGAATGGGTCACCTTTATTTGCTAATTTCAAAATTTAAATATTTTTTTGGTGGAATTTTTATCATCCCAATTTCAATTTACAATTGTCAGCTTTTGATGTTTAATTTTCAAGAAAATAGAAAATTTCCTATAAAAAAGGAAGGTATTTTTATCAATTCAAATACTAGAACATATATGCAAGAATTCTTGGAGATAAGATTATTGTCAAAGGTGTTCAAGAGCATATTTCTCAAGAATTTGTTGTAGCATTTGCAATCTCAAGCATCATGCATGTTTTTAGATCCAACATTGTGATGTAGGTTTCAAGCATTCAAGTCAAGATTCAAGCATCAAGATCAACATCCAATCAATCCATTTCATGCAAGATCAAGACCTAGGAGATATCTACTAAGTTGTAGTCCTTCAAGGGTTTCAAATCAAGGGTTTGATGAGTTTCAATATAGCAATTTCTCATTCATCATTCCATTCATGTTTCATTGTTTCAATTCAAGGTTTAATTACCCAAATTGGGGTTTGACCAAGGAAAACCCCCATTCACCAAAAGAAAACATTTTTTCCCTCTTGTGTGTTTTTTAGATCTTAGGTTGAAAAAATATTGAAGATCTATGAAAGGAACAAAATTGTAAAAGTTGTCAACCCATGTATCAAGACCCATTCACCATAGGGTGAATGAGTTCTAGGAGGACAATCAACAAAGGATTTTTATCACAAGTTCATAAAATCAATCCCTTCTCAAATCTACAATTAATTTCTAGATTTTGTTAGATTAAGGTTTAATTTAGAGGTTTCATGTGTTACATTGTGTTGGTTCCATTTTACAATGTAACCAAGTTTGTCTTCTAATCTACCTATGGAGTTGTCAATTCCAATCAAGGAAAACTTGAAGGGCCTGGACCAATTGACGAGGACTTTAAAAGCTTCCTACACTTTGGGCTCTGTAAGACCCAAGAGGGTGATCCCTTAATGTGTTTACAACCTCTGCACCATTATCATAAACAACATTAACAATAGAAAATAATCTCACTTAATAGCTCAACATGATAGGATAATATCGAATAGAATTGGCTATTTATCGATAATATCAACTATCTGGAGTATGAGATAACTACAACACAATCCATAGTATAAGATAATCATTGATTTGAAATTTTTAGCAAGCTCTAGGAAAAGACAAACAAATACTAAATCATATAGGTAATTACAACTTAGACCAGTTCCATAGATCCATTTGGGCAGGAGTCAAATGCATAAGAATTTAAAGGTATATGACATATTTAACACATAAAATATGAGATCCTTGATGACATTACCTTGTAACCTCATCAATATGTATTCTAACTCAATACTACTTATCAAATCCTTATACATAACACATCCCCCTGCAATCCCATTTAAGCATTTTAATTAATTCCTTGAATTAAATCCAAAATAGAATCATACACACCACAATAGTGAGATGAATGAAACAACCCTTAGTTATTTTATTCAAAGTTCAGATATGCATGTACAATGGAGAGACATGAGCTTGAATGTTTCATTTCAACTCAAATGCTAGTACTGTTATACAACATAAAATCCCCATGAACTCAAAACCTAAATTGCATAAAATTTCTTTCTAAAACCATCAGACTTTACAAGTTTCTTTGCAACTTCACCTATACTTGACAAAAATTATCTAACTTGCTACTCCTACTTCTGGCCTTGAAATCCTTATAGAAAACAAAGGAGAAAACAAGCATTGGGCTAGAAAGTACACATATCACCAGCCAACATTTGATTTATTGATTAAATCATGCCAGTAAGTGCCTCATACACCATTAAAGCTCACTTGCACATTGCACGAACGACTCCAACCATATTTGACTCAGACTTTAAATTTGAGTCATTGATCCTTCAGTTGAATCAAATCATTGAATGGTCATCTTCAAAATAAGCTGACTTAATTGACATGGCAATAAGGGGCCCACCGTACCATATGTTGCCAAGGAAGTCCACATGGAGTTTTCCCATGATATCGCAATCAATAAAGATCTTGCAACTTTGGATCACGCGATGGCGGGAAATCGTCAATCCTGAGCATCAATGATTGTGTTCCTTCAACATAGTCACCAACCTTATTATTATCCATCAAGCAACTTTCCCACCAAGATTATAACAGATCCATCAATTTCAAGCACGTGCACCCTAAGAGCACTTTAGTAACCCTCCTTTTAATGTATTAAGGTCAGGCAATACTTCCTTTATTCTTTCAGCTTCATCGAATGAGACACGTGGCGCTCGCCTGTGGTATTGCGATTGGTAAAAACCTTGCAACTTTCGATCACACGATGGCAGGTGACCATTGATCAATGCTCACTCAAAATTTTATCCCCTTCAGCCTCTCCAGATAGGACATGTGGTGCCCGCTCGCGATATCACAATCAACCAAATCAATGTGGTGGGGTCATCATGGGATGGCGGGGAATGATTAAGATCAAACAATAGCACATCAATGGTCACACAAATTCCATCCTTCAGAAAGGGCACATGGCGTCTGCCCGTGATATTGCAATCAATAAAGATCCTGCAATTCCTGATCACGCGATGGTGGGCAACCGTTGATATCTGAAGGAAATATATCAACGGTAGCACGAACCTGATCCCTTTGCAAAATAAAACATTTATTAATAAGACAAGGGGGCATTACTACATGGATGGTAAACAACAACATAAGTTTTTTTAAAATGATAAATCCTGAAGCTAACCAAGACTTAGGAAAAAAAAACCCACAGAGGAAGCAAAAATTAAAACCAAAGGGACTAAAGCCTAGACAAAACGATAGGACATAAGTCATATTAAAACCCCTTAAAAAGTAACATCAAAATAGATCCCAACTAGGGTGCAAAATAAACACAAGGGTTTTACATGTAAATAAGGCCAAAACCCCAACCCTCAGAAATTTCCAACACCATGGAAGACCAGTGACATAAGGTAGGGCAGGAATGAAACATAAGGAGCAAAAATTTTAAAGTTCCATCAC
The DNA here is from genome assembly GCA_007258455.2 of Sequoia sempervirens. Taxonomy (NCBI): domain Eukaryota; kingdom Viridiplantae; phylum Streptophyta; class Pinopsida; order Cupressales; family Cupressaceae; genus Sequoia; species Sequoia sempervirens. The sequence goes on along the minus strand of VDFB02281492.1, from coordinate 1,018,529,524 downwards.
ATTGCATCATTTCATTATTTAGTATTTTTCATTCACCTCCCAAAAGTGCATTCTAGTTTGATTTACCCCATCCTAAGTCATAATGAAAATAGCAAGGTCTCCACCAAGGTTGACTCACCGAAGGGTTGAAAGTTAATATTTCCCTAGGGGATTAATTTTTCCTAATAAAATAAGAAAAATAGGTGCATCGTACCCCCCCTTTTCTGTCATTATTGATTCACCCATTTTCAATGTTTCACTTATATATGCATCCTAATTGATTTTTTGACATAGCCCAACCTGGGATCATTTTAAAAGACTCAATGCAAACACTCAAAGTGAGATATTTAACAAGGACATTCTTAGAATTAGGGAGCCCCCACTCATTTCCAGGTTTTTTTGTCACCAAATACTAGGGATGTAAGGGAATTAAATGCATTTTCCTAATCTAAACTCAAAATGATCAAAATATGAATATCATTAATTGTATATGCAAAATAGGGTGTCAACATAGTGTGAAATTATCAAGAGTCACAATTTATGACACTAAAAATTGCTACTTATCTAAACATCTTAGGATTACTCCATTAATGTTCTCCTCATTAATTTACCTTCAAGAAACATGTACCTCTGAGCCTCGAATTTTAATTTCCTATTTCATTTTTCATTATTCTTGTGAGGAAAATTTATGTTTTGGGTATGTGCAGGATCATGATAGACCAAAAAGTGGCAATATGATGGGTATGTGGCTGATGACTTTTTTAGTACCCAAAACTTATGAAATGAAAAGGGTTTTTAAAGGAGATTCTCAGCATTCCACCAATATAAATTATTTTTTATTTTGAATTTAATAAGTAATTATTATTCATTTTCTATTTCATTTACGACTAAAGTCTTGATTGATAGGCTAATTGAAAAACATTATTGCTTTCAAACAATATCACATTTTTTGAATCCAAAGTGTGCATCACATTCTATGATTCGCATACTATAGGATTAAGAAAATAAAAATAAAATTTCATGAAGTTTTGACCAAGTTAAGGTGGTTAGACATACGAGTTTTCTATATTTTTTAAAAATTTAATAAAAAAAGCATAATTAATTATTTACTTGGAAAAATTACAAAAATATGCATCACATTGAGACATGAGTCCTCTACTTATATCTAAAATATTATAAAAAAATATTATCATTTTATTGTGGTTATGGTGGTCAGACATACACCTACTTCTTTTTTCCTAAAATTTAAGTACTACTGCATTGAAATTTCAAATTTTCACCAAATAGATTTATTTTTTTAAACAAACCTAGTAGTTTAGAAACTACACTCAATTTTATACAAATTCTATTCTTAAATATTTTTGAAATAATATAGATAACTTATTCAAATTTTTACATCAAGTTGCCTACCTCTGATTTTTCTAAAAAAATTCCCACTTAAGGGCCTATTTTTTCCATGATGATCCTACACATACCTTTTATAGATAAAATACAATATATTTATACCAAGAATAATCCTTTAGCTAACATGGGATAGACATAGGATTAGAGTTCAAATGATAGATGCCAACAACATCTAAATTATCCTTAGCCACTAATTTCACTAGGCCCTAACGTTTAGCTAGGTTGGTTTTCTTTACCTCCATATAAAAATATTGTATCTTTTTTATCCATCTACACCTTCTTCCAAAGGCCTCCTACTACACAAAAATATCCTTAAAAGCTATGTAGCACAAAAGTAGTGATCATGGATCTAATAAGACATGATATGAAATTCTTCACCACCCTAACAAGAAAATAAGTGTTCTTTTTCATGATGAAATAATTCAATAAATCATCAATTGAGAACTTGTTGAAATATATTGGATACTCATAACCATCATCATTCTTCTATAATAGAACATTAGCAATAGTATAAATGAGGAAAAGGAAAAACAAAATTAAAAGGCCTTGAATAATCTTGGTTTACCAATACCAATTCCTTCTCTAGTGCATTCTTGATTCCTACAAAATGATCACTTGATTCATTGTCCTAGCTTGATGACTACCATATCTTTAGCACTTTACAAACAACCTTTTTGTTGTTTCAAATTTAGGGACAAAACTCCTAGTGAAGATTATTTTTCCAAAGAATGGTTGAAATGTCTTTGACTATTTCACTTTATAGAATGAGGTCAATTTATTTGAAATATTTTGGATTCATTCTTATCCCCCTCTCCTAGACATAATATGCCCAATAATCTTACCTTCAAAAAGACCAAAATTTAATTTTTGGGATTCAAAGATATCCCATATTCTAGACACCTCTATAAGACCATCTCTAATTTCTTACAATGATCATTTTGGTCCTTGGAATAAGTAGTCAAATCATCCTTGTAAACAACCATGATTTGATTTATAAGACCTACAAAGGTGACATTGATGGATCTTTGAAACATAGACCCATAATTCTTTAGACCAAATGGAATTTGAACATAAAAAAATACTCCCGGTGGCATTGTAAAGGTTGTCTTATGCTACACAGATTCCTTGAACATGACATTCAATTGTTACATAGAAATCCATCCATGATAGACATCAACTAAGACCTTCTTACTGGCTACAAAAAATTATACATACTCGGTAGTGTATAATTATATTTGGGTGAGTTAACATTCAAACTTTAGAAAAAAACCACAACCTAATTCCCAATTCTTTTTTTCTAGAACCAAAACAAGGTTTAAAACCCACTCTAAATGTCTAATTGGTTTAATTATTCCACCCTCTTTCAAATTCATTGATTCTTTACACATTTTAGGGTAAAGAGTGGGGTTAATGTGATGTTTCTTCTATCTGACTAGATTTGTACCAAGATTCAATAGAATGGTATGAGAAAAAAATATCCATATAAGGCTTTAGTTCATCATAAGACCAAGAAAATATATTTTTGCAATGGAATCCAAATTTCTGGAGAATTATGTAGATGAGGGGCCTAACCCCCTACCTAGAAAGGGTCCATGGACATGACCTGGAAGCCTCTAAGCTCTTTCTCAAGGGTTGGAAGAAAAAAGTATTGATTATTAATGGAAAGGAATTTTATTTAATATAGGAGTTGATAATGATGATTTTTGTGTTCTCGTTGTAAGGAAGGATGTTCTTCCATGACAAAAAATATAATGATGTAGCCCTTAACCAATTATTTAAGGGTGATGAACTAGAGAATATTATGAAATTGCATCTTGAGGCTTAGATCATCTCTCCATAAAACCCATCTAGGAGGATACAATAGATGTTAGCATGTGATATATAACATTAGACATAAGGTACATGACTATCTTGGGTGTTCATTTAATTTTCTTGAAACACTTTAGGCATAATTTTTTGGTGTCTTTTTCATATTTTAACTTAGCCTCATTGAATTATTCTACAAAAGAGCACATGAAAATACCAAATCTTCCAATGTTCCATGAGGGTTTAATCCTCGTGATAATGGAATATATGAAAACCAAAACCCCTATATTGAATCTATGGGGGAAGGGTAATGTAAAGAAAAAGAAAAAAATAATGGTAGTGAACTATTCTAATATGAGCTCAAACTCTAATGAAGATGAGGATGATGTGGAGTGGGGGGAGTATGAGGGTGATGACAAGATACCCTTAGTTCATCTTTTCTATGAAAAATAACAACAATCTAACAAGGCTAGTCTATAATATATGGAGTGCTTTACAGATCTAATATCTTAGTGAATATTATTATTCAAAAAATGATAGGGAAGTGGAAGGGGTATTTTGGAAAAAATAAAAGTCATGGATACCTAATTTGTATTTTGTTTTTCAAATTGAGATAATATATTTAAGATTTTAGTTGGTAATCAATCTCAATTTGAGGCTTTCTTATGGAGCACCAAGAAAAATAAGGTTAATCAATGAATCTATTTTCCTAAAATATAAGGGGATTATATTACCCTTCCATGATTCTTTATTATTAAAGAGTTTAGGAAAATATGATTCAAAGATTATTTCACTACAAGAAACTAAATCCACTAATAGGGACATACTATATATATTTTACTTACTCATAAATAGAAAATAGGAAGTCATAATAAAGGAATCTAAAGGTTTAGTTGGAGGGATGACTACTATCTATAATCATTTGGTGGTATCCATCTAATATATATTATCCTATAATGTGTTATTATATATTCGTGTAAGTTTTCTATATTTGAAGAAAATATTCTCCATTATTTGTGTTTCTGGACCTCCAAGCAAGGAATATTATTGGGATCAAATTTATTCTATATTGATAATTGATCCAAGAATAAAATGAATTGTGGATGGATATTTTATGTTAGACTACAATCTAGTAAAGAAAGGGAAATTTCAAAATTCTATATATAATGTAAAATTTTCTTTCTTTTTAAGAGATTATGATTTGTGATATATTAAACTATACATAAGCTAGGTTACTTGGTGGAAGAGAAGAAAATTTTAAGAAAGAAAAAATTACATATTAGATAGATTTCAAGTGTCTAGTCTTTTAGCTTCAAAATGAAAACAATTTTAAATTTAAGTTTTTATGGCAATAGTCATCTTATATTTTAATTTAAGGATAAAATTATTAGAATTATCCCTTTTATTATGTTTTAAAAATAGAATAGACCATAAACAATTGATAAGGATATATTTTCAAAAAGGTCATATGTTTCTATATGATAGTAAAATTTATGTTTTCTTTAGGAAGTTAAAAGACTTGAAGATTTTTCTCAAATATTGTAAAAAATTGGTGTTCAAAGTCTCCTTTCTTAGAAAAAATATTTTGAAAAATATAATGATTGAAATTAAAATTGATAGTCATGATGGCTAGTTTATCATTATTTATAAAAAATAAGAGAAATAGGCGGGTTCATGACTTTATAATATGTAAACCTAGAGATCTATATTCTAGAAAATAAATCTCTAATCAAATTGCTTAAGCATAGAGATCTGAATACCAAGATTTTTCAAATCTCTTACACTATGAGATAGCATAAGAATTTTATCTTTAAGCTAAAATTGAAGCTTGAAGTAGGCCAACTAAGTGATATTCTAGATATAATCAAAGGTTCTTTATTTTTCGCTTGGTAGGAAATGAATTTTTGAGAAATAATGGATCAAGAGGAAAAACAAGATCTTTTAAATACTTTATTTCATCAATTTTTAAGAAGAAAACAAAATTGAAAAAAGAAATCCTTAGAAAATGTTAGACTTTCTATTTTTGAGATGGTTCAGGGTCATGTTTTAATTCTAGATTGTTTTCGAGCTTTTTTATTTCAACACTTTTATGATATTATAGAAGAAGAAAGTTGAGATGGTGTGCGAGATTCCATAGAATTTAAATGGGTCTTAAAGATATGAGCTATACTTTTGTTTTCCTTGTTTGTAGAAGGAAAACTAATCTTGATTAGTGCATAAATAAATAAAAACCCAAAGTAAATAATGAAACACAAAGGAGTAAAACATGAAAAAAAAAGGAATAATCTCACCAAAAGTCTTCAAACTCCATGATTGACCTGAATTACACCTTCTCTATTTGCTGAAAATATTTTTTTTCCCTCATATTTTGTGTGAGCAAGCTGTGACTGTGCCAATGTCCTAAGCAAATTTTGAAGGATTCTATCTAAAAAGCAACACAATGCAAGTTTGCAACTATGAAGCAAGCCTAAAGTATGCCTAAAATGCAAAGATGCCAAGATGTCAAGAGATGTGAAGTATGCCTTGTTGGTATGTGGTGACTGATCATGCTATACTGTATAGCCCATGGTATACTATACACCCCGGCCCCTCATCCTCACCGGGGTCTGGGGTCGGGTTGGGCCCCGAGAGGGGGTTCAGGGGCGCAACCCTCGAGAAATTTATTTTGCCATTTTTTTTGCGTCGTCAGTGAAAAAGGAAAAATCTTTGAAAAAGAAAGAAAACTGACTTTGTAAAACCCTAATTCTGGAAGCTTCTAAAAGCTTGTTAAAAGGGGTTGGGATGGGGGTTACAGTATGATGAAAAACGCGATTATTTGCAAGATTGTAATAGGTTTTGCACTGGATAATAAAAGTATTGGATGGCTGCGGTTTGGTGGATGTAGCCCAGATTGGGTGAACCACGTTAAATTCTATGTGTTATGATTTATTCTGTGTATGTTTTAGTTTCTATGTTTATTATTTAAATCTACATTTAATTGTTAGATATCTGTCATCTCTAACCCTAACAAGTGGTATCAGAGCGAGTTGTGTTTTGACTATCGTCTATGTGAAGGTCTCGTGGTTGAGTGGGAGTCTCATAGTTGAGACGGTGAAAGGTTATAAAGTTGTCAGCGAGAACTGTGTGGTGTATGGAGATGCGGATGGAGGACTATCTCTATCGGAAGGATTTATGGCA
>VDFB02281492.1:1018437224-1018523058 GCA_007258455.2 Sequoia sempervirens | reverse complement strand
TTCCACCAATGTTTGGTCTTTGTCTTTCTCGAGAGTTTACTTCGAAGGTGGGCGGATATTTGTCTTTAGATTGGTCACATCTAATACTTAGGACCAAACATGGCGCGAAGATGAAGATAAAATCGGAGGCTTTGCATTCCGAACATGTGGCGAATGAGGCCCTGATTAACTTTGAAGCCGCACATACCTCCATCACCAAGCAGGACATGTACAATATCGAACTACTAGAGGAGGAGAAGGTGAACGGAGACCGAAGTGATAAGGAAGATGTTCTGTTGAGTGAACATATAAACAATGATCCTTTCAGAAATTATCATGCTACCAGATTAGGCACATATGTGATTTATGATGAAGAAAAAGTTCTTACAAAGGTCGTCAAAGAACCCTACGATGACCAAGCAAGTGATTTGTGGACATTGTATTTTGATGGAGCAAGGAGCAAAGTTGGAGCTGGAGCAGGGATATGTCTAATATCCCCACATAATGAAAAGTTGTTGAAGTCTTTCCGATTCCAATTCGCATGTTCAAATAACGAGGCTGAATATGAGGGGTTAGTCCAAGGCCTAAGCCTAGCGGAACGAATGGGTATCAAGCAATTGATTATGTTTGGAGATTCAGAACTGGTAGTTAATCAGGTCTGAGGAATCTCAGCAGCAAAGAATATCCGCATGAGATCTTATCGGCATCGAATCTGGGACCTTGTAGAAAGTTTTGAAGCCTTCAACATCCTGACCATCCCCCGAGCACAGAATGGCGATGCAGATCGCATGGCAGTAATCAATGCTCAGTTTGATCCTATCTCCGACTTGCTTCGGAAAAAATATTCAGTGCGAGTGCTTGTTAGACCAGCAATACCCGACAATGACCAAAGTTGGAAAGTCTTTGAGAGCGATGAACACATCACCTCGTTTATTCAACACTCAGGGGAATTTGCTGATCAACTCCAACCAAAGATCGCCGAGGCCTACGAAGGACAAATTATGCAGCTAAAGTCAAATAAGCTTCCGAAAGGATTGGTTACTCTCAAAAAAAATTTCAATTTTAGTGACACCCGAAATGACAAGCGGAAATTCGTGGTGGAAAAAGGTGATTATGAAAACCTTCGAGTTTCCGATGACAGGAACCTTTTGGTCGGAAAAGATGTCTCACACTAAGATAGAGAAAGGCTTATCAGTTTATGTGGGAAATATAGAGTAGTGTCCTGGTCCTACGATGATCTGGAAGGTTATGATCCTAGCATCATTCAACATACTATTGAGCTAACAGAAGGTGCGAAACCAATCCGACAGAAACAGCGGCCGGTCAACCTTAAAATTGAATCCTTAATGGCACAAGAGCTAACCAAGCTCATTGAGTCATGTATTGTCTTCCCAATTAAACATAGTACTTGGGTATCAAATTTGGTACCAATCCGAAAGAAGAATGGTGATATCCGTTTAAGCGTGGGTTTTCGAGACCTAAATAGAGCATCTCTGAAAGACCACTATCCATTGCCTTCTATGGAGTCGATCCTCCAAACTGTCGCAGGATCGGAAATGTTCTCTCTACTGGATGGCTTCTCTGGCTATAACTAGATTCGAGTAAAAGAAGAAGATCAACACAAGACTACGTTCACCACCAAGTGGGGGACATTTGCATATGCTAAAATGCCTTTTGGTTTATCTAATGCAGGGGCAACTTTCCAGAGAGCTATGGACGTTGTATTTAGCGAACTGATCAATAAGTTTATCCTAATCTATTTGGATGACCTTACTATGTTTTCTAAATCTAAAGATGATCATTTCGATCATTTGGAGTTGGTTTTTCAAAAGTGCTAGGAGTTCAGGATTTCCTTAAATTTGAGGAAATGTGTATTCGGAGTACCTCAGGGTAAGCTGTTAGGACATGTTGTGTCGAAGGAAGGTATTTTGATTGACCTCAAATGAGTAAGGGCTATAAAGGAGCTTTCTCTCCCGGTAAATAAGAAAGGTGTCCAGTCTTTTCTGGGAAAAGTAAAATTCGTTAGTAAATTTATTTCTGATTTTGCGGGAATAATTAGGCCGATCACCCTAATGCTGAAAAAGGATCAAATTTTCAAGTGGACAACGGAGGCTTGGGAGGCATTTGAAAAGGTCAAGGAAGCGATCTCCTCAGCCCCGGTGTTAATTAATCCAGATCAATACAAAGATTTTATAATGTATGCCTTCAGTAGAAAGTCCAGTATCACTACTGTTCTGACTCAAAAGGATAGAGAAGGAAAGGGAGAGCATCCAGTTGTGTTCTATTCCCGAACCTTAAAGGAATATGAGGCAAATTATAACTTTGTTGAAAGACAGGCTTTCGCAATAGTAAAGGGACTTAAAAATTTCTGCTATCTAATTTCCTGTAACAAAGTTCTGGTATATGTCACACATTCTAGTGTGCGAGAATACATCATGGAGGGAGAGATCACAGAAAAAAGGGCTAATTGGATCACCAAGATCCTAGAGTATGACATCGAGGTCAGGCCTACCAGGACTATTAAAGGCAGAGGACTGTGTGAGTATATGGCACAGGACGAGGAGATGCCTACTAAAGAGGAACAACCAGAGCTTGTCCTGATAAATGGATCGGGATCATAGGATGATTGGCTGAAAGATAGAACGAACTTCATGCGAATCGGAAAGTATCCGCCAGGCCTCTCATCCCAAAAAAGAAGGTATTACCGGCTTCAGAATTGTGGATACATGCTGATAGGAGTTCTTTTCAAAAGGAATTTTAATGGTGTGCTCCTACGATGCGTTACTTCAGGGGAGGCGCAGAGGATCCTCGATGCATTTCACAATAGTGACGAAGGTGGACATTTCTCCGCTAAAACTACCGCCATCAAGGTCCTACGGGCTGGATATTACTGGCCTACACTTTTCAATGATTCCTACTCTCTGGTAAAGACTTGTAAAAAATGTCAATTCTTCTCCGACAGAAGGAAGAATTCAGCGATGCCCCTCAAACCTATCGTGGCGGATGAACCATTTGTGCAATGGGGCCTGGATTTTATCGGAATGATCAACCCGATTTCTAGCTTCGGACATAAATGGATTTTAACAGCTACAAACTACTTCACAAGGTGGGCGGAGGCTGTTCCCCTTAAGGAGGCGACAGAAGCAGAGATTGTAGACTTCCTCGAGGCTCTGGTGACAAGGTTCAGCCCTCCGAAGACAATCATTTTGGACAATGCTAGAGCATTTGTAGGAACAAAGGTATGTCACTTTGCATTAAAAAATGGCATATTCCTTAAAACATCATCAAACTATTATCCACAGGGAAATGGCCTAGCCGAGTTGACAAACAAAAGTTTAGTCCGACTCCTCAAAAAGGTTGGCTCAGAACACCAGAGGGAATGGCATAAAAATCTCCGAAAAGCACTCTGGGTCAACCGCATAACTCCTAAACAAGTCCTCAAGACTTCACCCTATGAGCTAGTATATGGGAAAGAGGCGCTGTTACCTATCTCTATGGAGATCCCGACGATACAGTTGTTGAAATCTCTTGAGATAGAACAAAATGATGCCATGGAGGTTCGGCTTGCCGAACTATTGGAAGTACAAGAAAAAAGGAAAAATTCCCTAAAAGCAATGACAGGCCGTCAATAGGTGGTCAAACAGTGGTTTGACAAAAATGCTTCCGACCAAGGCCTAAAAAGTGGAGACTTAGTGCTAAAATATGACAGCAAGGCTGCAAAGCCAGGTCAGCACGGTAAGTTTAATAGCCTATGGGAGGGACCCTTCAAAATCATTTGGTGCATGCAACACAATGCTTTTGAGCTGGAAAATATGGAACAAGAGCCTCTAGGAATCCCGGTTAATGGGATTCACCTTAAATTGTTCCATTAAGCATCAAGCCCTACCCTGACAGTTGTAAATAACGCTTTTATTTTCCTTTCCTATTTTTGGCCTATCCTTTTGCTAAAATCAATTGACTGGCTACGTATTCACTCATCATCATTAGTGGGTAAAACACCAGAGTTTCTTAAACATAAAAGTATGCTCGTAAACGGAGAAGAAACATACAAGATTTGCAAACCCAGAAAATTGCACACATAAGCAAACATGAGCATTGTTTTCACTTAAAAGAGAGACGTATATATTTATATACATGTTCCTGGGTTACAAAATAGCATGGATGCCGATTTTCAAAATGTACAAGTATTAGAGTATATATATATATGATGGCCTTTTATCAGGCTTATATGGAGTAGGTGGGTTACATCAACAGGCAGCAAGGCAAGGGTGTCATCTATCCATAGAAATGGCTGGCAGTAACCGACGCATTTAAGGCAGCGTCCGCTTCTTCCTCGTCAACAGGCTCCTCAGCGGCACTGGCAGCATCATTCAACACGGCCGTCGTCGGTGGTGGATACACCAGGTTCCTGAAGTCAGTGTACTATTCTACATCATAGAAGGGTATCATGTTGTAGCTCCTGAACAAGAAGTGAAGGGCTTGGGTAACCCTTTGCTGGTGCTGGCCATGGGTCTGCAGGCGAAATCCGCTCAGGAATGGCAGCCAAACGACAACAGCTTCTTCTTCGATAAAGTGACGCAGGTCGCTGGCTGTTGGAAGGCCTATCCCATACGCAACATGTGTAACAACCTCGCCGAGCCCATTCAGGTACTTCTTCGGGAAAACTTCTTTGACCAGCTTCAAGATAAGCGGCTGGGGGACAAATGTCCAGCATGGACACTACAAAGTGCAAACACACGTCGGTGTTCACCCAATACTTATCTTCATATTCAACACAGTCCTTTCCTAGAACCCACTTAATGGCTACTAGAACCAGCGAGTGCTTGTTCTTCGTCATCCTTTTGAGCCTTCTAATGGAGATCTCACCTACAAATGCCATCTGTGATTTGAACGAGGTTAGGAAAATAGGGGTATCCATCTCTCCTAACACTATTCCTAAATCTACTGAGTAATGCCGAAATCTGCTCACCACCTAACCTATGAAAAGACTTGCTTAGCAGTATTCTACTGGCCTATTTATAGAAAATTGACAAGACGTATGCCAATCCACCTGTAAGCAACGTGATGTATATTGGCCGCAATCTCGAAGGCCGAGTCTGCGTTTGTTCACGTTTTGGGCTGGTACATGCATGATAGCACGGCTCAAGGTATGCTTAATTAAATCAAGTTAATTAATTGAGCTTTAAAAAAGGTGGCACTTGTTGATGAAGGGACGTATGGCCGTATGCTATGGTGTCAAATCTCAAGCACATCCCAAAACCCGAGGCAATATTCGTATCTTTTTCAGGCGGTGATCGTTTGCTTGGCGTAATCATTCTGGCTGGGATATTAATTACCGGTACATACTAGCACAAGGTGAGAAGGCCAGTTGCAAGCTCAATTTCCAAGGAGATCAGGGCGTATCACACGATAACTTGAAAACAATGATGAAATCTGGCCACCTCGAAAAAGCAATCAGCTCATCTTGCACGAGTTGTGGAGTTAACGGTACATGCTGAATTAAATGCAAGGGGCTTGCGCTCGTCTACCACCTTGGAGAAAGTTGCTATTATTGCATGAAAACGCTTAATGTTTCTAAGTCTTTTTCCAAAAGCTAAGGAGGGCGTGAAGTGTTTTCTATCTGTATATCCAGTGCAAGCATATTCAAAGGCCAGGGAGCTTACAAGTTCTGTCGCGAAAGAGAAATGTTGGAATCTTCAGCTCAGCCAATGCAAGAAGAAATTAGCCAGGAACTATATTTGGCTATTCGTTCTTCGGCCGAGGTATACATATACAAAGATGTAGCATATGCCACTCTTGGTATACCCACGAAGGTGAAAAGAGCCAACACAGAGGAGCTGGAGAGGCCCAAAGAGAGGAATAACCCGAAAAGGGTTAGAGAAAAGTGGGCTAATATCTACGACCCAAAGCTTGTCAAGAACCCTAAATCTCTTAGAGAGGCGGCTTGCACAAGGTTATTAGTGCCAAAAGCGGACCAAGCCATGGCAAGTAGAGTCTGGCTTAGCGGTCTTCCATAATACATGGTCCCATTGATGCACTATTGCCCGGAGGTGGTCGACGCAGCTGTTCAACGCTATAATCCAGATACCCACTGCATTAAATGTCGCAATTTAAGGGTTCATATCCATCTAGAAGCCATCTGACATATGTTATGTATTCCTGATCCCGGCAGAAGAAAGGAGAATATCGAGCATTTCCGCCCAAGCAAAGGGGAAAAGATATGGAAAAGGATGAAAACCGGCTCCGATTTCCTATTAGAAGAGACTAATAAGAAGGGTGTTGCGTCCGCTAAGGCACCGAGTATCCCATTATCGCGTGGTTCATTCCGCGATGACCTCCAAGACCCCATATCCATGCTGGCATTTGTTTGCGGCCGAGATTCCGATGAGAAGATCGAGGCTTTTCAGCTGGGCCCTGCAATACAATTTCGCAAACAACATGAACTTTTCTGGTATGATTTTGCTCAGTTCATGGTCAAAGAAATGATACAGAAAATAGAGAATTATCAGGCGGAGAAGAAATTTAGATTTCTTTCCTACCTGGTCCACATGTTCCTGCATCAGAATCCGGATTTCTTCACCCGATTTGTCCCACTATCAATTTTTGACGAGCAGAACAAAAGAAAGCCGGTGTCTACATGGACACCCTACCTTTCCGCAACATATGATTACTATGCCTTCGCGGACTATTTCATAGCCCCGGTCCTGAATGATTTGATCGGAGAGGGTGATATCATCTGGCTTAACACTGAGCAGACTAGATTTCTATAAGGCTACACCCCCACTTGTGACTGGTTCTTGGGCAAGGATTTCACGATCCTTCGAATGAGGGGCTTTATTGGTAAGTCTTTCCTACTCCCAGCTTGCATCACCGATAGAGTGCTCACGCTGGAGGTTTTCCGGCAGGTGTGCATCATTGATTTCATGTTCTGTAGCGGCGAAAGTGTCAAGAGGAAGGGATTCTTCTCTTGCCCGAAGAGTTTCAAGTCAATAATGCTTGTTAAAAAATAATCACATGAGCTACTAGGGGACAAGCTGGCACATTTGGGGTTAGTACTAGTAAATGATAAGTGGGATTACAACCCTTTCAATCACCTACCTGAGCCGCATATGAAAGTTACTCATGTTCCCCAACCATACTGGGAGAAGCGGCGTAATAATCGAACTGATAAAGATGAAGATTTGGTTGAATTAGCACAAATCCCTACGCCGGATACCAGGGGCCCATGGCACAAGTTCTACTTTCCAGTGGTCGTGGCCAAGGACAACCTTCCGATAGAGCACATGTATAAAGAGTTGAAAGTGGGCGAGGAATGGAGCGATGAAAAAATAAAAGCTTTCTGGAGATACCGCCAGGAAACAGGACAGTTGAACGCTCCTTATAATCAATTGAAGGACGATGAGGAATTTGAAAGATGGTGGGATGAAGGTCATCCCAGCCCGATCTCTAGTGCTAACAGAAGCGAAGCAGGAGGAAGAAACAGCAGTATCAGCGCAGGGAGGCGATGCCTCTGAGCATGCCGCCTATGTGGGCACTAATGTGCGCTTTAACATATCAAGGGGCTCGCTTACACGCACATGGGATGCTAAACTGGTCAAGCTAATGCCCCAGTAGAAGGATCCGACTGCCGAGGTTAGTGAGTCTCCGCCCGCGAAAAGGAAATGCACGGAAAGTGTTATCGGGACAGTTTCACATGAACCCGCCGAAGGAGAAACACCCGCTGCTAGTCAAATGCCAGAGGTTGCGGGGGAGTCCCGAACGATCCCGGAGCCACCACCGACCAGTCAGCAGGTACATTTCGCTCCTTCCTCTCTTACATCTCATTTTTTCACGTCCGTCCCTGCTCAATAAGCAACTCCTGCCATTAGTCTGAGCCCTCCACCCTCTGTTTCTGGTCCAGCTTATTCCGTTGAATTTGCCCAATATTCGCAAGCCCAACCATTTATAATTACTCCTCGGAGCATGCTAACGCCTACTGCTACCACCCAGACTTTCCTCACCTCACTTTCCAAAAATATTCCTCCCATTGGCCCCCACTCTTTTTCCGATATACTTACGGATCCCTTCCCATTGTAGTAAGCTGATACCCAGGCAGCGACTCTTTTTCCTCAGCCAATGGGCCTTACGACTGAATCTTCGGTTTAGCCATTGCAAATGTCTAACCCTGCCGATAACCCCCAGGCTAAGCTATGGAAAGTGCCACACTTTTCTCCGCAAACCGTCACCCTCCAGAAGAAATAAATGTGTGCGCCTATGAAAGTTACCTATCCCTATGCCCTACCTTCTGGTGTTCCTTTCGTAGGTGGGCTGGTTTCATCACCAGCTGAGTTCATAGCACAGATAGATTATGGAAAGGAAGCACGCGTAAATAGAATGAGGCGACGAAGGGCAAAGGATGACAATGCCCCCGCCGAGCCGAGAGTACAGGCTTCGTATGACGAGGCCCGCCAAGAATTAAAATTTGCAACTATGTACCCAAGGGTAAACAAGCCCCAGGGAGAAATGCAACCGGAGGACTATGAAATTTATGCTGTCGGACTGGACATGAAGGTAGCCCAGCCATAAGATAAAGTTGAAATCATGGAGGAGACACAACGGGTGGTCACTTCCGACTTCCTGAAGACTGGTCACCAGTTAAAGAAGAAGGATGAACAGCTCAAGGCAGCCAAGAACAAGGTGAGCTTTCTAGAGGCAAAGGAAAAATCCTTAGAGGCTAATATCACCCGAATGACAGAAAGGGCGCTAACAGCAGAAAATGAGAGAAACAGGCTTCAGGGCGAAATTGTGAGGACCCAAGTAGCCGACCCAGTCTTATTAAAAGAATTGCAGAATCAAAACCAAGTAGCACGACAGAGCCTACGGTCGATAGAGGAGGAGCTTGAATGCTTCCGCCTTGAGTACAGTCAGAGGGTGGTAGAGAAAGGTGAGGAGATCGAGCGCCTACAAGAGCAGTATCAGCAAAAGGTACAGGAGAAAGAGGCCGAATTCAAAGGTCTGAAGACTAAACTGGAAGAGGACCTCCGAGAGACAAAGACCAAGCTAGAAGACGAGCTCCGAGAGACAAAAGCTTCATTAGAAGAGTAATCAGCTAACCACTCCAGAGCTGAACAAACTTGGAATAAAGAAATGAATAGCTATGCAGAGCAGTTGGCGTCCGAGAGAAAGAAGGCAGAATTCGCCGAGGCCCTCATTTCAAGAGATGCGAAGATTTCTTCGCTTAAGGCCTCTCTACTACCAGCCCCTGCCCAACCTGATATCATCCCACTGGTCAGGCAATTATACATTTCTCACTGGGAGAAAATCAAAACCTTCTACCTAAATCTGCAGCCTACCCTCTGGTTCATCGACAAAGCATTAAAACTCAATCAGGAAGCCAATGACGCAATGGAACAGTTCCCGCGTTTCATCCTGGAAAAGGTTCCTGAGGCAAGGGACTTGCTAAATAAGCTATACTCGGTCTCAGACGAGATCCTTGCTGGGGCGGGTATCGAAGATCGGGACACCGCTGCTCAAACGACAAATAAATTCATTCATTGCCACTCTGCTTTCCAGCGTACTAAGGCAGTGGCGGCTTTTCTAAACAAAGCATTGGATGGCATTCGAGGGAGTTTCTCTGAGTTGGGCAAGTTGGGACTGTCGTCTCCGTTTATTGCCACAGCTGCACAAATTACGGAGGTTATTAAACAGAAGGAGAATGATCAAGAGGCATTCAAGGAATTCGGCAGCCCCCCAACAACAGTAGATATCAAGGCAATCATTCATCCACTCTCTCAGCTGCTTTTCCATATCCAAGTAGGCGTTGGCCTACCAGGGGTGCTGCCTCACAAGGAAGCTATTGATCTCTGCGGGGCACAAGAAAATTTGCGCAGCATGGCAAAGCCGTCCGAAAGTGAATGGATGTCTTTGCAAGCTGCACTTTCCAAGCTCTAACTTCATTCCTCCTATAGATGAAGGCTCTGGTCTGTAGAACCAGAGAGTTTTCAGGTTCTCCGTTCCTTATCCGAAACGCCCCTGATAGTCGCCAAAAGCTGTTGGAATAATGATTCAAGCAGCTCCCTTCGGGTTCCTTTTTGTGCATATTCGTGTGCTGGCCTGTGCGCCTCTGAGTTTTTCAGCTTCCCAGTAGGTTTTGATCTTTCCCTTTGCGCATTTCTCACTTCACAACTTTGGCTAGCGGCTCCCCTTTCAGCTCCTGAAATGCTGCCCTGGGCACCCACGTGTCTCGCCTACGGGGTTTTTATTTTCTGTTGCTTTGTGTTCTCTTCAAGTTGCTAAGCCTTCCATAAAGGGCCAGCACTCCTAAGATTCATCGAGGGGCCCACATCTTGGTACGTGGTGGCGTATCGCAAACTTTCCTTACAGGGATAGAATATGCAGCTGCAGGCTGCGAAATATTTCTATAGGCCTTCTTTATTTCCTAGCGGGACCTATCTTTAGCTACGTGTCAACGGTTCGCAGCTTTTAAACAGTAGCAGGGATGAGAGCACCGCGGGTTGCGAAACGCGACCACGCGTCTTTCGCCACCCCGTTCATATGGCCTTCCCTCCATTTTCAAAGCAACCTCAGTCCCTTGAACACGTGTCACTTCTCCGCAAGCTCTCGGCAGATAGAGGAGGAGTCCTCATTCGGGCCGCGATTTGTTGCCACGTGCCTTACACTGATTATCAAAGCAAGCTATGGGCTGGCTAAGTGGGATAGTGTTATCGGGTGCTGCTCGTCATGGTTCTCTGAAGCGGTGGGTGGCACTTGTCACTTCGAAGCTTGGTTGGGACCACTGCCATCATTACAAAGGGCAGGCCTGCAACCAATCGACTAGATGCTGTGTTCTGACTAGTTGCTCTTATAACGACATTGGGAATATTCTTATTCAGGCATCATTGCAGGAGATTGTGGGATCTTTCTGTTACGGCTCTCCAAAGCGGTGGGATTTTGCTCTCTGGCTATATATACTCTCTCTGTCGAGGAGAAATGGTCCAAGATTTTTAAAAGAATATTGGTTTTAGGAAGAGACACCAAGCCTCTTTTGCATGTTTATTCGCAAGAAACTTTCAGACTGTGCCTATTGTTTGGCCTTTCTATTTTTCATGTTCTGATTAAACTGTAAACTGTGCTTCTTATTGTCTTAAGCATTTCATTTGAGGAGACTTCTATACATTGAATTCAAACTTGCTTATCTAAATCATGTCTTAATGACTCTTCTTAGCAGTAAGAATGTATGTGATACTATTTTATGTCAATTGAATGAATTGTTTATGCTATAGCTTTAAGTTTCCGATGTTTTGGAACATAACTATAACATTCAGGCCCTTAAGTCTATGATTTAGCGTGCCTATCAGTAAGCTTTGGCGCATCGCCTTAGATTAATATTTGTTTCATTATATCCGCTTCCTTTTCCCTTTCCAAAAAACCATTATAGAGGAAGCCGACTTCTTTAAAATCTGGAGGTCACTCAGTTTGGCACAAAGGGGTCCCCCTTGAACTGAGTTTCCCATAAGGCACTGTTATCCCATCAAATTTTGGCGTCAACAGATACGATAGATAAAAAAAGACTTAAGAAACCCAAAATCATTATAAAAAAATTTCTACACCCATGATGAGAGAATTGGTTTCCTGATAAAAAAATTTAAAATAGTGACTAGCAACAGACAATAAGGAGTCAACAGCAAAATAAAATGATCAAGTTATTTCAAGGAAACAAATTCTAAAACCTTCCTAAATGCAACAAGGGTTTAATATGGGATGTGAGAATTAAGGTTCCATCAGGGGTAATCCTCCTTTCCATGACATAGTTCTATCTTAGAAACATATGTTTTACATAGGCCTTTCTGAATAAAGAGCTCATGAATTGTCATTTATTGCATTCTACTTTAAAATAATTACTCATAGTATGGTGTTTAGAAATTTCTTTAAAGTGGGGGCATATGCCTCCCCACTCATTTTTCAATTCAAAGTGTGTTCTTCTTACTTCATGTGATGTGTATTTTTATTGGTGTTATTGGGTTTGATGTCCTATAGTATTGTTACATTTCTAAGCATCTGACATTCCTATTAGTGGCAATGCTATAGATTGCATTTCGTAAGTTGTGAATATTTTTTCCTTGACTAGTCCTCTCTTAGAGAGATTAGGCATGATGCTCCCTAAGGTGAGACCATTCATGAGCTAAGTAAAACCCATTTGAATATCCTATTACATGTATGAAGGCCACCAAGTATAACATATCTTACTTACTAGTGGAGCCTTTATTTTTTTCAAGACTACTAAGCATAATACAACTTGCTTGCCAATGGAGCCTTTTTCATGAGTGCCTAGCATAACACATCTTGCTAGCCTTCTGACCAATTGTATGGTGCCTTATCAAAGTTATCAAGAGATATAACTTTGGTATGGTTAGTATAATGGGAGCCTATACCTTGGGCAGCCTTCCCATTAGCCACTTTTTGGGGCACACCTAGTTGACAATGTATTTCACTAGCCCATATGAGCGTATGTTTTGTTTGCATAGTGGACAATGGGTTTCCACTTGTAATTTTTTTTGGACAAAAAAATAAGGCTTGATCCATAACTATTGGACAAATAGTTGAGGCTTGATACAACCCCTCTCTTTCTCTTCTCATCAATTTTCACATTGTATACTTGTGTATCTTGTCTTGCTACTGCATATTTAACATAGGCATGAGTCTCTTTGTGTCTTTATGATTTTTTCATGGGATCATAGATCTTGTGGGTTGATCATCGTCTTTGTCCTTTGTTGTCTTATCTTTCCAATATTTGTACAATTAGACCTCTCTTGACACTTGTTTAACTACTTTAGTGTGAGTTTGATGCATGACTTATCCCCTCACTAAAGTGGGGTTTAAATGTAGTGTCACGAAATGTACTCCTTTACATTTTTACACTATTTTTGGGTCCCTTAATTAATTGAACTTGATTGAGCCTCTAATTGGCCCAACTATGCATCTACAAGCCTAATTAATTGCAATATTTGAAAGGGGAATCATGATTTAATTAGTGCAATTATCATTTGTATCACCCTAAAATGAATAGGTCTTGGCAATTTAGGTCAGGACCCATTCACCCTTTGGCGAATGGGTCACCTTTATTTGCTAATTTCAAAATTTAAATATTTTTTTGGTGGAATTTTTATCATCCCAATTTCAATTTACAATTGTCAGCTTTTGATGTTTAATTTTCAAGAAAATAGAAAATTTCCTATAAAAAAGGAAGGTATTTTTATCAATTCAAATACTAGAACATATATGCAAGAATTCTTGGAGATAAGATTATTGTCAAAGGTGTTCAAGAGCATATTTCTCAAGAATTTGTTGTAGCATTTGCAATCTCAAGCATCATGCATGTTTTTAGATCCAACATTGTGATGTAGGTTTCAAGCATTCAAGTCAAGATTCAAGCATCAAGATCAACATCCAATCAATCCATTTCATGCAAGATCAAGACCTAGGAGATATCTACTAAGTTGTAGTCCTTCAAGGGTTTCAAATCAAGGGTTTGATGAGTTTCAATATAGCAATTTCTCATTCATCATTCCATTCATGTTTCATTGTTTCAATTCAAGGTTTAATTACCCAAATTGGGGTTTGACCAAGGAAAACCCCCATTCACCAAAAGAAAACATTTTTTCCCTCTTGTGTGTTTTTTAGATCTTAGGTTGAAAAAATATTGAAGATCTATGAAAGGAACAAAATTGTAAAAGTTGTCAACCCATGTATCAAGACCCATTCACCATAGGGTGAATGAGTTCTAGGAGGACAATCAACAAAGGATTTTTATCACAAGTTCATAAAATCAATCCCTTCTCAAATCTACAATTAATTTCTAGATTTTGTTAGATTAAGGTTTAATTTAGAGGTTTCATGTGTTACATTGTGTTGGTTCCATTTTACAATGTAACCAAGTTTGTCTTCTAATCTACCTATGGAGTTGTCAATTCCAATCAAGGAAAACTTGAAGGGCCTGGACCAATTGACGAGGACTTTAAAAGCTTCCTACACTTTGGGCTCTGTAAGACCCAAGAGGGTGATCCCTTAATGTGTTTACAACCTCTGCACCATTATCATAAACAACATTAACAATAGAAAATAATCTCACTTAATAGCTCAACATGATAGGATAATATCGAATAGAATTGGCTATTTATCGATAATATCAACTATCTGGAGTATGAGATAACTACAACACAATCCATAGTATAAGATAATCATTGATTTGAAATTTTTAGCAAGCTCTAGGAAAAGACAAACAAATACTAAATCATATAGGTAATTACAACTTAGACCAGTTCCATAGATCCATTTGGGCAGGAGTCAAATGCATAAGAATTTAAAGGTATATGACATATTTAACACATAAAATATGAGATCCTTGATGACATTACCTTGTAACCTCATCAATATGTATTCTAACTCAATACTACTTATCAAATCCTTATACATAACACATCCCCCTGCAATCCCATTTAAGCATTTTAATTAATTCCTTGAATTAAATCCAAAATAGAATCATACACACCACAATAGTGAGATGAATGAAACAACCCTTAGTTATTTTATTCAAAGTTCAGATATGCATGTACAATGGAGAGACATGAGCTTGAATGTTTCATTTCAACTCAAATGCTAGTACTGTTATACAACATAAAATCCCCATGAACTCAAAACCTAAATTGCATAAAATTTCTTTCTAAAACCATCAGACTTTACAAGTTTCTTTGCAACTTCACCTATACTTGACAAAAATTATCTAACTTGCTACTCCTACTTCTGGCCTTGAAATCCTTATAGAAAACAAAGGAGAAAACAAGCATTGGGCTAGAAAGTACACATATCACCAGCCAACATTTGATTTATTGATTAAATCATGCCAGTAAGTGCCTCATACACCATTAAAGCTCACTTGCACATTGCACGAACGACTCCAACCATATTTGACTCAGACTTTAAATTTGAGTCATTGATCCTTCAGTTGAATCAAATCATTGAATGGTCATCTTCAAAATAAGCTGACTTAATTGACATGGCAATAAGGGGCCCACCGTACCATATGTTGCCAAGGAAGTCCACATGGAGTTTTCCCATGATATCGCAATCAATAAAGATCTTGCAACTTTGGATCACGCGATGGCGGGAAATCGTCAATCCTGAGCATCAATGATTGTGTTCCTTCAACATAGTCACCAACCTTATTATTATCCATCAAGCAACTTTCCCACCAAGATTATAACAGATCCATCAATTTCAAGCACGTGCACCCTAAGAGCACTTTAGTAACCCTCCTTTTAATGTATTAAGGTCAGGCAATACTTCCTTTATTCTTTCAGCTTCATCGAATGAGACACGTGGCGCTCGCCTGTGGTATTGCGATTGGTAAAAACCTTGCAACTTTCGATCACACGATGGCAGGTGACCATTGATCAATGCTCACTCAAAATTTTATCCCCTTCAGCCTCTCCAGATAGGACATGTGGTGCCCGCTCGCGATATCACAATCAACCAAATCAATGTGGTGGGGTCATCATGGGATGGCGGGGAATGATTAAGATCAAACAATAGCACATCAATGGTCACACAAATTCCATCCTTCAGAAAGGGCACATGGCGTCTGCCCGTGATATTGCAATCAATAAAGATCCTGCAATTCCTGATCACGCGATGGTGGGCAACCGTTGATATCTGAAGGAAATATATCAACGGTAGCACGAACCTGATCCCTTTGCAAAATAAAACATTTATTAATAAGACAAGGGGGCATTACTACATGGATGGTAAACAACAACATAAGTTTTTTTAAAATGATAAATCCTGAAGCTAACCAAGACTTAGGAAAAAAAAACCCACAGAGGAAGCAAAAATTAAAACCAAAGGGACTAAAGCCTAGACAAAACGATAGGACATAAGTCATATTAAAACCCCTTAAAAAGTAACATCAAAATAGATCCCAACTAGGGTGCAAAATAAACACAAGGGTTTTACATGTAAATAAGGCCAAAACCCCAACCCTCAGAAATTTCCAACACCATGGAAGACCAGTGACATAAGGTAGGGCAGGAATGAAACATAAGGAGCAAAAATTTTAAAGTTCCATCACATTGCATCATTTCATTATTTAGTATTTTTCATTCACCTCCCAAAAGTGCATTCTAGTTTGATTTACCCCATCCTAAGTCATAATGAAAATAGCAAGGTCTCCACCAAGGTTGACTCACCGAAGGGTTGAAAGTTAATATTTCCCTAGGGGATTAATTTTTCCTAATAAAATAAGAAAAATAGGTGCATCGTACCCCCCCTTTTCTGTCATTATTGATTCACCCATTTTCAATGTTTCACTTATATATGCATCCTAATTGATTTTTTGACATAGCCCAACCTGGGATCATTTTAAAAGACTCAATGCAAACACTCAAAGTGAGATATTTAACAAGGACATTCTTAGAATTAGGGAGCCCCCACTCATTTCCAGGTTTTTTTGTCACCAAATACTAGGGATGTAAGGGAATTAAATGCATTTTCCTAATCTAAACTCAAAATGATCAAAATATGAATATCATTAATTGTATATGCAAAATAGGGTGTCAACATAGTGTGAAATTATCAAGAGTCACAATTTATGACACTAAAAATTGCTACTTATCTAAACATCTTAGGATTACTCCATTAATGTTCTCCTCATTAATTTACCTTCAAGAAACATGTACCTCTGAGCCTCGAATTTTAATTTCCTATTTCATTTTTCATTATTCTTGTGAGGAAAATTTATGTTTTGGGTATGTGCAGGATCATGATAGACCAAAAAGTGGCAATATGATGGGTATGTGGCTGATGACTTTTTTAGTACCCAAAACTTATGAAATGAAAAGGGTTTTTAAAGGAGATTCTCAGCATTCCACCAATATAAATTATTTTTTATTTTGAATTTAATAAGTAATTATTATTCATTTTCTATTTCATTTACGACTAAAGTCTTGATTGATAGGCTAATTGAAAAACATTATTGCTTTCAAACAATATCACATTTTTTGAATCCAAAGTGTGCATCACATTCTATGATTCGCATACTATAGGATTAAGAAAATAAAAATAAAATTTCATGAAGTTTTGACCAAGTTAATGGTTAGACATACGAGTTTTCTATATTTTTTAAAAAATTTAATAAAAAAAGCATAATTAATTATTTACTTGGAAAAAAATTACAAAAAATATGCATCACATTGATACATGAGTCCTCTACTTATATCTAAAATATTATAAAAAAATATTATCATTTTATTGTGGTTATGGTGGTCAGACATACACCTACTTCTTTTTTTTTCCCTAAAATTTAAGTACTACTGCATTGAAATTTCAAATTTTCACCAAATAGATTTATTTTTTTAAACAAACCTAGTAGTTTAGAAACTACACTCAATTTTATACAAATTCTATTCTTAAATATTTTTGAAATAATATAGATAACTTATTCAAATTTTTACATCAAGTTGCCTACCTCTGATTTTTCTAAAAAAATTCCCACTTAAGGGCCTATTTTTTCCATGATGATCCTACACATACCTTTTATAGATAAAATACAATATATTTATACCAAGAATAATCCTTTAGCTAACATGGGATAGACATAGGATTAGAGTTCAAATGATAGATGCCAACAACATCTAAATTATCCTTAGCCACTAATTTCACTAGGCCCTAACGTTTAGCTAGGTTGGTTTTCTTTACCTCCATATAAAAATATTGTATCTTTTTTATCCATCTACACCTTCTTCCAAAGGCCTCCTACTACACAAAAATATCCTTAAAAGCTATGTAGCACAAAAGTAGTGATCATGGATCTAATAAGACATGATATGAAATTCTTCACCACCCTAACAAGAAAATAAGTGTTCTTTTTCATGATGAAATAATTCAATAAATCATCAATTGAGAACTTGTTGAAATATATTGGATACTCATAACCATCATCATTCTTCTATAATAGAACATTAGCAATAGTATAAATGAGGAAAAGGAAAAACAAAATTAAAAGGCCTTGAATAATCTTGGTTTACCAATACCAATTCCTTCTCTAGTGCATTCTTGATTCCTACAAAATGATCACTTGATTCATTGTCCTAGCTTGATGACTACCATATCTTTAGCACTTTACAAACAACCTTTTTGTTGTTTCAAATTTAGGGACAAAACTCCTAGTGAAGATTATTTTTCCAAAGAATGGTTGAAATGTCTTTGACTATTTCACTTTATAGAATGAGGTCAATTTATTTGAAATATTTTGGATTCATTCTTATCCCCCTCTCCTAGACATAATATGCCCAATAATCTTACCTTCAAAAAGACCAAAATTTAATTTTTGGGATTCAAAGATATCCCATATTCTAGACACCTCTATAAGACCATCTCTAATTTCTTACAATGATCATTTTGGTCCTTGGAATAAGTAGTCAAATCATCCTTGTAAACAACCATGATTTGATTTATAAGACCTACAAAGGTGACATTGATGGATCTGTAGTACTCCTCCATTCTCACCTGAGATGTGCAGGTAGTCTGGCTAAGGAGTTGGAAGAGAAAGATAGGGCAAGGACTTCTAATGGTATTTTATATGTGGAAATTGAATTAAATAAATAAGGGTAATATTATTTATTAAAATATTAGATTAAATTGTATTTAAATTTTTAAATGTTTTATTTATGTTTTTAAAAGTTATGAGTTTATTAAATGATAATTAAAATATTAAATAGTGTTTATTATTTTAATTAATTATTTTGTTGAGAATAATTGTTAGAATAAATTATTTAAATTAACTAGATAATGTGCCTTGCAAGTAAAGCTTGCAAAAGCTGGTTAAAACAAAAAAATATTGAAGAATAGAAAAATAATTAAATAAAAGAATAAAAAAAAAAAAGATGAAAGAGCGAATGAGAATTGAGATTTAATAAAAAGCTTGCTTTTAAAGAATGAACTTCTTTTATTCTAGATTTTTGGGTGGATCTTTTGGGGGGATCATCTTTTATTTTTAGTTTTGGAATGAGAACTTTGATTTTTTGGGGGGATCAACTTTGATTTTTAGGAATTGTTTTGAGAAGAAAATATATAATTGATAAAATGGATCGTTATTGGGGGTTTTGGGGAGGGTTAATTTTGATTTGGAAAGAAAAGAAGAAAACTTTTGCTCTGAAAAATATAACTCTGCAAAAAAATAATTTTATCAGGAGAATTTTTAGTTCTTGGCTGTGGATTTTGGGAAGGGGGTTTTTCGGATGGTTATACTATGGAGTTCTGAGTCAATTTGGATGTGTTAGCAGGCTTCATATCGGAATAGCTAGAGAATTATACAGATGAGTCTTTCCTCTCGCTATTGTGTTTATTTAATGATCCAGTTGATTTGCATATAATCTTAGTGATTTTATCTGTTATGCATAAAGCATCACCGTTGCTTTTGGTAAACTGGGGTTTGGTATGACAATTTCATTTTTCTCCTTATTAGTTTCTTGAATTTTCATGGGCGAAAACTCCTAGATTCTATTGCATGAAGTGAGCCCCTTTCCTGCGTTTTCTTTGCATTGCATTATTTTTTTTTATATATATATGAATAAAGCTATGCCCGGATCGGTGACTTATCATACACCTTGTAATACGTTTTATTTCATTCTTTTCAATGAGAATAGTCTAGGTCACGCCCAAGTTTACAATATTTGATCGAAATTGAGGGATAGAATTTATGTATGGTGATTTCTCTCAATCCATTCAATGTACTCCACCTGATGCAATTCCATCTAATGTTGTCTGTGATTTAGTGGGATGGCTGCTTGATGTCGATGGAAGTAGTTTAGTGGGTCGGCTGCGTGATGTGGATGGAAACTACAATCTATTGTATATGCATAATATTGGGTATTTCATTTTATATAGCTTGGGGTTTGATTAAATGGGTCGTTTCTTTCCTTTGATAAGCATGAACTCAAGAGTTTTACCATCCTTGGTCCTTCTTTTAAAAGGGCATACACTCCTGCTTATTATTCGCTACCCTGCCTCCTAAGCTGGGTATGGTCATATTTGTTGTGCGCGCCCCTGTGCATTTCTTTTCCCCTGTTTAAATATTGTGGTTAAAAAGTTTCCAAGCTTCCATCCTGGTGTCATAAGCTGGTGGAAGTTGGCACCATATCTATGATCTTGTGTATGCTTCCATTCCCTTGCAAGCTCCATTTACCTGGCGCATCGATCTCAATAGTGTTAGATTCTGCCTTTCTTTTATCTTTACTGCGTTGTTATAAGATGCTGAATTTGGCCTTACTCCCAATACAGTTTATTTGCTTGATGGTTTCTAAAGCTCTGCATTAAGTATTTGAAGCACTCCCCTGTCGTCACCTTTCTCCTCTCCTAGCCGT
This sequence comes from Sequoia sempervirens, assembly GCA_007258455.2. Classification (NCBI taxonomy): domain Eukaryota; kingdom Viridiplantae; phylum Streptophyta; class Pinopsida; order Cupressales; family Cupressaceae; genus Sequoia; species Sequoia sempervirens. The sequence continues at coordinate 1,018,502,686 of VDFB02281492.1, read as the reverse complement.
GCTCTTTCCTCCACCATCTTGGCTTTAGTCTGCACTAATCTTCTCAGCATATCAGGGATATAAGCCTAGGTTCGTCTGCACCCTATCTATGCTTCTTCATATTGCACTTTATATGAACCAATTATGTAGTGTTTGTTAAAATATGAATTTTTATTTAATTTTGGAGTTACTGCAGCAGTAATCTAATATATATGTTGTTTTTTATGATGATGGAACTAAATGACCCTTATGGCTTATCACTTGGACGCGTTAGCCGAAGTAGGATGTTATATTTTAAGATTATAATATAGGTATTTTAATAGGGTTGGTATTAGTATATGTCCATATATAAGTGTGAGTAATATAGTGATGGAGATAGATTTATATAAGCCTTATGATTATGGTCATGTAAGATAAACATAGGGAGTTGAAGTAAAGATCAATTGATGAGTTAATTCATATAAATAGTTATAAAACTTAATCGCTTCACGATGAAGGGGAAGATAAAATGTAATGGTGAGTTGAATGATCTTTGAAATTCATCATTTTGAATGTGTTAGTAAAAGTGGCTTGTTGCTAGGGTACTCTTAGATATTGTGATATGTGGTCTTTTGCTTGAGTGATTTTTTTTTAAAGAAATTGTTGGTGGTGATTTCAAATGCCCCTCCCTGTGTCAGCCCGTGACTGCCACAGCAGTCTGTAGACTGCTGTGCACAGTCACAAGGCTGACACATTGTCCCTTTATGGCCGAGCAGTTTAGGTCTATTTTCTTTTAGTTTTATTTTATTTCGTGGTTTTATTTTTAGTTTATTTCATGGTTATATATATATCATCGATAATTTGTTTAAATATTGCGTATTATGAATATATATATGTATTTACATATTTGTGTTTATACATTTACTATTATATATACGTGTGTACATATTTATAGGTATATAAATACATAGATGTATATATATATAAAAGGATATATTGAGATCATTTCTTTGTGGGTGAAAGTAGAAATTTAAATGATTAAGTAAACATTAATTAAAAAGCTAGGTGGAACCGTCTTGGAAATGTAAGCATGTCCACCCTTATACTAGATTTGGCTACATTGTAAATTTAGTATGTATTCCTTAATTCCATTATTGGTCCAAGTCGTTTGTGCTTAGTAATAGGGATGGTTAGTGATTTGAGAATTGTTTAGGAAATTTTGTACAACTGTTATGTCATTCTTTGTTGATTTTATAATTGTTTAGGTTATTGTGTTCTTGTTTAGTTATGGAATTGATGAAATAAGGAATTAAGATTACTTTTGTAAATTAAAAATAAATTTGGACTATTTTAGTATAAATGTCATTATGGTAGTCCTTGCAATTGTGGTGTTATGTGACTTTAGGTAACATATGAGGAGTTTATGTGTGACGTAAATGATCTCTTAATATGTGGAAGTCAAATGGTGAACCCAAAAATAAAGAAATAGAATATAATTGTTTTTTTTTTTTAAGTCTCATGACTAATGTTTGGATTGTATTCATACTTACCCAGACAATTGAATGATTGTTTTTTATCAACTTACATTTAGATGAATGTGAAGGCCAATGCAAGTAAATGAATTAAGAAAATTTCGTGAATGATTATTTTTCCTTGCATTCTTTTACCATTGATTTATAAGTCCTTGATAGGGATAGTTACTTTTAAAACTCTTGTGAGTATGATTGACTTGATTATCGAGTGGTTTGGTCTTCCAATTGTGAATGCAAGTCGTTAATGGCTATTGTTGTTATGCCTTGTGACCTTTCTTGTGCAAGTATGAATAAACATTTGAGTAGGCTATTTTTATTTTGTTTTTGCAAGATTATGCTTCCTAGTTCTTCAGTCTTCGGCTTCACCTAAGTGGGTGGCAGCCGCCTAAGAAACTGTCTTGGGTGATGGACCCTAGAAAGGGTTGCATACCCACTCTTCTGTATGTAATTTTGTATGGGTCACATAATGCTTATGAATAGAGGTTTGTGGTAGTGTGTATTTGTGGTGTTGTGTTACTTTTGTGTTGGGGTAGATTCCTCCTTGAAAGTCTTTTGAGTGAACCCTTGGTTGGTCAGTCAATGAGTTGGAGAAGCTCAAGTTGTCAAACTACGGTGCCTCTGCGAATTATATACGTAGGCAAGGCCATCGAGTGATGAGCTCCCGAGGCATTAAGTCAGGCCCCTAGGACTATTATTCTGAGTCCTATTCGAGTCTTGTCATTTATTTCCGATAACATAAAAGCTGCCATTGATTTATATAGTTCTCTTAGTGATCATGTGCTAACTATCTTTGATCTGATGTGTGTGCCAAGTCATGTAGACCTTGCAGGTATAGGCATTGGGAGCAAGGACTTGTTGATAAAATAGAATGTAAGAGGTATGTTAAGCTAACCTAAGTAAGTAGACTCTATTGCCAAGTTAGTAAATCACTTCTATCTTTTCTTGTAGCTTGTGTGATCATTGAGTATAGCTATAAGTAGTGAATAGTGTTGTTGTTATCTTTGTTTTGTTGTTAGTTGTTTGTGAAGTAACCTCGCGTGCCCCAAAGAACTAAGTGTAATAGTGTAAAGTAATGTGTTATGTGATTATGGTTAATGTTCTTGCATATTCAACTGTGTTATTTAAAAAAAAAAAATTGTTTGCTTTGTCTGTGTTCTCTGGGTTGCATGACGGGTGTTACAAGATCTTTGAAACATAGACCCATAATTCTTTAGACCAAATGGAATTTGAACATAAAAAAATACTCCCGGTGGCATTGTAAAGGTTGTCTTATGCTACACAGATTCCTTGAACATGACATTCAATTGTTACATAGAAATCCATCCATGATAGACATCAACTAAGACCTTCTTACTGGCTACAAAAAATTATACATACTCGGTAGTGTATAATTATATTTGGGTGAGTTAACATTCAAACTTTAGAAAAAAACCACAACCTAATTCCCAATTCTTTTTTTCTAGAACCAAAACAAGGTTTAAAACCCACTCTAAATGTCTAATTGGTTTAATTATTCCACCCTCTTTCAAATTCATTGATTCTTTACACATTTTAGGGTAAAGAGTGGGGTTAATGTGATGTTTCTTCTATCTGACTAGATTTGTACCAAGATTCAATAGAATGGTATGAGAAAAAAATATCCATATAAGGCTTTAGTTCATCATAAGACCAAGAAAATATATTTTTGCAATGGAATCCAAATTTCTGGAGAATTATGTAGATGAGGGGCCTAACCCCCTACCTAGAAAGGGTCCATGGACATGACCTGGAAGCCTCTAAGCTCTTTCTCAAGGGTTGGAAGAAAAAAGTATTGATTATTAATGGAAAGGAATTTTATTTAATATAGGAGTTGATAATGATGATTTTTGTGTTCTCGTTGTAAGGAAGGATGTTCTTCCATGACAAAAAATATAATGATGTAGCCCTTAACCAATTATTTAAGGGTGATGAACTAGAGAATATTATGAAATTGCATCTTGAGGCTTAGATCATCTCTCCATAAAACCCATCTAGGAGGATACAATAGATGTTAGCATGTGATATATAACATTAGACATAAGGTACATGACTATCTTGGGTGTTCATTTAATTTTCTTGAAACACTTTAGGCATAATTTTTTGGTGTCTTTTTCATATTTTAACTTAGCCTCATTGAATTATTCTACAAAAGAGCACATGAAAATACCAAATCTTCCAATGTTCCATGAGGGTTTAATCCTCGTGATAATGGAATATATGAAAACCAAAACCCCTATATTGAATCTATGGGGGAAGGGTAATGTAAAGAAAAAGAAAAAAATAATGGTAGTGAACTATTCTAATATGAGCTCAAACTCTAATGAAGATGAGGATGATGTGGAGTGGGGGGAGTATGAGGGTGATGACAAGATACCCTTAGTTCATCTTTTCTATGAAAAATAACAACAATCTAACAAGGCTAGTCTATAATATATGGAGTGCTTTACAGATCTAATATCTTAGTGAATATTATTATTCAAAAAATGATAGGGAAGTGGAAGGGGTATTTTGGAAAAAATAAAAGTCATGGATACCTAATTTGTATTTTGTTTTTCAAATTGAGATAATATATTTAAGATTTTAGTTGGTAATCAATCTCAATTTGAGGCTTTCTTATGGAGCACCAAGAAAAATAAGGTTAATCAATGAATCTATTTTCCTAAAATATAAGGGGATTATATTACCCTTCCATGATTCTTTATTATTAAAGAGTTTAGGAAAATATGATTCAAAGATTATTTCACTACAAGAAACTAAATCCACTAATAGGGACATACTATATATATTTTACTTACTCATAAATAGAAAATAGGAAGTCATAATAAAGGAATCTAAAGGTTTAGTTGGAGGGATGACTACTATCTATAATCATTTGGTGGTATCCATCTAATATATATTATCCTATAATGTGTTATTATATATTCGTGTAAGTTTTCTATATTTGAAGAAAATATTCTCCATTATTTGTGTTTCTGGACCTCCAAGCAAGGAATATTATTGGGATCAAATTTATTCTATATTGATAATTGATCCAAGAATAAAATGAATTGTGGATGGATATTTTATGTTAGACTACAATCTAGTAAAGAAAGGGAAATTTCAAAATTCTATATATAATGTAAAATTTTCTTTCTTTTTAAGAGATTATGATTTGTGATATATTAAACTATACATAAGCTAGGTTACTTGGTGGAAGAGAAGAAAATTTTAAGAAAGAAAAAATTACATATTAGATAGATTTCAAGTGTCTAGTCTTTTAGCTTCAAAATGAAAACAATTTTAAATTTAAGTTTTTATGGCAATAGTCATCTTATATTTTAATTTAAGGATAAAATTATTAGAATTATCCCTTTTATTATGTTTTAAAAATAGAATAGACCATAAACAATTGATAAGGATATATTTTCAAAAAGGTCATATGTTTCTATATGATAGTAAAATTTATGTTTTCTTTAGGAAGTTAAAAGACTTGAAGATTTTTCTCAAATATTGTAAAAAATTGGTGTTCAAAGTCTCCTTTCTTAGAAAAAATATTTTGAAAAATATAATGATTGAAATTAAAATTGATAGTCATGATGGCTAGTTTATCATTATTTATAAAAAATAAGAGAAATAGGCGGGTTCATGACTTTATAATATGTAAACCTAGAGATCTATATTCTAGAAAATAAATCTCTAATCAAATTGCTTAAGCATAGAGATCTGAATACCAAGATTTTTCAAATCTCTTACACTATGAGATAGCATAAGAATTTTATCTTTAAGCTAAAATTGAAGCTTGAAGTAGGCCAACTAAGTGATATTCTAGATATAATCAAAGGTTCTTTATTTTTCGCTTGGTAGGAAATGAATTTTTGAGAAATAATGGATCAAGAGGAAAAACAAGATCTTTTAAATACTTTATTTCATCAATTTTTAAGAAGAAAACAAAATTGAAAAAAGAAATCCTTAGAAAATGTTAGACTTTCTATTTTTGAGATGGTTCAGGGTCATGTTTTAATTCTAGATTGTTTTCGAGCTTTTTTATTTCAACACTTTTATGATATTATAGAAGAAGAAAGTTGAGATGGTGTGCGAGATTCCATAGAATTTAAATGGGTCTTAAAGATATGAGCTATACTTTTGTTTTCCTTGTTTGTAGAAGGAAAACTAATCTTGATTAGTGCATAAATAAATAAAAACCCAAAGTAAATAATGAAACACAAAGGAGTAAAACATGAAAAAAAAAGGAATAATCTCACCAAAAGTCTTCAAACTCCATGATTGACCTGAATTACACCTTCTCTATTTGCTGAAAATATTTTTTTTCCCTCATATTTTGTGTGAGCAAGCTGTGACTGTGCCAATGTCCTAAGCAAATTTTGAAGGATTCTATCTAAAAAGCAACACAATGCAAGTTTGCAACTATGAAGCAAGCCTAAAGTATGCCTAAAATGCAAAGATGCCAAGATGTCAAGAGATGTGAAGTATGCCTTGTTGGTATGTGGTGACTGATCATGCTATACTGTATAGCCCATGGTATACTATACACCCCGGCCCCTCATCCTCACCGGGGTCTGGGGTCGGGTTGGGCCCCGAGAGGGGGTTCAGGGGCGCAACCCTCGAGAAATTTATTTTGCCATTTTTTTTGCGTCGTCAGTGAAAAAGGAAAAATCTTTGAAAAAGAAAGAAAACTGACTTTGTAAAACCCTAATTCTGGAAGCTTCTAAAAGCTTGTTAAAAGGGGTTGGGATGGGGGTTACAGTATGATGAAAAACGCGATTATTTGCAAGATTGTAATAGGTTTTGCACTGGATAATAAAAGTATTGGATGGCTGCGGTTTGGTGGATGTAGCCCAGATTGGGTGAACCACGTTAAATTCTATGTGTTATGATTTATTCTGTGTATGTTTTAGTTTCTATGTTTATTATTTAAATCTACATTTAATTGTTAGATATCTGTCATCTCTAACCCTAACAAGTGGTATCAGAGCGAGTTGTGTTTTGACTATCGTCTATGTGAAGGTCTCGTGGTTGAGTGGGAGTCTCATAGTTGAGTGGGAGTAATGGCAGATGAGGGTAAGAAGGTTGAGAAGTTTAATGGTCAGAACTATCAGTTATGGAAGATGCAGATGGAGGACTATCTCTATCAGAAGGATTTATGGCAGCCATTGGAAGGGAAAGCTAAGAAACCCCGCAACAATGTCGATGAGGATGGGAGATCTTGGATGAGAAAGGATCTTCGCAGTATTCGTCTATGCCAGCACAATCGGTGGCGTTTAATATTCAGCAGCAAAGACAACTCAAGAGTTGATGGAAACCCTGGCGAAGTTATATGAAAATCCTTCCACTTCGAATAAGGTATTTCTTATGAAGTGTTTATTTAATATGAAAATGGTAGAAGGTGGGTCGTTCTGATCATTTGAATAGTTTAATATGGTCCAATCAATTAACTTCTTTAAAAGTAAACTTTGATGAAGAAGTTAGGGCTCTTTTGATTCTGTGTTCTTTGCCTGAAAGCTGGAATAGCTTGGTAATGGCTATTAGCAATTCTATTTCTGGTTCAAATACATTGAAGTTTGATGATGTTGTTGGTGTTATTTTGAGTGAAATTCGTAGGAAAAGCTCGGTGGAACATCCCACGAGTGTAGTGTTTGAAGAATGAAAGTAGGGGCAACAAAGGAGAGAGGAAACAATCTAGAAATCATGGGAAGTCACAGGAAAATCAAAGGACAAAAGGTCCCAATCTAGAGACAAGAGGATTGTTGGTGCTGTTAGCCAAGTCATTTGAAGAAAGATTGCTGGTCTCGAAAAATAAAGATGGAGACAACAAGGAAGCAAAGAGGCAAATGTGGTAAGTAATAAATCTGATGAGGATGCTTTGATTCTTTCCCTTGATAATGCTGATGATTCTTGGGTGTTAGATTCAGGGGCTTCATTTCATGCTACCCCCCATAGAAGTTATTTTCTTGATTATGTCCAAGGGGATTTTGGGCTGGTTTATTTAGGAGATAACGAACCCTGTCAGATTGTTGGAAAGGGAAGAATCAAGATTAATTTGTATAATGGAAATCATTGGCTACTACGTGAGGTAAGGCATGTTCCAAGTTAAGCAGAAATTCAATTTCAGCAGGGCAACTAGATGATGAAGGTTGTGTTATTCTAGTGATAAAAATTGGAAGGTCACAAAGGGTACCTTAGTAGTAGCAAAAGGTGTGAAAGTAGGCACCTTATATCCTTATACAGGTCATATTGTTCCTTCTACTTTAATTGTTATAGAAAAGAGTCAATCTTTAGGAACAGTTGTTGCAGTTCAGCAGGTAAAAGATCATACAGTTGTTGTGGACTCTGAATCAGTACTGTGGCATAATAGACTTGGGCATATGAGTGCAAAAGGTATGAAAGTACTTCATTCAAATAATGTTTTACCAGGTCTAAAATGTGTTAATATGGATTTATCTGAAAGTTGTGTCTATGGAAAACAAAAGAGAGTTAGTTTTCTCAAGGATGGGAAGCAAAAGAAAGATGAGAAATTGGAGCTTGTGCATACAGATGTGGGGACCAGCTCAGGTATCTTCTCTCGGTGGCTCTCTGTATGTTACATTCATTGATGATGCAACTAGGAAGGTATGGATTTATTTTCTTAGGCAGAAATCTGATGTATTTGAAACTTTTAAAAAATGGAGAAGCTTGGTTGAGAATGAGACGGGTAAAAAGATAAAATGTCTCAGATCTGATAATGGTGGTGAGTATTGTAGTAAAGATTTTGAAGATTATTATTCCTCAAATGGTATTCATAGGAAAAAATAGTTCCAAGGACTCCACAAGAAAATGGAGTGGCTGAGCGCATGAATAGAACAATAATGGAGCGTGCACGGACTATGAGATTGCATGTTGGGTTGCCTTTAAAAATGTGGGAAGAGGCTGTAAACACTGTTGTTTATTTAATCAATAGAGGTCCCTCTAATCCTTTGGGTTGTGGTATTCCAGAGGAAGCATGGAAGGGTAATAAGGTGAGTTATTATTTTCTCAAAACCTTCGGTTGTGAAGCATTTGCACATGTAGATTCTGAAAATAGAACCAAGCTTGATGAAAAATCAAAGAAATGTGTATTTGTTGGATATGGCATTGATGAATTTGGTTATAGGCTTTGGGATTTTGAAAATCAGAAAATTGTGAGAAGCAGGGATGTCATATTCAATGAAAAAGTGTTGTACAAAGATTTGTTGCTACAGCATGAGAAGAAAGAAAATGATTATGTAGTGTTGGATGATATTCCCAACAATGATGTTTCAGTGGTTTCTCATGTTGGGCAACAACAACAGCAACAAATACCACAAACTCATGTTAGACGATCTTCAAGGGTAAGTAGACCTCTAGAAAGATTCTCTCCCTCTTTGTATACTATTCTGTTAATTGATGTTGGTGAACTAGAATATTATGATGAAGCTATGCACGTGGATACCAAGGTTCAGTGGGAGCATGGAATGAAAGAAGAAATGGACTCCTTGCTGGAAAATCAAACTTGGGAATTATGCAAGTTGCCTGCAGGGAAAAAGGCTTTACCAACTAAATGGATTTATAGGCTGAAAGAGGAGGATGGAGGTAAGAAAAGATTTAAAGCCAAATTAGTTGTAAAGGGATTTGCACAGAAAAAGGGTATTGATTTTGATGAGATTTTTTCTCCTGTTGTTAAAATGACTTCTATTAGTATTGTTTTAAGTATTGTGGTTGCTGAAGATTTGCATTTAGAATAGCTTGATGTTAAAACAACCTTTCTCCATGGTGATTTGGAAGAAAAATATATATGGAACAGCCACAAGGATTTGAGGTCAAAGGTAAGGAGAAACTAGTGTGCAGATTGAAGAAAAGTTTATATGGCTTGAAGCAAGCACCTCGACAATGGTATTTGAAATTTGACAGTTTTATGGCTGAGCAAGGCTACAACAGGTGTAATTCTGACCGTTGTGTTTATTTTAAGAGGTTGGATAATAACAGCTACATTATTTTATGCTTATATGTTGATGACATGCTTATAGCTGGGTCTAACATGGATTACATAAGTGAGCTAAAATAATAGATAGCAAAATATTTTGCTATGAAGGATTTGGGTGCAGAAAAACAAATCCTTGGTATGAAAATTTGTAGAGATAGGAAAAATAGAAAATTGTTTTTATCTCAGGCTAATTATGTTGAAAAGGTATTGCAGAGATTTCATATGGAGAATGCAAAAGCTATCAGCACACCTTTGCCTAGTCATGTTAAATTGACTAAGGATATGTGTCCAAAGACACAAGAGGAGGAAGAAAAAATGTCCAAGGTACCCTATGCTTCAGCTGTAGGCAGTTTAATGTATGCCATGGTATGTACTAGACCAGATATTGCACATGTTGTAGGAGTTGTTAGCAGGTATTTGAGTCATCCTGGAGTTGAGCATTGGAATGCAGTAAAATGGATTCTCAGGTGTTTGAGAGGTACATCCAATAAGTGTTTATGTTTCGGGGGCTCTAATACTAATTTAAACTATGTTGATTCAGATTTGGCAGGGGATATAGATACCAGGCGAAGTACCATAGGTTATGTATTTACAGTTGGTGGGACAACAGTGAGTTGGATTTCTCGATTGCAAAAGGTGGTTGCTTTATCCACCACAGAGGTAGATTATGTTGTTGCAACAGAGGCAGCAAAGGAGATGATATGGCTGCAACTTTTCATGGATGAGTTGAGAAAACAACAGGATGGGAATTACTTATTTACAAACAGTCAGAGTGTTATACATCTTGCAAAGAATTTTTCCTTGCATTCTAAAACAAAACACATACAATTGAGATATCATTTAATTCGGTCGGTGTTGGAAGATGGACAGGTCAAGCTGGCCAAGATTCATACAGATGTCAATCCAGCGGATAAGTTTATGAAGGCAGTGCCAAGGGAGAAGTTGAGCTCCTCTTCAGCTTTTGTTGGCCTTCAAGGTTGAATTCAAGTATAACAAAGCAACAGGGTCCAAGGTCCTTATTTCTAGTGGGAGTTGCAAGTGCAACAGTGTTGTCCAGGATCAGTCTCCAAGTGGGAGGTTGTGATGGTGTGGAGCTTGATCAGTCTCCAAGTGGGAGATTGTTGGTATGTGGCAACTGATCATGCTATACTGTATAGCCCATGGTATACTGTACCATTGTCCCTCAAATCCGGTGGGGCCGGGCGGGAAGTGGGGAAAGGTGGGGTTGGCGCCCCAGAATTTTTTGCCATTTTTTTCGTCAGCAAAAAGGGAAATCTCTGAAAAAGAAAAAACTTTGTAAAACCCTAATTCTGGAAGCTTTTAAAAGCTTGTTAAAAGGGGTTGGGATGGGGGTTACAGTATGATGAAAAATGTGATTATTCGCAAGATTGTAATAGGTTTTGCACTGGATAATAAAAGTATTGGATGGCTACGATTTGGTGGATGTAGCCTAGATTGGGTGAACCACGTTAAATTCTCTGTGTTATGGTTTATTTTGTGTATGTTTTAGTTTCTCTGTTTATTATTTAAATCTGCATTTAATTGTTAGATATATGCCATCTCTAACCCTAACATGCCTAAAACAAGATTCCATGAGATGTAGATGAAGTCAAGAGCATGAGAGATGTAGATGTCAACATGAGATCAAAATTGTCATTTTATAGAAAATATAATTTTGGATGAATGGCCAAGATTGAAGATTGACAAATGCCCTAAAATCAATGGACAAATTTCAATGTGACAACTCACAATTAGGGTTAGGAAAGCATTAGGTTAAATTTGAAATGAGTGGACAATATTTGATTTTAGAAAATAAAATCAAGGGACAAGATTGCATGTGACAAGAACATAAGGATGGCACAAAAAGGAGAGAGCTATAAAATCAAATAATATTAGAAATTACTTGATTTAATAGAAGAAAGTGGCTATTTTGGATTTAAAATTGATTTAATTCAAAAAAGGTGGGGTCATATGATAGTAAATAATTAATTTGAATTATTTACTAAAAGAGGGGAAATTAGAAAGTGGGACTATTTTAAATAAATAATTTTATTTAAAATTGGGAAAATGCCAAGGTGGACAATAATTAAATAAATTAATGAATTTATTTAATCCTGGAGAGACATTAGACAATTAGTGACGCATTTAAATAATTTATTTATTTAAATAATCAAGAGGAATAAAAGACATGAATTAATTAAATAATTATGAATTATTTAATTAATAGTTGAAAGTGGTCAAAATGACATAATTAAGTATTTTAATATATGTTAGGAAGAATGTGACGAAAATAGAGTTTGTAGGCCTAGGTCATTTTTATGTGTCTACATTTTTCCCCTCTTTGTTATAATGTAGCCTATTGCATTGTGACAAATAAAATTAAGTCAAAATCATGCCCCAATGAAGGTACAGAGTATCTATGCCCCCTCGAGAAAATTTTCAAATTTTGGCCTAGTGACAGAAAATTTTGGAAAGTGTCCTAACAAGCTAATTTGAGGTCCAAAAAAGTGATGGCACAAAAAGTTTCATATTTCGACATGTATAAGGCAACAAAAAGGGTGGTCAAATTTGGTCAAATGAGCCTTGAGTAATAAAGTTTTGAAGAAAATCCCTCTTTGACCCTATAAATAGGTTCAAATTGGGTAAAAAATCAATTCATTTTCATTTTCAGGTCTTTGTCAATTTTCAGAGCTCAGAGCTAGGATACCTCTCACGAAGATGGTGATTCTAGTGATCGAGCACCGTGGATACATCATGTGGACGCTCAGATGGCTAGAGGGTACAGAGGCACCAGTAAGTACACTTTTCCCACTTCGTAATTTTATCAATTTTCATGCATTTTGAGGGTTTTTAGGTAGGTCAACGAATATGTTGTGACGCATACATGTTCACAGTTCTAAGCCACATTCAAGTTTGTGTTTGATGCTTTTGATGCATCACAATTAAAATGTGACAGTTCTGCCAGGGGGTCCATTAGGTGTGATGCATCCAAGGGAAAATGAGATGCATTCATCATCTTGAGTTACAAATGATAGGTTAAGCAATGCATTTGCAAGATTGCAACACATTTGTGGAGCCTTTGACACATTTGAATGTGAGTGACACATTTGATAGATGGATCGACACAAGTGATTAAAGATGATGCATGTGCCAGATGGATTGATGCAAGTGATTGAAGATGACACATTTGACAGTCAAAATGATGCATGTGCCAAATCACGATGCAAGTGATTGAAGATGACACATTTGATAGTCAAAATGATGCATGTGCCAGATCACGACATAAATGTTGGATGAAATGATACAAACGTTAGGTCATGATGTAAATGAAGTCAACGCAACACATTTGAATTTGACTAGGGTTGACTAGAGTTGACTTAGGTTTAGGTTCACTTTCTACTTATGTTTAATTAGATAAATGGTAATAATGACTTTCAATAATGTGCTAACTCTCATTTTTGTATGTGCATAAATGATTACCATCGATCTATATGCATGAGTTCAAACAATCAACATATGGATTTTGGGATCACCTGATGAACTAGAAGCAGAGGTGATTGATGTGGTTAGGTTTAAATTATGTCACCTATATGCCCATTATGTGGGGTAATAGGGGGATTTTGATAGCACTAGTTGAGAGATGGAATTTTGATATCTGCTCCTTCAACTTGCCAATGAGGGAGGCTGCTATCACTCTAGAGGATGTGTACCAGATCCTGTAGATTTTGATCAGAGGGGAGTGGGTGGTTTATGATCCACACCAGAGAGTGCAAGCTATGACAGAGTTATATGAGGAAGATGATGGCATAGGCCTTGGCGTTGAGCAGTATGAGATTCGATGGGAGTACCTGGTTGAGCACTACTTGTGGTGGGATGCCATGTTAGGCACCTTGATTGTTAGAGTTCTCATTCTTGATCACTACGCACATAGGTTCCTGATCGAACGGGAGATGTGCTAGTACACATGCAACTCGGCAGGACAATTTTTGCATGGGGTTTTTGTTTACTTGGCATGTTGTATCACCAGTTGCATGAGGTAGCCTATAGGGGTGTACATAGCATTAGTTGTGGGATGAAACTACTAATGATATGGGCTTGGGAGCATATTTCCATCTTTCATCCATTGGTTTAGAGGCTACAACTAGTAGAGGGGATGCCCTATGTGTACCTATATGCGAGTGCTCTACAATAGACGAGAGTCAGAGAGATTGGATTTTGGTGGCATTAGATAGACACCAATACTACATTTATCTAGAGTTCATACATGGACTGTCCATAGTGGGCCAGAGAGGGAGATCATTTGGAATTTTTTTGGTAGTTTCAATATTTGATTAGGTAGACTATGCAGTCATAGTTGATAATTGAGATGTACCTGCCCTAGTGGGTACTACGTCAATTTGGGGAGTAGTAGGGTGTACATGTTGGGACAATGGAGTATGTATGGTCATCGCGAGAGCCTATGTTGGGTCCCGCCATATCAGTACCTTTTACCAAGCAGCAAATAGATGGGTTGGTGGCGCAACTATGGGGTTGGAGCAAAGGTACTACGCATATAGGGATGACTACATAATTTTATTTGTTGTGGCAGACACACATACCTACTCCCCTGACAGATCTTGATGGACCAACACCTATTGATCGCAAATCAGTTATACTACAGGTGCAGTGAGGAGGACGAAGAGGTAGGGGGAGAGGTGTTGTGGATGGAGGAGGAGATGATGGAGGAAACAAAGGAGATGGTAGAGGTGGAGGGAGGAGGAGGAAAGGAGGATACAGAGGGAGATAGGCTAGGAGGGTGAGCCAATGAGTGGAGAGGCTACCACTAACAGTGATCACCAAGGTAGCTAAGGAGGAGAGAGAGGAGGAGGCAGTCAAATAGGATGTGGAGTAGCTAGAGGGAGAGGGGAGACAAGAGGGAGAGGTGGAGGAAAAACAGGTGGAGGGGCGAGCAGAGGTCGAGGTGGAGGTGATATAGCCAGAGGCAGAGGCATTTGATATTAGTGGAGATAAGAAGGCCATTGGAGGTGAGGAGGATGTGGGTGATGACGAGGAGGAGCCAGATATTGGTGATGAGATGGACAAGGCAGAGAGGCAGCTCTAGGAGAGGATGATAGATGGGGAACCAAATACATCCTGGGTTCCACCATTTCCATGAGATTCCATAGTGGATTAGCATCTAGTTGATTTGTAGTGGAGATTGCATGAGGCCACAATAGAGATTACATCCCTATAGGAAGAGCTGAAGGTTACCTGGGTTGAGAGGGATCAAGCATAGATCTAGAAAGGAGAGATAGAGAGCTGGTGTATGGGATTTACTTAGTTATGCTTAGGTCCAATTAGTGATGTGGTGAGAGAGAAAGCCAGGGTTAGTGTGTGCAAGGGCTAGTACAAGATGTTATATGAGAGAGAAGTGCATGTTGATCAGAGAGAGCTAGGTTTATTGAGATCTTATAGCAAGATAGGGACAGGGTCAAGGAACAGTAGTTGCACACATAGCAACTATAGCCAGAGTAGTGTGGGTGGCTATACATCCTTAGGATACTCCTTAAGTCATCACTTTGATCACTCTAATAGGTATTCCTTTAGCCATAGATCAAGTCATGGGTCATTTGGTTCAGGGCATAGATCATAGCATAGTTAGTCTCTAGTCATAGATCCATTAGCCTCTCAGACCCAGCCAGTTGTGATGATGATGGCATCAGCTCCTCTTATAGAGCATCAATCACCTCAATCTTCTCCTTGATGAGATGAGGAGATTTTAGCCTAGTGGCATTTGAAATTGTTATTATGTTATCATATTTTAGACATGATGTTATGACACTCACATTTTGACCATCGAGCCTACAAGCTCGTATTTTTGGGATATCTCATGACTTTATCCTATGACATGATTTTTCAGATTATATACGATGCATTTTTGATGCAGCCTATATGCTTTATATTATGTGATGATTCCTTATGTGTTGATTATGTTTATGTGATGTGATTTATGTATTTATGATTCCTATGATGATGTCTTTTATATGCTATGTTATGTATGCAGTTATGATGATTATATGATGCTTATATGCCATGATGATATTATGTTTTTATGATGATGGCGTTCTATATGTATGCATAACATTTTGATTTTAATGGATTTCATGTTTATAGTTATAGATGCGTTAATGCATGACAATATATGTATGAATAGTGCAATCTTATGATGTGATGTATGTGTTTTAATGATATGGATGATGTGTGGAAATGTTGAATTCCTTGATATGTTATGTGGATACAAATTAATAAATGCAAATGATATGTTAATGATGTAAATAGAAATAATTTAGTGTAACTAAATGAATGGATATCTGCGAGTGTGTAATGAACTAATGCAATGATCATGTATGAAATTGTTTTTGTATGTCACAGGATATCATCAAAAGATGGACAAATCAAAATGACAAGATAGAAAGAGATGGATGCTAGTGTGGAAATCAAATCCTTCAACATATTACCATGGGACTAATAGTTGTTCTTTTAAGATTTCATCATTGGATGGATTATTTTAATGGCCAACAAACACCATGATATGACATAGATCAATGGTGTGCAAGGTCATACCATCACATGAGACAAGAAGTCATAGACAAGGATGATCATGACTCATACTAAGAGCGCGATTGCCCTAGTCTTTTGTCACAATCAGCCACAAGCATAAGAAAGACAAGAAATACAAGTCATAAAATGTCATTGCTCCTCTAAATCCTATTGTTAGGACATCCTCAAGGAACTAGCAACATGACTAACTGAAAAAGACAAGACAAGCCAATCATCATGATACATTGTTTCTTCTCTAAATCTTGTTGTTAGGACATCCTTGAGAAACTAGTAGCATAATGATGAAAAATTAAAAGACAAAATGCCAAGGTAGTGTTTACCAAGTGTGTTCAAATGTCAAGTGTTTTAGATGTCAAAATGCTAGGTTTGACGGTGTTGAATGCCAAAGTTTCCAAATTTAGGAAGGACACATCCTGATTAATGTTTAAAATGTTGAGAGGATCGATCCTCAAATACCAAGAGAATCCCTTAGAAATTTCAACTTATAATGATGATGCTTAGGAAGGGCACAACCTAAGGCATAATTAAATGACATGGGTGATCCTTCAGAAGGATGCATTTGAAGAATAACCAAGAGTTGATAGTTTGAATGGTTTTTACTTAGTTTGACTGAAGTTCACTGAGTTTGACTTGTTTTGATAGAGTTGACTTGTGTTGACAGAATTAACTTGATGTTGATGTTGACATGTTGATGTAATTGACATGTTGATTAAATAATTTTCATAGTTTGTTGTAGGAGTTTTTCTATTTTGGAATGACTTGTTTGACTTGAAGATATTTGGCATGTGCTAGTGTAGTGTGATGAACTGTAATGGACTGAACTAAGTGTCACGACCTTGGGGGGACATCTATTGATGGCCTTACCTACGTCATGATGTAAATTATAAAACTCTAAGGAATTTTCTCTATGCCTCCATGTGCTTAGTCTCCATTCTAAAACCTTTTCCCCATGAATGAGTAGGGTTTTATTCACAAGAGCATTGAAGCATTTTAATTGTAAGTTGACTTGACCTATCGATCACTGATCTCCTTGTAACTGAGGATTTCTTTTAGGTTTGATTAGGAGTATTAGTAGTAAATTAATAAAGACAATGAAACCCAAAGATCTATCGAGTACAAAGGAATTCAATTATTAAAACAATTATACCTATTTCTCGAAACTTCCATGATTACCTCCATAGTACCTTCTTACTTGCTAGATGATGCTTTGCCCTTAGATTCATTGTGCGAGCAATCTGCAAATGTCTAAGTCCTACAACAAGATTTGAAGGATTTATGCAATTTCTAAATGCCTAAAGTCTATGCCTATGACTATGATTGACAATGCCTATGCCTAAACAATGCTAAGATTTGATCAAATGAAAATAATAATTCTAATGAGAAATATAAGAATGCAAGTGCAAGAGTATAATGCCTATAATATGTGCGTTTGTAATCGAAAAGTGAGAGGAAAATGGTATTTTATAGAAAATGTTATTTTGAATGGATGGGCAAGATTAATTCATGATGAAAACCTAAAATGAAAGATCTAGATTTAATCTGAAAATCCCTAATTAGGGTTAGGGCCAATTCATTAATCGAACGGTCAAAATAATATCTCAGATAATTGGATCAACGGTGGAGAATAAATGAGGAGATTAATTAGAAAATAAAGATTTTCAAAAATCAAGAAGATAAAGACTGCCTAATTTGTGACATTCAAAAAATCAAGAAGATAAGATTTGGACTGAAGATCAGATCTGGAAAATCAAGAATCTTCCCGATTACTTGATTTTTGGAAGATTAGTTACTATTTTGAATTAAATTCATTCAAAATAATGATTTTGTGAGACAATAAATAATTTTTTTCAGATTATTTACCAAAATGTACTGACGGTTAAGATTGTGATGACATTTTAAATAATTTCATTTATTTAAAATGAGAGGAATATTAATTTTGACAATTAAATAATTAAAGATAATTATTTAATTTAGCGGATAAGATTAATTAATTAAATAAATTAATCAATTCATTTAATTATGACAGTTAGTGACATTAAATAAATAAATGTAATTCATTTATTTAATAATCAGGAAAAATTAATGAATAAGGATAATTAAACAAATTTATAAATTTATTTAATTATAAGGAAACTTAGAGAATTAGTGACGTATTTAATAAATAAATAGAATTTATTTATTTAATAATCATGAAGAATAAAAGGACATGAATTAATTAAATAATTATGAATTATTTAATCAATAGTCGAATGTGGACCAAGGACATAATTAAATGTCATAATTATGCTAGGGCAAAAGTGGTAAAAAATGAAGCTTGCAGGCCTAGCTCATTTTTAGGTGTCTACATTTTGCCCCTCTTTGTCATAATGTAGCATGTCGGATTGTGACAAAGAAAATAAGTCAAAAATATGCCCTAGTGCAAAATAAGATGAGGAAGAATGACGAGGAGGGTAGTGGTATGCCCACTCAAGGGGACAGACAGGTTCCAAGAACATTGGTGTGCTCTCGAAATTGGTGAGAAGACTAGAATATGAAGAGACAAAAAAATGTTACTGCAAAAGATATTGATGATGATATAGATGTGATGCCTATATGAGATGGGCGAGAGAAGATGACACGCAACTAAAGAAGATGCATGTTAGTTCCTAGACCAAATCATTCAAAACATTGCCATAGGACTTTAATATTTATTGCTCTTAATCATCATTGGGGGGTAAAAATGACACAAATTGACAACAAACACCATGATATGACATAGACCAAGGTGTGTAAGGTCATCCATTTGCAAAATAGATAGTCACAGACAAGGAATGTCCTAACTCATACTAAGGGCGAAGTTTCCCCAGTCTTTTTGTCAAGACAATCCACAAACAATAGTCAAAGAAAATAAAATAGGCCAGGATACGTCATCACACCTCTAAATCATTCATGGGACATCCTTGAGGTAGCTAGTAACATGACTACAAAGAAAAGACAGTAAAAGGATAAGAAAAAATAGCCAAAATAGTCAAAAGATAAGACAAGATAGACCAGAAAAATTAACAACTATTTAATTTTGTTTGCCAATGTTTGTTTGCCAAAGATTCATTTCTTGTCAGTTGGACAATTTTGACATTTTAAGAGTTTTTCCAATTTGACAGTGTTGATAGTTTGATGGGGCCTATTGTCAGGAAGGACACATCATGAAAAAGCCAAAGCACATTTTGACAAGGTCCAAATCTGAGAAGGACACATCTTGAAGAGGACCAAAGAGTGATGAGATTGACATTGTTTTGACTAATATGTTTTAGCAAGTTGACTGATGTTGACTGTATGATTGATTGGATTGTGTTGTTTGATTTTGATCAATTTTGACATTGACGTTTCGAATGACTATCTTGTGTCTGAGTTTGACTTATGTTTGACTTATTTGACTGATGTGATGATTGTGACAAATGCCATGATTTTATTTGGACCAACCTAAAAGGACTGACCTAATGTCTCAGGGACTCATTGACTGATGGCCTTGCCTACATAGCAAATGCTCAGAGACAACGTAGTTCGACAATTACATGGACTGACTAATATGACTGACTTTGACTCCATTTTTAGGATTTTGACATTGATTTGGATGTTTTTGTGTTTTTCTTCATGATGTTTTTCTAATTTTTAGGTCTTTCTTCAGGACATTTTATGATGTTTTTGGTCTTTCTTCAGGACATTTTATGATGTTTTTGTCTTTTTTCAGGACATTTTATAATGTTTTTGTCTTTTTGTTCTTTTATGTTTTTTTTGGATTTTGACATTTAAGAGGATCGTGACAAATGCATGTGACTGATGGCTACACATGAGAATCCAAGGAAAAACATGATTGTGCCCCTAGTCAAGCTGAATGCCAATTGAAAGGTGATGACAACATTATTTGACGTCAGAAGGACGCATCCCGAAACAACATGAGGATGATGAAAATAATATGATGAAAGTATGGAGGTCTACAGCCGGGCAGGAACACAGTCAAGTAAAATTTTGGATAATATGCTTGTATGGATAAACACTCATTGCATTTGGAATGACTTGGTTAGGACTAGATGGGATGATGATTATCCTTAAACCGTTTGACAAGGGAAAGCCAAGATAGGTGACAAGCATGAAAGGATAGGGGGTGGCCTTGGTAAAATACAGGAGACATGAGACTAATGGAATTGTTATATGATTTTCAAGGACTGCGTCACATAATGATAATGAGGTTTTGAAAGTAATGACATGACATTTCATGAATAGTGTATGACCGAAGGATAGACATGTCAAGAGTTTTCCCAAAGCATGATTTGTGTGTGCCTGTTTTATGTCAAGACCAAGATAGGTGGGAAAAAATGTGTGGAAATGATAGGGCTTAGATGGGCGTTAATGTCATGAGAAAGGCATGGGAAAATGAGACGAATTTCCCCCAAGTGTAAAAGTTCACATAGATGATTTATTTTACACTTGACGCCTGTTTGCCAAGTTTTCACCATTGGATGAAATTTTTCTCTTTACTATTTTCTTGACTTTTTATTTTTTTGGTGTCACCAAGACACCTGTTTGCTAGGTTTTCATCAGGGTGATGATTGTTTTACATTTTTCATTTTTTTGTATTTCTGATATGTCTAGATGCTTTAGATGACCATTGACTGTTTTGAATCCACTGACAGTGCCGATGTAGAGACTGGTGCCATGATATTCCAATAATGACCTTGTTGAAGGAGTTGTCTTGTTAGGATCATAGCGCTTGTGTACAATTGATTAATGTCATTATGATCATTTCTGATACTAGATTTGGCCTTATCAGAATACACACATCGCAATAGAGTGCCATGAGAGTCCTTGTGGTAAAGAGTTGCTACCAATATGTGACGGATTTGTGACGTGGGATTTTTGGACTTTAGATGAGATGTAGGATTATGATGAATGATGGTAGACGTGGAAAGATTGTTTGGACATTTGGATGAATGACTTCTTATTTTCCAAACTTGAGATGGTGGATGACGGATTTTGGAGGGATGGTGTTTGGAACCAACAGTTTTATATACCTTGATTGATGACCATTTTGAAGGAGGTGGACATGTGTTATATGTGGAAGTCCTCTTGTCTTGTGGCTCCACATTATGATTGACTTTTGTATTTGACTTGGTGTCTTTGTTTGATGCATCTTTCTTTGGGATCCATTTTAATTTCATTTGTCTACTTTTCCTTTTGTTTGATTCAATGGCCTTTCACATTTGATTTTGATCTTGTGATTTGTAAGAATTTTGTTTTTGTTGGTTCCAAATGGGAGGTTGATTCATGATAGAATGATGGTTTATGGTGTGGGTGGACGGGGTGTTGGCAACAATCTTATGACAAGTATTTCTCATGGACTCCATTTTGACGTTTGTATCTGACAAGGTTGCCCCCAGTATCGAGGAGGTACCAGTGGCATCATTTGATTTGCTATCTGAGGAATAACCAAGACCTTGATGTCTGTAATTTTCCTGAAGTTGTATTGGTTCTAGAATTCCTTGCTCGTGTATGCCTAGTCCTTTGCCTTGATATTGCATGCTTTGAAAGATTCTATTGGTGATGGTGTAGTTGTTATTTTTTCAAGCAAGATGCTAACCCATCATGATGTCTATGGACATTGTCACTTGTAATATTTTCATTTGCAAGAAAGCCTGCTCTGAAAAGATAGATGACCCTAGTTGATAAAGTGTCTTAGCTTCATTGTCATGCTGGACATATTCCTAACTGATATCTTTGGTCCTATTATGTGACATGTCAAGTTTAGATGATTTTGTTGGTGCTTCCAAGGCACTGTCGAAGCCATCATTACGTTTAGTGTCATAGATTCTAATGATTTTATCTATAACTTGATCATAAGCAAGCATATCCCTAGTGGAAGATTCTTGTCTTGGATGAATATCATATGTGTCCCATGGAGGCAAGTGTCTCATCATGGGAAGTTTTAGTAGTCAAGGCTTGTATAGGTTTGGCAAGTGTTTGATCATGAATGGCGTAAAGGTCAAGGAGTGGATCATTTTGGACTTCTTGGTCAACAATTGGGTCTTGGTCAAAGATGGGGTTGTCGTAGATGATATAATCAGAAATGGAATATTTGTTAAGGATAGGTGTGTTTTGGATGTCATGATTATTTTGAAGGACATCTTGAATGGACTTTGAGATAGGGTCATGGGATGGACTACCTTGTTCTTGACATGAGGGTGACATTATAAGGTCATGCTTTGGACTTTCATTTTGACATGTATCCTCAAGTTTATTAAATGGGATTTGACTTTGGACTATGATAGAATTTTCATGACTAGATGTGGCTTGTGAGGGGGTGACTTGAAAAGGATTAATGACCAAAGGACTAGGATAGGATGTGGGAACTTGGATTGGACTAGTATATGAAGGACTAGGATAGGACATGGAGACTTGGACTAGATATGACATGGAGTCTTGGACCGGATATGACATGGAGTCTTGGACTGGATTAGGATGTGGTGGTATAGGATGTGACATGGAGACTTCGACTATATTAGTTGGTAATGACATAGGATATGACATAGGGACTTGGACTGGATTGGAGTAAGGTTGACTCAAATAGGACATGGAGACTTGGACTGGATCGATATGGTATGATGTGGGGATGTGACATGTGTTGGTAGATAGTTGATAAGGCATGTAGACTTGGACGGGATTGATAGGTGAAGTGTCAAAACATGACATGGAGTTTTGGAATGGACTAGTTGATAGTTGGCTTCCCTTGTCAAAGTTAGGATAAGGGTGAGTAATGGATGTTTATTGTGGACTAATGTCATGAATGGTATTAAGTGAATTTTGGCAGTGAGGGTAGATGGACAGAGGACTAGGACTCATGGATTGTTGGTACGAAGGACATTGATTGTCGATTTGGAGGAATTGTCTCCTAATGTCTAAGGCTTGTTGGTATTGACCTCTACAGAGTAATTGGTATTCAACTTTACTAGCAAGCCTATCAATATATTGGTGAAGGGAGGACAAGGTGGTGGATGCCATGATGTTAAATGCAAAGTGATAATAATGTTTGTCCAAGGGAAATGACTAATGCAAGGTGATAAAATTGTCAAGAAAGAATGCCAAATGCCAAGATGACAATGAAGATGTTGACTAACAAAAATTACCAATGACAAGTCTAGATGCCAAATGAGGACTATGATGGATAATACCATGTCTAAGCTCAAAATGAGGACTGAGATTGTGTTTTGATGTTTTGTTGAAAAGTCTGAGTTGTTTTTGTCCAGATTTTTGAATGTTGTGTATAATGTTTGAAAATCTAGAAAACACTTGACAAGCACGATGTTTTAGTGTAAGAAAGCACATATAAGACAAGTACAATCCTAGGTTAGGCCAGGACAATATTCGCTAGATTCCACGTGGGTTTCCCCAACCGCATATCTATAGCGTGTGAATTCAGAAGCTTGGCTACACGGGCTCCCCCTTACAGTGCACTCTCTTCTCAGGCCAACCAAGCTTCCAACCCCCATGAAACTCCCATGGCAGATTGATCACCTCTACTACAAACTTTGAAAGTGTGGATGCCTTCACACCGACTGGTGCTGCGCTAGCAAATAGAAGGTTTTTGGCTTACTACACAAAGGTTTTTAGTTCGAGACCCCCATTTGAGTGGCCATACATGGAGCAAGAGATTAATCACCATTAAGGTGGAACTCCAGCCTAAAGAGGTTAAGCTCAATAGGGTTTAAGGGAGTACAACTCCGTCCATGTGACACATGTGCACTCGTAATCTTAGGTTTTCCCTTAAGATTCACATTTATATACCGGTCAGGGGTAGCTTGGCCTTAGCTTCGTTGCCGGTTTGAGTCACGTTGGGGTGATGAAATCCCCAGGTAGGCCCAATTTCTAGAGTTAGTAACCAAAAGTGAAAGGGGAGAGGATACTCCGATATACCAAGTCGTGAAGGTAATGACAGATAAAAATGGGTCTAGTTTTCTGATCACTGAGTTTTCACAAGGTGAGAGCATACTCACCTACCATTTTGCAAACACATTCAGACATAGTAGAAAGACAAGTTTGTTTTAATTGCACCAAAATAAAATGTTTTTTATACTAAAAAAAAGACAAGCACATTGTTTTTATGTTTAGTCTTTAACGTTCGAACCTGCAAGACCACACATTAGTAGTTTGATAATGATCTTTGACTGTCGATCTGCAAAAAAATAGTTAGATGCATCCTTTTTTTTCCACTTGATCCAATGTGTCCTTTGAAGTGTTTATTTTCTACACGTGCACAAAACCAACAACAAACCCTAGCAAGATAATCATTCACTACTATTAGAGGGTTAGCTAGTCGAGACAAATCTAATTTTTTTAAAAAATTTGAAAGTAAAATTAAAAATAAAGAGAATAAATCCTATCTAAAATCTCAAGAGGTTTCCAAAAATGTAGATAAATCAGAAAAAATTTATGTTTTGCACCTGAAATTAATTTTTTTATGAAAAATCATAAAAAAATTATTAAAAATACAAAACAGCTCCAAAAATTCTAACTTTTGGACTAGAGTTGTCTGATGTCATCCCAAATCTGCAAAAAAAATATTGTGATCAGATCTGCAACCGGTGGAGAGATAAAATCCAATCTTTGTTAAACCCCAATTTTAAAAGATTTATTCTTTTACTAATAATTGTGCATCCAAATTTAAAATATAAAGAATAAACCCCTATTAAAATTTAGAGATATTTTCAGAAATGTAAACATATCTGAATAATTCGATAATTTACTCTCAAAATTAAATTTTCATGAAAAAAAGCACAAAAATTATAAAAAATTAAAAATAGATCAAAAAAATCTAATTTTTGGAATGAAAGTGTGTGATGTTGTCCCTAAGTGGAAAAAAAAATGTGAGAAAATACATAGCCATTTGAAACCTATGGTTGAATCTTTGGAAAGTAGGGCTTTGTCCACAATGATGCCAAACCTGCAACAAAAAGCAAACAAGCCCTGCAACAACAAGAAACCAACTCCAAAAATTCCTCTTTATTTGTCTAAATATGTCAGATTCACCAATGTAACTGAGGATTTATTTTTGGGATTAGATTAGATTAATCAATTCAATGCAAAAGACAAAAACCCAAAGTAATTACAAAACACAAAGGAAGTGAATAAAAGAACAATTATACCTATTTCTCGAAACTTCCATGATTACCTCCACAGTACCTTCTTACTTGTTGGATGATGCTTTGCCCTTAGATTTGTTGTGTGAGCAATTTGCAAATGTCTAAGTCCTACAACAAGATTTGAAGGATTTATGCAATCTCTAAATGCCTAAAGTCTATGCCTATGACTATGATTGACAATGCCTATGCCTAAACAATGCTAAGATTTGATCAAATGAAAATAATAATTCTAATGAGAAATCTAAGAATGCAAGTGCAAGAGTATAATGCCTATAATATGTGTGTGTGTAATCGAAAAGTGAGAGGAAAATGGTATTTTATAGAAAATGTCATTTTGAATGGACGAGCGAGATTAATTCATGACGAAAACCTAAAATGAAAGATCCAAATTTAATTTGAGAATCCCTAATTAGGGTTAGGGCCAATTCATTAATTGAACAGTCAAAATAATATCTCAGATAATTGGATCGACGATGGAGAATAAATGAGGAGATTAATTAGAAAATAAAGATTTTCAAAAATCAAGAAGATAAAGACTGCCTAATTTGTGAGATTCAAAAAATCAAGAAGATAAGATTTGGACTGAAGATCAGATTTGGAAAATTAAGAATCTGCCCGATTACTTGATTTTTGGAAGATTAGTTATTGTTTTGAATTAAATTAATTCAAAATAATGATTTTGTGAGACAATAAATAATCTTTTTCAAATTATTTACCAAAATGGACTGACACTTAAGATTGTGATGACATTTTAAATAATTTCATTTATTTAAAATGAGAGGAATATTAATTTTGACAATTAAATAATTAAAGATAATTATTTAATTTAGCAGATAAGATTAATTAATTAAATAAATTAATCAATTCATTTAATTATGACAGTTAGTGACATATTAAATAAATAAATGTAATTCATTTATTTAATAATCAGGAAGAATTAATGAATAAGGATAATTAAAAAAAATTATAAATTTATTTAATTATAGGGAAACTTAGAGAATTAGTGATGTATTTAATAAATAAATAGAATTTATTTATTTAATAATCTTGAAGAATAAAAGGACATGAATTATTTAATCAATAGTCGAATGTGGACCAAGGACATAATTAAATGTCATAATTATGCTAGGGCGAAAGTGGTAAAAAATGAAGCTTGCAGGCCTAGGTCATTTTTAGGTGTCTACACTCTTAAGTCATCACTTGAGCCACATAGCACATTTGTTTACTAACCCTATCTGCCCGAAGCACTGGCCATCATTTTTCCCATCACCTTAAGCCTTTTTCCTAAGTCTGATTTTAAATTTAACCTGAGGACTTAAGCTTAAGTCATTAACCTCTGAGTGGTCATATCTTTGTTGGCTAGACCAAGTCCCGTCCATTAAATGCTTACATTCTATGAATGTAGGTTTCAAAGATTCGAGGATCCAAGATTACATTTGATTTGTACCTTTCTAGCTTGTGGGAATTATGTTCCAACAAGATAAATGCATTGAGGTTGGTGAAAAGAAGACATGTGTCCCTATACAACCGCGAGACCCACACTACTATGCCTATGGCCTAGCATCTTCAATGAACGACCAAGATTAAATCTATGGAGTGATCTTCACCATTCTCCATTGGCTCACTAGATGAAAATAAATGATGGTTAAAACTAGCGAGATTAGCGAGATCTACACCTGTCTTGGTCTACTCAGTTTGTGGAGCTCCCACACTGTGAAGATGTCACCAAACATGTATGAAAATTATTGGTTGTGAACACTTCAACAAAGCACCATCGAAAGTCGAAGGTAGTCAAATGAAGGCTGGAAATTTGATCATCCACCAAGGCAGAGGATCGACAGGTAATATTCAATGTTGGAAAACAACATGTGATGGTCATTTTACTCTGTGCAACCAACTTGCATTAATGGCCAACCTTCAGCAGAGTGATCAAGTTGATCTCAATTCGTGTGGAGATGCAAATGTTGGTAATCATGAAGAGTGGTCTATAGATTTCCATGCAAATGGGGAATTAAATGGTGATAGAACATCTGCCAATGAGCTGCCTGGGTTACACATATGTGCTAAACATTGATTGTGGGTTCCATCACTTCACATGATAAATACAAAAAGAATAGTTGATATTCGTGTCATTCACACTTAGCAGTTAGAAGTTTCTTGATTGAGACAAGGTGAGTATAAGAAATTTTCAGATAGTGAAAATGAGCAAACCAGAAAAGAGGATCACTTGATTGCACTCGTAGAGGCAGGGTTTGATTATTCCTAGATGCAATTCGACAATAAGAATAGACACTTCTGCTGGAAGATCCTGGATTGCACCCACTAGATGTAGTCAGAGGTTGCAATTTCTAAGTGTAGTTGTGGAGAAGGATGATAAAAAATGAAAGCAACTAGTGCATTTTGTTACTAGTGTCAACAAAAAGATAAGGTATGGGCGTGGCTCCTTCAAATGCCAGAATTCACCCATTGAACTCACAAGTAGCTTGTTGGATAGTGAGACAGAGACCGATTCTAACTATTATCGATATCTCACACTCTTGAGCCATGGTCTACCTCTTGGTAAGGAGGTAATATCCATATTTCCATTGGTAGCCAAAACTCCAAGCGAGCAGATTGTTACTATCCTTGGTAAAGAAAAGGATGAAGTGGAAGCTAAGGTTTCTTCTCCTCCTTTTGTGACAACTCAGAGCGGGCATGTATATCATGATCTAGGCACTGGTAATGGTGGGGTGGCTAGTAAATGAAGAATTGTTGTGTGTGGGATGTGAAATTTTGGTGTTGATAATGCTTGTTGTGGTGATAGTTTTCTTTTTGCTCGTGACACTTTTTGGTGTTGAACGTCGACTTTGTGCCCTTGTGGCAATATAGATGTCTGGTTCATTATAGTGTGGATGGTGAAAAGGGGGATTTTGGTGGTAGTTTATGTTTCTCCTTTATAATGGTGGTTACAATTTTGGCTTTCCCCATTTACACCATGTTCTTCCAGATTCAACACATGGGGAATTTTGAAATGTAAAGTAAATGCAAATGAAATTTTTGCATGAAATTAAATTTTTAATGAAATTGCATTTGAGTCTAAAGCTTGTCACTCCCTTACTCTATAAAAGGGAATTCAAGGCTCACTTTGTGACGGAGATGAAAATTTCTGGTTAGGTTTTGTGTCAGGTGTACATGAATAGAATGATAGGAATATAATAGCTAGTCTATTTTGAGAGTTCTAGAAGAAACATGTGCATGTTATCTTAAATTGTTATGCAAATTCAATTAATAAGCATGAATGAAAGTATAATTTTGATATAACTTCTCTCCTTTTGTGGATTTGAGTTAATTTTGAGTAGAATATTAATAATATTTTTTTTCTTCTTTGAACATCTATTCAAATGTATGTCTCTGTTTTATGCTTTGATTCAAGTAATTAGTTAAACGCTTAAATAAAGTCATAGATTTAGAATTATTTGTAGAAGATTTGACAAGAAATTATGTATCAGAAATAGTGAGCTCCATAATGCAAAGTTGTTATGAGGGTAGTCCACCCCATCAAATTTTAAAGTCATTTTCTGCATTATTGAATCTTGCATATGTGACTCCATCACCCAATTTAGTAAGGCACTAGTCTATTCCTTAATGATTCACCTAAAGGGTTAATCAAATATTTGTATGATGACCAGCCTAAAGTTAGAATTTAAATTCACTTCAAATTTCATAAATATTTATACACATTTTGTGTCAATTACCATGAGGAATACTTCTTGATGAACAGGTAGCAGGTTACTTAGAAACAAGCCATTCTCATAGTAATTATTGCACAATTATCCTTCATTCAATTTGATATGTGAAAGTGATGTGTTCTATAAAGTATATTTTCAAATGAACATTGTAGGAACACCCTCCTTGGCCCCACAAAGCCTAAAGTGTAAAAGATATCAGTCTTTGACTATATCTTGTTCGTTGGTCGGTCATTTTTAGGAGTTTTCAACATAGGAATTGGCTATTCCTTAGAAGTTCCTTTAGGTGCACTAGAAAAAGAACTAAAAGAATGGTGGCTCTACTGGAGAATGCACTCAAAAGTCTGGTTGCAGATTATCTTGTCATAGAGTCATTCAAATCTTGAAGAATCAAGCCCTAAGATTCATTACATATAGTTATACTATTTTTCATTATGAATTTAGTGAATCTAAGGACCTTTGTTCAAATAATTGAGAAGTTTTTGAACCTGGAAAAGATTTTGTTGCAGCAAAGATCAAAGGATTTGAGTTTGACTCCCCTGTTGGAGAAGATCCAGAACAAGATTAACTCTTGAAGGACTTCATAATTTTGAAGTTTATTCCTCTGTGAAAATAGGTGGCAACTATGTGTGAAGAACAATTCCAATTGTGAAGAAGGCTTCCAAATTTGTAGAATTTGTAGTCAGGAAGAAATGATAACAACTGCTACAAATTTCCAAGTATTCTCATAAATCTAGAAAGTGTATTATTTTGTTTGAAAGAAATTTATGAGAAATATTCAAGACTTGAGATCATAGATGGTTCCCTATTGGATGAATGTGCATTAAGACATGGAATATTAGTAGTTCTTTTCAGACTTCTTATGTGAAAATTTTGTAATTATCCAAGAAGTATGCCATTCTTTTGAGTACTAACTTTTAGAGAATTTCCTTGTAAAGAATTAAGCAAAAGTATGCAAGGTAAAGAATTCGTATCATGCCCTCAAAGGGATTTTATTATTGAAAGGTATATGCCATTGGTTTTTAGTGGCATTAGAGGTTTTCCAAACCTGATTCCTCAAAAGGTTAGAAAATATTTTCCCAAATTCATAGGGAAAAGTTCAAAATCAGCCTCTAGACATCTACAAATATTCATGGATGTGATGGGGGATTATGAAGTGAATCATGAGGATGTTGTCATGAAACTCTTTGTTCAATCCTTGAAGGACGATGCCAGGGATTACTTCTCATATTTATCAGTGGGTTCCATAGCTTTATGGAATGAGTTCATGACAAGCTTTTTCGATCAATTCAATGAAAGGGTGAATCCAAGTGTGGTAAGGAATAACTGTATGGAAATCCATATAGGTGAAGGGGAGTTAGTTCCTATTTTCAATCTCCAATTCACAAAGGAAATCAGAGAAGTTCCAAGAGAAATAAGTCCAAGTGATGTAGAGTGTTTGATTGTATATCTAGGGGCATTTGACAAGAAGATGAGTTTCTTATTGAGAGAAAAAGAGCCAACAACCCTGCACCAGGCATATCAAATTGCAATTGATATTGAGAAAAAATTGAGATATTCAATGATGAGAGGGTCTGCAATTGCTAGAAGTAATTCTAGCAATGTTCAAAATTTTGAACCAAGTAGATCAGAAGGTAAAAGGGTTTGTTAAGGAGGAGATCTCATAGATGTCATATCCACTATACTTCCAAGAAATGTAGAATGTGACCAAGTATCAACTTCACATCATCCAAGGATGGGAAGATTTGATATAACATTTTCTATCAAGAAGCTACATGAGATAAGGAGACATGCAAATGAGTCTCCATATGATTTATTTTCAAGATTCTTGGATGTCTTGATGGAGATACCTAAGAGCTTCAGGCCTAATGACCTGGCATGCATCAATTTGTTTTGTGAAGCATACATATTAGGATCAAGCCAATGGTCTAAGGACTAGAAACCTCACAGCCTAGCTCAAGTAGTGGATTGGATATATTTTGTAGAAAAAATGGAACAGGGTCACATGCCTTTGTCTATTTCTCAAAATATGGGAAATAGTTGCCATGTTGAAGGAAGTCAAAGGTTAAGCTTGTCAAATCAAAGAGAAGCATCAATGTTAGAGCAATTGACTATCGAGAGTTTCCATTTCACTAGTAATCTAGAAGCAAATGCATATAGTAATGACGAGGATGTAGAGACAAAATATGAAAACAAGGAGGTGGTTCCTAACTATCTTCCTTGGGATGTCATAAGCTATGAGCAAACACAAGAAGAACAAGGTGAAATTTCACAAATTGATTGAACTAGCAGCCATCATGCACCAGTCAATGAAGGGAATACACTTGTTCTCAATGATATGGTACAAATGAGAAACCAAAATGAAGAGAATGAAATTGGGAAGTCCACAGTTGAGTACGATTCCTCATATGAAGTGGAAATGGAATCCCTTGCTTCTAGTAGAGGATATGTTAATAGCCTTGAAGGTATATGTTTCCTAGGCGGTGAGCAGTTCTCCTCATGTGAAGAATTATCTGAATGCAGATCAATTATTGCAGACATGAATGATGAGGAGAATAGTGAGATTGTTTCTCTATGTTCTTCCAATGACTTCATTGATTTTGAGTACATTGATAATCTAAATGGTTGGCATCCTGATTTTAAAGATGATGAGATACATCCAATTAATGTATGGAAAAATCTTTTATTTAATAAAGATGACTTGGATAGTGAGGTTGCAAATGACAATACCCATTGGTGTAGGAGTAATCATCTTTTTGAGGATACCTCTAATAATTATTCAACAAGCATTACCAATGGATGTGCTGTGGATGGTCTGTATAAAGATCAAAGTGATGTTGATGAAGGTCATTTTGTCAATGAAGATGTCACTTTTGACTTTCCAAATTTCCAACTGCATGGAGGTTATGGAGATGTAGATATCAATAAAGGTATCTATCATCATGCGACTGAACAAATGTTACTTGGCATGTGTGCTTCATCTTCCTCGGAACCTAGGTGTGACAACACATTGCA
The DNA here is from genome assembly GCA_007258455.2 of Sequoia sempervirens. Taxonomy (NCBI): domain Eukaryota; kingdom Viridiplantae; phylum Streptophyta; class Pinopsida; order Cupressales; family Cupressaceae; genus Sequoia; species Sequoia sempervirens. The sequence continues at coordinate 1,018,470,693 of VDFB02281492.1, read as the reverse complement.
TAGTGTAGAGGCTCATAAATGTGTTGATAGCTCTGGAAACAGTGTGGATATCCAAAAGAGTGCAAATGATTGCATTGCCCTTCCCATGGTGGAAGATTGTGCACTTGAAAAGGGTACTAAAATGTCAGTTATTCAAGTCCCACTTGATTGCATGGATATTCCAACAACTCTGCCCTATGATGAAAAGAAGGAATCACTTGATGATTTTACAAAGTATGCTAATGCTGCAACATTTTTTTCAACCATGTAGGGAACAATCCAAAGACATGGGTAACCATGAAAGTAGTACATGGTAGTCTAAATTTACAATGGAGTTCTTTGCAGACTCACCTTATCTGATGGATTTGATTATGGAATTTATTTCACCTCATGATACCAAAACTTGTGGCAATAAGGTTGATAATAAGCCTGATCATGCTCTCTTTCTTGAGTTTGTGAAGAACTGTCAAGATTTGAGTGAGAATATATATGAGTTTTTCAAGTTTTATGAACAAATTGAAGATGATTATTCACCTCATGACAATGTGGAATATGAAGGATTCAATTTCTTGATTTAGTTTGAGGACCTATAATGGAAAGGGAAAAAATTGGAAATGTTGCTCTGAGTGATATAGGTGGTGTTGATCATAGTGATACTAATGATTTGAAGTTACATATTGCTCATGTGTATTCACTACAAGGTAAACAGACTAAATTTTTTTATAGAGGAAAAAGTTGTCCATGAATTTTAGGGCCTGGAGCCTTCACCTTGTAAAATGATTCAAAATGTATATTCTATAAGTATTGTATATATGCTGGTCTAGTTTATTTGCATTATGTTGGGTCTACTTGCCTAGTCTGGGTGAGTTCCTTGGTTTTGGTCTTCTGCCCTGGTTTGCTTCAACCGGAGATTCAGTTCTTGCCATACCCACTAGGGGTATGCATCCCCGAGCATGAACTACTGATGGAACTTATAAAATTCTAAGGAATTTTCTCTTTGCCCCCATGGGCTTAGTCTCCATTCTAAACCCTTGTCCCCATGAATGAGTAGGGTTTTATTCACAAGAGCATGGAAGCATTTTAATTGTAAGTTGACCTGCCTTGTCGGTCACTGATCTCGTAAGTCATCACTTGAGCCACATAGCACATCAGTTTACCAACCTTGTCTACCCAAAGCATCTGTAGCGTCCCTACGTTTCGACCGTCTTTAATATCGAGTAAGTTGTTTATTTGTGTCTTGTGAAGTCATGTTGAACTTGTCATTTGACATTGTTTTAATGGATAAAAACTCTAGTTTATCATAGAAGATTTGAAATAATAACTCCTAGTATCATTTTCTTTTTTAAGGAAGTTGCTCCACTATTTGTCTCCCTAAATCAAGTGAAACTTACATCCTTATACTCTCTTACTTTTGAGGAAATAAATTATATGGTAGGACTAAAGGTTGCTTTATTTAATCTCTATTATTTAGTTGTATCTTCTTTTAAATTAAAAGCAAAGGTGATCCTAAAGAAACATAGGTATAGGATTTCGTTATGTAGGCATGATATTGTAAGCATCATGATCAGGATATAAATGCATAAAAGAGGCCATCATTTTAGAGAATGCAAAATAGTAAAGAGATAAATAAAATAAATATAGGTGATATTATTAATATTATTATTTTTATCTAAAATACAAGGTTTATACCATTACTTAATTAAACAAAATACCATAGAATAGTAATGCCATTATTAATAAGGATGATTTTGAATTTAAACAAAATTAATATTAATAATTATAATTGTAATTAAAATGTGGGTAATGACAACATTATTATTATTTGTCTTTAAAAAAAAAAGGCAAAATTTCTTAAAAGAAGCAAAATACCCACGTGCCTTCTCAATGTTTCTTTAACTGCATGCATGACATGCATGGAGTTTGAAGGAGAAGGGAGGGAAAAATTTGGCGACACTTGTCAGTTGCTTTCTGCTTGAAATTTTCTTAAGCCTTTTGTCAAAAAGGGTAAAAGGGATCTGCTTTTGGAGGTCAAGTGGGGGCACGAGGAGAAGATAGGAATTTGATCTCCGTTCAAGGGTTGCAGAGTCGCAGCATCAATCAGGAAACCGCTACCATCAGGTTTGATTACTCGACCTGGACTTTGACAGTGCTTTGCCATTGTTTTCAAGCACAAGTATAATTTTTTGGGGGATTATGGTTTGAACATATATCCAGCGAAGGTTTCAAAATCTAAATGGCTGTAATCGTTTCGATACATTTGTGCATAATGATTTATGGTATGAGGAAGTTTCTTTTCTTTTTTGTCCTTTAGGGTCGTGACCCATTAGATGAAATTCCATTTGTAAAATCTTCTATCATCAGCCTGTTTCGAAACAACACCTTCAGGAAGGAACCCGCGAATGTATACTTGACTTTCATGTAAAATCTTCTATCATCAGTCTGTGCTTCAGCATTTTACATACATGTCAATGTATGTAGATGCAACTACAATCTCCATCGAATTTCTTCTAGCCTAAATGCGTACATGGTTATCCATACCCTGTTTTGAAAGCTACCATTTTGGTATAGGCATAGAGGACGCTGGCAAGGTTGTGGAATTTGACCTTACACCGTCAAATAATCTGCTTAAATTTAAAAGCCATTTCAGCAAATCCATCTTGTGCGCATCCTGCAATCATTGCACTCCATGAGATAACATCTGTATACGCCGATATTCGCATGTGCCTGAATGTTTCAATAAAATTCTACCGCCCTGTTTTTCCCTTGACTAACGCATGTAGTAGTGTCCTTGGGAGACATAATCGCCTTTGCTGTGATAAGATCATGCAAGATTATAATATAAATGAGATTTCTTGAGAGGGCGGCGTTTGGGACTGGAACCAACGCAACCCACCGTCCCTCTAATCCTTGCTGCCTCCCTCCCCTGCGTACTTGCTGACCTAACCACGTAGCTGGGATTGTTGTTGCTTTTACCGGATCTTGCATAGGGTGGTTTTATTTCCTACATCTTACATCCGGAACTGAAGGCTTCTATATCACATTGATGGCTGTATATGATGCTTTGTGTGGTGGTTGGTTTTGGTTCCTGCATTTCTTTTTATTGATCTATTATTTCGCTGATTTCTGTTGGAGTCGATGGTAACTGTAGACTGAGTATTAAAACTAACAGCTTAGTTTTGTCTACTACACAAAATATAAGCTATTTCGGTGATTTAAAACTGCAAATTTCATGTTATATTTTACTGGATTTACTATTCCTCTTGATCTTGGCCACCATCTCTCTTCGTTCGCTATTTCCGCACCACTTTTGATTTCCGTTTTCCCCATATTCTTCCTCGTTGGTTAGAACCTATCACTTCCCTAGTTTTGGCGAAACTGCGTTCAAAAGAAAATAAGGTTCGAAGCAGTTTCTTTGAGTATGCTTATTAAAATAAAGAGTATAGCCGAGGGCTCCATATTGAGCACTTCTACGAATCTTTTAATTCGATGAATAAAGTTAAAATGAATACCTATGCAAGGTAATTCAAGCGACACATAATTTCATTGGAAGTGGGGAGAGTGTCGAATACATGTGGAAAGTTACGGGAATGCAATCTTCTTTAATATCATAAGTAAAAAGAGTGGGTTATCCATGTCCCATGCTCTTAAGGGAAATAGAATAAAAAGAAAGAGGAAATTTAAGTAAGATATTAAAAGAGGAGGGGGATAAGATTCCCATTCTCTTAAAGAAAAAGAGAGATTCGTATAAACTAAAATTTAGACTTTATTTATGAATAAAAGCTAGTACTATTAGAAATTCATTAAAAATCTAAGAAAAAGAAATTACTTTTTTTTTTAATTCCTCTGCCCTACTTTTAAGAGAAAGTGACAAAATGGGAATTAATATTTATTTAATGGTATATATTATTCTCTTTCATTAAATTATAGGTCTAGTGTGTATATATATATATATATATATATATATTTAATTTATTTAGGTATAGGCAAATAAATAATTAAATTAATGTTAGATAAAATAATAGATAAAAGAAATAATATGATATCTTACTGAGGACTTAATCTCACGATAAAATAATTGTTACAAAGAAAGGTAAACATTACAATTTATCTTAAGGGATAATTTTAATCACTAATATTAATGTTAATAATACTCTTAGTTTGAATATTAATTTTTAGTCATTTAGATAATGCTTGTAGCACAAAATTATCTTGGTGTTATAAATAGCTATTGGAACGGAAAAAAATTATTTTGGTCTTATCATCAATTGATTTAAATAAATAAATAAGACTTTAAGAACATATGCATATAAATCAAGTATGGGTGAATAATAGATATTAAATAGGAGTTAAATAAATGTTAGGATGTATACCTTATATGAACTAGAGATAGCTTTTATGGTTGTATGAGCCAAAATTAGTACAAGAAGAGCACCACTATCGATATATAAAATGAGATTTGGAAAATGGAAGTTACTAATTCCACCCCTACATATTCTTAGGCATGAACTAAAAATAAAATAAAATGTTGATATAAAACTAAGAGTTTATAATGATAATATAAACATTCTATTTTATTATTTTCATCCTCGTAGGTTAAGAAATGATAAGGGGAAATTACTACATGAGATTGGTGGTTGAGTAGTGAATTATAGAAAATGTGAAAATAGTGTCAATTAGTTGATCTTATTATTGATTATCTGTGTGACTTAGGCGGGTAACCTCTATCGTTGTATGGTACCATTATAGCTTTCATCTAGATAGTTTAGTTTTCTCTTCTATCGAATCTAATGAATAATTTTATATGCATAGGTTAGGCTAAGAAAGGTGTTGAGATTGTGTAATCGTTTACTTGAATGCTAGTGCTAATAGTATCCATGTTGCTTCTCGATCAATGATTAAATAAAATGTGATTGATTATTTAATGTTATCCTTTAAGTGTATTACTGGAATGTGTTAGTGAATGTAAGTGGTCGATGTAAATGTGTATTCAGTTATTTACAAATATGATTTCTAGAATGTAATCAATGGTTATCATCCCTTAGGAATATCACCTTACATGTATACACGCATTTTAAGGGGTATTAGTGGATAAGATAGAGATAAGATGTTAGTATCAATGCTTGTGGTATTTATCTTTAGGTTAATATAATTTAATAGTAGTTAGTTGTTCTAGTGGATTTAGTGGTCATTGCAAATAAATAGAGTCTTTTTAATTAAACGGTTTTATTTTGAGGAGGCAAATAGAATGTAAGTGATTATTATAAATGTTTCCTAATAGTCGTCTCTTTGTAAACACTAGAGAAATATTGATGATTTAAATAATATTGGAACGTATTGCTCTTGATGTTTTAATGAAACTAGGAAGATGATTTAAATGTTTTGATGTTTTCATTTCAATGTGTCTACCCTTTTGAGATGCTTGGTTTTGGCGGTGATTTTTCATCAGTTCGTGTTGGATTAGTGGACTATGGGTGAGTTTGTAATGATGCCAAAATATAAGTAGTGTCTAAATCTTGGAGTATTTATGTTGCGATACAAGGATTGTGTGGATTGAATACTGTGTCATTTAGTATTGTGATTGATTTGTATGGAATGGTTTATACTAGCTTTGATTGAGTTTGAAGATCTTGTCTTGAAATTGTCACTCTTATTCTTCACTTGTCGATTTGTGATAATCAGAGTTTATAAAATTCCTGACTTTATGGCTAATGAGCTTGTTTGCATATGTTAGTTACAAAGATTTATTTTAATTTCTTATGAGTCGTGAATGTACTCACAATCATGTTTCATTGATTTGTTTATGCCATGTTATTTGGGTGTAATGCTTGAATAAGTGTTCTCATTGTATAAGTAATTGTTGAGTGAAAGTGTGTAGATTTTGGTTGGTTGTTCGTGTTGATATATTTGATCATTTTTCAAGTTGAAATGTGCTTGGTTGATTGTTAATATTGTCATGACTATTACTTTGATTCTACACTCGTCTCTTTGTAGATTTTATACAGTTATTCTGGAGTTCCATGATGTGAGTCTTTCTTTGGTGTTAATTCTAAATGAGGAGACTTTATGTAATGATTTTCTTATAGTTAGTTTTGAGATGGTCAAAAATCTGATGTGCTTGAATTACCTTCTAGGGAAGTTTGTGGATTTTTAGTATTTTAGACTTCTAGAGTCATTGGAGAAAACTTGAATTATATTGTTTTTCCATGGTTGGACCTTTGTGATTCATTGATCTTATCTCTGATTTTGAGTTATGTGGGTGATACCTCCCTTGTTCTTGTTTTAGTGATATGGAATGGGTTTGCGAGATGGTTCTTGCCTTGCATGTTGTGAGTTATGCACACTTGATTTTTATGTGAGCCGAGGTACACTCCTTGCTTGTATTTAGTTTTTGGTGTTGTAGGGAGAGTGGCTCTTCATGGGGGCCGACACACAAAGGGGCTATTAGGGTAACCCATGGAAGAGTTTCTTAATCGAGTGATAATATAATTAATTAACTAGTAGGTTGGGTAGATAAACACTAAAGAAGATTAATTATGAGCCTTACCCATACTATTAGTGCTTTCAAAGGCTAAGGATGGGATGAGAAGACCTAGTTGGTAAGATCACTACCTTGTCCTCACAAAAGGTAAGTGGTCCCGCATGAGTCACCCTATGGAGCGGTTGCCTGAGATAGGCAGCCTGGATAACCATAGATGGAGGTAGTACCTTGTGATAGATTGCTTGGAAAATCCATGTAAGGCCATGCAATGACACTCTCCTACAATACTTGTTTATTTTCTCTTGTTTGGTTGCCTCTGGGAGTTTTGATAGACTTGTTGATGTTGTTGAGGCAATTGGTTCTTGGTGTTTGTTGTTGAAGCCTCCCAGTTCTATCTTTTAGTGTTGCACGCATGCCTCATGGAAAATTGATTGATGTTAATGGAAGGTGCCCTTGATATTTATTGTTGGTTGATATTACAATATCATTTGAAGGCTTTGGATCCTATTGTTGTTGGCACCTCTTATGGTTACTTAATGTTGATTTATAATATTGGCATTTTGTTTTGTTGGAATTTTCATTATTTTGTTGTGGCTATGTGATGATAATGTTATGGGTTATTACCTTATGTCATTGTTATCCTTGTTGTGGAGTATGGTTGCTTTTGGGTTCATTTGAATGTTTTGGTTGAGGAATGGGGATCTTTCTTGTCAACTCATAGCATGGGGAGTGGACTTTTGAGTCCACATGGTTGGGTGGAACGTGCTATGCACCCCATTGGGTCTCCAGCCAAGGATCAAGAAATGTAGATTGTCACTTGCACATCTCCAAAATTGTACCCAAGTCTGAGCCAGACTTGTTACTTTGTATTCACCTTTCCAGTTGTATCATTCTATCTTATTGTATTGTTCCCATTCTTGTATTACTGTCACTCTTGTACGATGCAACTTTTATTATCATTGTAATGAATGTAATCTTTGACCTTAATTTATGAACTTTGATGGATGTCTATCATGCTCAAAATGTATATTGATGCTTAGTACTATTATGAGTTTTTGTTTCACAGTGTGCAATTCTTAATGGTGTTGTATATGTGGAAATATGTATAATTACATCCATGGATGTGATAGATGGTTTTATGTATGTTATTATGTGGATGTTTTAATGTTGTCTAGTAATTCTAAATAATGGTTAAGTGGATAGTTAAACATCAACTTGGTATGGGTTTATGTTAGTAATGATGTCACGTGTACCCCAAAGGATGTGTTTTATGATGTATATGTTTATCTGCAAAGTATGTGTTGCTTTTTCATGTTCATTGTATGTATTATTCTACTTTAAAAAAAAATTATTGTACTTTTACTATAAGTTTTCTAGTTGTCCTCTGGGGTTCGCGTGATAGGGAAATACAACATCGATCATCATTTTTCCCATCAACTTAAGAATTTTTCCTAAGTTTGATTTTAAATTTAACCTGGGGACTTAAGCTTAAGTCATTAACCCCTCAATGGTCATATCGCAATTAGCTAGACCAAGTCATGTCCATTAAATGCTAACATTATGTGAAGTGCAGGTTTCAAAGATTCAAGGATCCGAGAGGAGATATGAGTTGTACCCTGCCAGCCTACAGGAATTAAGTGCCAAGAGGATAAATGAAACGAGGTTGGAAAAAAGTAGATGTGTGTCCCTATACAACCACAGGACCCACTTCCCACTACCGTGCCTATGGCTTACAATCTTCAATGAACAACCAAGATTAAATTTGTAGAATGATCTCCACCATTCCCTGTTGGCTCGCTAGATGAAAATAAATGATGGCTAAAACTAGCAAGATCAGGGAGTTCTTGACACCTGTCCTGGTCTACTTAGTTTGTGGAGCCCCCACATTGCAAAGATTTCATCCAACATGGATGAAAATTATTGGTCATGGACACTTCAACAAAGCACCGTTGGAAGTTGAAGGTAGTCAAATGAAGGTTGGCCATCTGATCAGCCACCAAGGCAAAGGATCGATGAGTAGTATTCAAAGCTGGCAATCAACATGTGATGGCCATTTTACTCTGTGAAACCAGCTCATATTAATGGCCAACCTTCTGCATAGTTATTGATTTGATCTCAATTCATGTGGAGACGTAAATGTTGGTAATCATGAAGACTGGTCTACTGATTTCCATGTAAATGGGGAATTAAATAGTGATAGTACATCTACCAACACGTTGCTTGGGTTACACATGTGTGATAAACATTCATTATGGGTGCCATCACTTCACATGATAAATACAAAAAGAATAGCTTCTATTCATGTCATTTACACTTAACAGTTAAAAGTTTCTTGATTGAGACAAGGTGAGTTTAAACAATTCTCAGATAGTGAAAATGAGCAAACTAGCAAAGAGGATCACCCGATTGTGCTCGCAGAGGTAGGGTTTGAGTATTCCTGAATGTGATTCGACAGTAAGAATTGACGCTTTTTCTGGCAGATCCTGGATTGCACCCACAAAATGTAGTCGAAGGTTGCAATATCAGAGTGTAGCTATGGAGAAGGCTAATGACAAAGGTAAGCAACCAGTGCATTTTTTTACTAGTTTTGGCAGAAAGATAAGGTATGGGCATGGCTCCTTCAGATGCCAGAATTGTCCCATTAACCTCACAAGTAGCTCGTTGAATAGTGAGATAGAGACCAATTCTGACTATTGTCGATACCTCATGCTCTTGATTCATGGTTTACCTCCTAGTCAAGAGGTCATATCTATCTCACCATTTGTAGCTAAAACTCCAAGCAAGTAGACTGTTACTATGCTGGGTAAAGAAAAGGATGAAGCGAAAGTCGAGGTTTCTTTGAACATCTATTCAAATGTATGTCTCTATTTTATGCTTTGATTCAAGTAATCAATTAAATGCTTAAATAGAGTCATAGATTTACAATTATTTGTAGAGGATTTGACAAGTAGTTGTATATCAAAAATAGTGAGCTCATAATGCAAAGTTGTTATGAGGGTAGTCCACCCCAAAAAAATTTAAAGTCATTTTTTGCATTATTGATTCTTGTGTATGTGACTCCATCGCCCAATTTAGTAAGACACTAGTCTATTCCTTAATGATTCACCTAAAGGGTTAATCAAATATTTGTATGATGACCAGCCTAAAGTCAGAACTTAAATTCACTTCAAATTTCATAAATCTTTGTACAAATTTTGTGTCAATTACCATGAGGAATACTTCTTGATGAATGGGTAGCAGGTTACTTAAAGAAACAAGCCAATATCATAGTAATTATTGCACAATTATGCTTCATTCAAGTTGATCTATGAAAGTGATGTGTTTTATAAATTATAGTTTCAAATGAACACCATCCTTGGCCCCACAAAGTGTAAAGTATAGAAGATCTCAGTCTTTGACTAGATCTTTTTCGTTGGCCAGTCATTTTCAAGGGTTTTGAAGATTGGAATTGGCTATTCCTTAGAAGTTCCTTTAGGTGCACTAGAAAAAGAACCATCATGTCATACACTCAAAGACCTCATAGTTCAACATGACCAATGACTTTGTCTTGGTGACAAAAGATTAAGTCATGATTTTGTTTTGACAAACCTAAAAGAACTAACCTAATTTCTCGAGGGCTTGAAAATGAGTCTTTCCTATGTCATACACTCAAAGACCTCATAGTTCGACATGACCAATGACTTTGTCTTGATGACAAAAGATTGAGTCATGATTTTATTTTGACAAACCTAAAAGAATTGACCTAATGTCTTAGGGGCCCAAAAATGAGCCTTTCCTATATAGCAAATGCACAGAGACAATGTAGGTTGACAAATGATAAAGATTGACTTGACATGACTGACTTGACCAATTATGATTCTATTTTTGGGATTTTCAAGTGTTATTTGGATGTTTTTTTGTTATTTCCATATTTTGTTTGTATTTCTTCAGGACATTTATTGATTTATTTTTTAAGGTTTTTTTTTAGGTCTTTATTTAGGACATTTTTCAATTTTTAGGTCTTTTTTAGGACATTTTATGATGTTTTTGTCCCTTTTTCAGGACATTTTGTGATTTTAGGTATTTTTTTAGGACATTTTTGAGTGACAAGACCATGTGTGATACCCATTGTAGTCAAGTGATAAAGAATTTCCCCTGGTCAAGTCTCGAACCAGACGAGGTTTGGAAGAATGTGAAGAGGATGTGCTTGGGATGACAAATGGATGATAGGCCAAGACCTGATGTCAACCAATATTAGACACATAAAGAGAAGGTGTAATGTCATGTCAAGTGTTGTGATAGTGTTAGAAAGTGGGTGCTTATGATGGAATAAGGTAGATAGAGTGACAGTAGATCGAAAAGCAAAGACCGACTACACATGGTGCCTTTTTGCTAGGTTTTCACCATGGTACTTATCCAAAGTGCTTGTTTGTAACTAGGTTTTAACTATTGGACAAATTATTTCTCTTTACTATTTTTGTCATTTTTTAATTTTCTCTTTTTTTTTGGTGTCATGAAGACGCCTGTATGCTAGGTTTTCATCAAGGTGACCATTTTTATATGTTTTTTTTTTTTTTTTTGACGGTTTTCAGTCTAGCTCTTTGATGTTATGTGTAGAAATTTTGAAGATGTAGACTATTGATGGGCTATGTCAATTGTTCACCATCTGGAGTAGCTAGTTGGTATGCTCCAGAACCAAATGAGGACATGATGATGAAAGGACCTAGCTAATTGGGCTCAAACTTGCTAGGTTTTTCTCTATTAGACTAATTCTTAGGATTTTGCATTAGGACTAAGTCGCCAATGTCAAACCTTCTGACCATGAATCTCTTATTGTAACTATAGTGGAGATGATTTTGATATGCATGGAAATGATTTAAAGCATTATTTATCATTTCATCTAACATTTCTAGCTCATGCAATCGTAATTGTATGTACCCTTCATCATCGATCATACCCTTCATGGAGAATCTTACAGATGGAATTTCAACCACAATGGGTAATATAGCTTCAATCCAAAGACCAAGGAAAATGGAGTGGCCCCTCTAGGTATGTGGATGATGGTGTAGTAGGCCCACAAAGCAAGGTTAAGTTGTATGTGCTAGTCGTGACTAGTGTCATTGATAATTTTTTTAAGGATTTTGATGATTGTTTTATTAGACGCCTCAACTTGACCATTTCGTTTAGGGTAGTATTGCATGGATAAATGATGTTGGATGTGGAAGCATTCACATAACTCACAAATTTCTTGATTATTGAAAGGATGCTTATTGTTTATGATGATGGACTGCAGAATACCATACCAGTAGATGATGTAGTTGAGAATGAATTTGGAAATTTGTTTGCCGGTTATGTATGTGAGGGGGATGACTTGGATCCACTTAGGGAAGTACTTAGTGGGGGTGATAGTGAATTTTTGGCCATTGGATGAGGTAGGAGGGATTTTCCCACAAGGTCAATTCCCCATTGTGCGAAGGCCCAAGGAGAAGTAATTAGACGAAGTTCCTGTGCTAGTGCATGAATCAAATCACTATGTTTTGACATTGGCGACATGTTATGACAAACTAAAGTGCATCATTTTCCATTATCATCTAGTAATACCCAAGTCTCGTGATCTTCTTAGCTAAGGTAGGGCCACTCAAATGGGATCTGCATATACCCTCATGTACCTCACATAAGGTTGTTCATACTTCATCAGTGTTGAGACATCGAAGAAGGGTATTGTCAAATCTACAACAGTATAAGGTGTCACTGATGATGATATATCAGGTAGCCTTATGGATAAAGGACTTTCATTGGTTGCTGGATAGTTTTGGGGGAAGGGTTTGGGACTGAAGGTAGTCATAAATGTCTTGATACCATGGTGAGTTGGGACAATCGAGGTTGCAAACCATTTCTAACTTTGGGATATCATATGCAAGAACCAAAAGTTGTTCCACCAAGAACTCAAGTTGTGGAAAATTACTAGGAATGTCTAGGAGAGATCTAATTGTAGCCATTATGTTCACTGTTTTCTTTTGTGTCCTAGGAATTTGTTTAAAATAAAGCCTATGAAAATATGTCTATAAACTATCAACCATGTGCTTGTAAGGCATTAAATTTTCTTCCTTGGTGTCATATTCATCATTGAATTGGTTGATGACCAACTGTGAATCTCCCAAAAGTGTTTTGATTTTCCATTTTATGGCCATTGAGAGTCTTGTGATAAGGGCCTCATATTTTGCAATGTTTTTTATACATGGAAAAGCAATGCAGAATGACTTAGGGATGGAGTCTCCTTGTTGTTTGATAAAAAATATACCTATCCTCGATCCATGACTAGTATGAGACCCATCAAAGTAGATTGTATAAGGTGATTTGAACAAATCAACATGAAAGATAGACTCATTAGGAAAATCTGCTACTAGAGGATGATCACCTTGTATAGGTGCATTTGCTAGTTGATCTGCTATCACTTGTCCCTTTACAACCTTTCATTCTACATATTGAATTTTGTACTCACTCAAAATCATGACCCACCTTTCCAAACTACCTATCAGTGCTGCTCTACTTAGGAGATACTTCATGGGATCAATATTTGCTACCAATTATTTCTTGTCATTCAATATATAATGTCTTAATTTTTGAACAATGAAGACTACTAAAAGACAAGCACATTATATAGATCTGTAGTTCAACTCATATCCAACCAATGTCCAGTTGATGTAGTATATTGCCATTTTCTTCTCATCATTGTTATTTTGTGCCAGTAATGCCCCTAATACTAAAGTGGTTGTAGAAATGTACATAATCAAGGTTTCCCTTCAATTGGTGGCATTAGGATGGGTGGTGACAATAGATAGTCTTTTATGTGTTGAAAGGCCTCTTGACATTTGTCTATCCATACAAATGGGATGCTTTTGTGCAAGAGATATTGAAATGGTTGGCACTTGTCTGCTAGTTGTGCTATGAAGCATCAGATAGACTGTAGTCTGCCTTGCAATGTCCTAAGTTCACTTATCCCTTTTGGGGGAGGCATGTCCAATATTGCTTTCACTTTGGCAGGATCAACTTCAATGCCTCTATGTGAAACTATATATCCCAAAATATTTCTAATGTCACCCAAAAGACACATTTCTTAGGATTCAAGAGGACCTTGTATTCTTCTAACCTCTTAAAAATTTTGTCTAGCACATTTAGGTGGTCCTTACGTGTCAAATATTTTTCCAAAAGGTCATCCACATAATCCTCCATTAGCTTGTGCATCATATCATGGAATATGGTTGTCATGGCTCTCTGATATGTTGTGCCTGCATTCTTGAGACAAAAAGGCATGACGTTCCAACAGTAAGTACCCCAAGGGCAAGTGAATTTTATTTTATGCTGATTTTCAAGGGAAATATGAATCTAATTATAACCCAAGAAACCATCCATGAGGGACAATATTTCATATCCTATTGTAAGGTCAACTATGATGTCTATGTTGGGTAATGGAAAGTCATCCTTTGGACATGCTTTATTCAAGTCACAAAATTTTGTGCAAATGTGAATCTGACCATTTGGCTTAGTGACGGGTACCAGATTTGAAATCCATTCAGCCTAGTCTATTGACTATATGAATCCCACATCTAGCAATTCCTTGAGTTCTTCTTTGACTAACAAGGCAATATGAGGATGCCTTTTCCACAAATTTTGTTTCACTGGCTTGGCAACTAGAAGTAAGGGAAAATGGTGCAAGACTAATTCTGGATCCAACCTAGGCATATCAACATATGACCATGTAAAGTTAATCTTACATTTTGAGAAGAATTTTTGGAATTTAGGTTTTTCTTCTTATGTCAAAGATGGCGCAAAGAGAACCATTTTAGGATATTTTGTGGATATATTGACTTTGATGGTTTCCTCAATGAGCATTGCTGATTTATCTTGTGTGATGGGGAGAAAGTCCAATACTCCATCCTTAGGCACCTCAGAAAGGTTTTCACCTTTGAATACATCCTTTATTTTTACTTTTTTATCGTCAGAAGGTGCCTTTTGGTTTTCACCTAAAGATGTGTCATTGTTTGTTTTATTTTTATTTTTATTTTTGTGACTAAAGGATTACACAGTCTCCCTAAAGTATGCTCCATAATCTAGGTCTATAGAAAATCTAGCCTTGTGGTCACCACTTGGTGTGCCCTCACATAGTCCCATGAATTCTATACTGGCTTCATCATTTTGAAATATGTCCATAGCTGGTGGGCCTTCTTGATCCCAATCAATTAGTTGAGAGTATACCAAGGAGAAACCATCATTAGTATTGGTGAATGGTAGGGATGATGTGGAAAGCATGCAAGTGGACTCAGATAGGGTAAAAATGAAATTGTCATCGTCTAACTCCTAGTCGAATTCTATCAAGTATTCTCCTTCACTTGTTTCATACTCATTAGAATAGTAGGGGACAAAGGGATTAGAATCATGGTCAGTAGTGTCATGTGGTGAATTTGATGAATCTGAATGATGGTCATTAGGAACAGATGACCAGAGAGGTAGTTCAGAATGATGGTCAATAGGATCAAAAGATGATTTAGACTTATCATTGTTCTGAGGTAAAAATAATCTACCCCAGTCTTCTTTATTCTTTGGAATGTTGGGGTTGTCATCATTCTATGTGGGATTAACCTTAAACATTTGCTAGAATATTTCATTGAAAGTAGGTTCTCCCAGTTCTAGGAGAAATTCGTCCAAGAAAAAGTCACTTAGGGATCTTCGAGAACCAAATTCCCATTCATACGAGTTAGTTTTGGTAGAGGAATCTTTGATAATCTTGACACTTTCAAAGCATTCAGGCTCTCACATGAAGGCAATGTGGTACTTTGACTGTCCATTTTGAGTGACCCTAACCCTAACCCAAGATACTTTGGTCTTCTAGAAGGAATTATAGGTTCTCTTCATCCAGTTTTATTTTTACCAAGGCCATTAGTTCCATCGTAGCCTTTTTCCTTCATTATATCATAGCCTTTGTCATATATATGGACAGGTAAGGGAGGTAAGTCTTCCATTTCTTTATAAATCTATCCTGATTTGTCCTCAATGTATTTTTGTTCATGTCACCCCATTTTATGAAAACTCTTGTCAGAGGGACTTTAAAAATTTCTTTACGTTCAATTCTGATACAAGGTCGCCCATAAGCCTTAGGAGACTTGGGTATTTTTGTAATGTAGTAGGTTGTGTTTAATTTGTATTCCATACAACCTTGGTCCTAGATCTTGACATTAGGATCAACCTTTGATACGAAGGGAGGTGGTGTGGTGGAAGACGAAGGGGTGGATTTGGATGGTTTGGCAATTGTGGATGGATCAATGAATTTGGAAGAAGAAGGTGGTGAAGCTTCCTAGTTAATTAGCACTTGATGTTCCAAAATACCTCTTAGATTGGTGCAATATTGGAAGGGATCAGGGTTTCCATATATGGTGATTTTAGTGTCATCAAAAGGAAACTTCATGCACTAGTGGTAGGTAGATGGAACAACTTTTAAGGTGTGAATCCAAGGTCGACCAAGAAAGATGTTATAGGGTAGTTCAAGATCCAAGACTTGACATGTCATATCCACAATGACCAGCCCAACTCTGATAGGGAGTGTGATAATGCCTTGAGAGGAGCGTTCCTCATCATCATATGCCTTTATAACTATGCTCTTAGTAACATCTACACTAGCATCATAGAAGCCTAGAGCCTTAACCAATTTTAGGGAGCATGTGTTCAGTCCTGCTCCACCATCTACTAAAACTCCTTTGACCTTATTCTTATGGATAAAGAATTCAATGTGTAATGCATCATTATGATTGGATTTTGGTGATGAATAGTCTTGGTTTGAAAATGTTATATGATGGGGAGTTTTTAGGTATCCCACCATGGCTTCAAATTGGTTGAAATCAATGTCATGAGGGATTGAAGACTCTTGTAAGGTTTTATCAAGTATGGCCTTATGCGCATAAGAAATGCATAACAACTCAAGTATAGAGATTTGCACAAGTGTCTTTCCTAGTTGGTCAATAAGGTTGAACTGTCCCTTAGGTTGTGACTGTTTGGTGGATGGACTTGATTGTGACTGTTTGATGGATGGACTAGTATCGTGATCTTTGGTTGTCTAGGAAGAGGAAGACCTACTATGGTAACTTTTCCACCATGGATAGTGACATTACATTTAGGTGCTCTCTTGATAGTAATTGTATTGACACATTTGTCAACAGCTCGGATGTGATTAATAATGGTTCCACCAAAATAGTCGAAGGTGGTGCAGGTATAATTAGCATGATTATTATTAGTCTTAAGACCTGATGTAGAGGGATTATTCGAACCATGGGCTTGTAGTGGGATTTTATGAATAGTATGGTCTACATTTGACGTAAATTGTTGTCCACCCAGTTCAATTGTGTGATTTTTGTTGAGGTCTTGTACCATATTTCTCAATTGTCGATAAGAGGAGGTTTTATGCCCTTTGGTGTAGTGGTAATCATAGAAAGCATTTTCATCCCACCATGATGGCTTAAACTATCTTGGGTCATATGGCTTAGGGTCTTCTAATGTGATGAAACCATTTTGAAGGAGCTTCTTAAGGACATCTTCAATTGGTTCACCCAAGGGGGTATATGTGCATCTCTTTGGGAATTGCCTCATTTGACAAGGTTGTCCTTAGCTCTAATTGTTTTAATTGTTGAGACTATTTTGATTATTTTAGACAACATTGGCAGCAGGTGTTAGTGTGATCAATGGTGCATTTTGGGGTTGAGCTCCTTTGAGATTAAGTACAAGACCTGTTGTGTTCACCACCTCAGTGTGAACAATGCCATCATTGGTAATGTGTTTATTCTTGACCCAGTATTTATTTTTGTCCACAGGTGGGTTTGTGTTCATGTTCTTAGGACCATATTTTAGCTCTCCTTTAGAAATAAGGGCCTTCTCAAGTTGTACACCCTTTTTGACTAAGTTTGTGAAGGTAGTGCAATAGTGGACTTACAAGCCATATTTCAATAGGCCTAGGAGGGTTTGGAAGAACATGCAAAATTTTTATTTCTAAAGTATGTCAATATGGCAATGACTTTCTAAACTTCTCCATATTTGGAAGAATGGGATAAAAGTCTCACCAGCTTCCTCTTGTGCAAGTGTGCATAAGTTGGTAATGGAGACATATGTGTCAATGTTTTAAGCATAGTTTCAGACAATTTTTTCTGCAAGTTCGTCTCATGATTTTATTCCCTTTTGTAACATGGAAAACCATTCAAGTGTGGGGTATGCAAGACTCTTAGAGAAGAGTCTCGTCAAGTAAGTATGTTCATAGGCAATTTCCATGCAATTGGTTGTGAACTCCCAAATGTGTTCAAGGGGTTTTTTTTACCTTTGTATTTAGTGAAGTTAGGCGTCATGTATCTAGGAGGGAATGGTGGCATGTACAAACTTGTGTTGAAAGGATATGGACATAGGTCATATGACGTGTGTGGATTTTTATTGGACATTTGCATAGTGTCTATTTGTTTTGGCAAGTTTTCCACTTGAGCTGTCAAATTGTCTATTATAGGATTGTTTGTTGCATCACACATGGGAGTGATGGGTATCCCCTGAGTGCCAATTCATTGCGAAGATGCATTTTGATATTGTTGTGGAATGTGTTGCTTTGAGATGTATGATGTTTTTTTATTTGAATGTTGTTGGTATTGAAAGTTTTGATTAGGGATGTGTTGATTAATGTGGATATACGATGCATATGTGGGAATGTTTCCTCCAGTCATGCTAGTCAATATTTGTGGGATGTGTTGACCTTGAATATTTTGGTGCCCAAATGAAGTCATCTGCTGTGTCATCTAATTCCCTTGTCCAACTTGGTGGAATTGTCCATGGAAAATGTTGGTGCTCTTCCTTTGAGGAATGTGGGTATTGGTGTTAAATTGTGATTATGTGTTGATGCTTGGTTGTGGTCCTGGAATGGAAATCCGTCATTTATTTCCACCAAAGGGATTGAATGAAGACCCAATGAAAGGATTCAATGATGATGCTCCCATGGCACTAGATGAAACTCCAAATAGGGGGTTTGAAGAGCTTTCCCCCATTGTTGAGGATCCAAAGGTAGCTCCAATTGATTGTGAAGACGCTGTTGAAATTTTAGGAATTGATTGTGACATGGCTTGTGACATGGTTGGTTTCCCTCCAATAGATGTTGCATTGATTATGTTGGAAGTGTTTTGATTGGATGCATCATGAGATTTAGCTTTGATAGTGCTTGTGGAAATTTGTGAGGTGGCACCAACAAAGGTATTGTTTGCATTGTTTTGGGGTTGACTAGTGTAGGAAGCATTATTTACATTGTTGTTGTTTGTATTGTGATCAGGTCATGTTGCCCTTAGAGTGTTAATGTCAAATCCACATGGAAATTTATCCCCTTGGTCCAAGAGCATGGCTAGATATCTTTGTGGGTCATGTAACACTAAATCTTCCACAATAGAGGCTATGTTAGGATTTTGGGCCACAGCTTCTAAGTCTTCTGTGTATACTTTTTTTTTTGGTCCCTTTGTATAAATGGTTTGAAAGGGTTGCATGAAGAAGATGTATGTTCATGTCGCTGAAAGGATTGATAAAGGATGTGTCTTGGTTCACATTTTGATTCATGTCATTTGAAAATATATAAGTGTTGGTGTCTTGTCCAAAGTTAGCCATTTGTGTTCATTTTCTTTAAAGCCTAGTCTTAACCATATAAGGAGTTGGTCAAATGAGGAAGAGGAAAATGACAACTACAACTATGAATTGGGATGATATGACACTATATTTTTTCAGATTTTTGAATAAGGGATGCAAATGCAAACTATGTTTTTGGGTTTTTGACAATAAGTAATGCAATATGACAATGTGTCTTAAAGGAAATGACAAATGCTAAAGGACAATAAGGTTTTTTATTTTTGGATTTTTAGGAATAAGGTATGAAAAATGAGGGCTAAGTTGATTTGAATGTTCTAAGGTATGCAAATGCAAAGGTCAAAGTAATTTGGAAAAGCTTACTCAACCACCCTAAGCTTGATCTATGCCTCAATTTGGATCATCAAAGGAATTACTAATGTGACTAAGATGACAAGATGGAAAAGTGAGGTTTCCTAACTAGAATTTTGAGTTGGAATGTCTCACAAAAGGACAATGACTAAGGGAAATAATGATGACTAAGTCTAATGAAAACCTAATCTTGAAGGCAATGATTTTGCAAAGCATGGTAAGTTTTCTCTGTTCCAAAATTTGCAAATGCAATGAGAACCCAAAGACCAATTTATGGCTGAAAATGATAATGATGGACTCTAAGAATGCAACTAAAAAAATAATTGCAAGTTTTGACCTATGGGTTAATGCAAGCTAATGAAAAGTATGAAGGATTTGAGAAATTCTTGATTTGGTTTTTAACTGAGGCTACTATAAAAAGATGTTTGACGACAGATTGGACAAGTTTGATCTCTGGTTTTGGACTGTGACAGTGTTTTTGTTTTCACAAGGAAATTGTGTTGTTTCAACTCATAGATGCGTTGTAGTTTGTCATATGTGTCACAATATCAACGAATGTGGTGTTTGAGGTCACAAATGTGGTTCAATAAAGAAAATGTAGTGTTTTGTAAATCAAATGCGGCATAGTACAAGAAGATGTGTTGCACAGAGTAGAAAATGTGGCTTATCAAAGTGAATGTGTTACAAAAGGTGTCAAATGTGGTGCATAATAGTGAATGTGTTGTGGCAAATGTGTTGTAGATAGAATAAGTCTAGTTTCTTTGCAATTTTGGAAAAAAAATCCAACTTGTTTCAGGTTGAATGATTGTTTCCAGGTCTGTGAAATGGTGTTTGTTTGTTTAATGTTTGAGCAAACACTTCCAACAAACACAATATCTTGTTTTGAAAATTTGAAAACATGCATAATGAAGACAAGCACAATCCTAGGCTAGGCAAGGACTATATTCTCTAGATTCCACACGGGTTTACCCAACCGTAGTTATTCTTAGCAAATGAATCTAGAAGCTTGGACACACAGGCTCCCCCTTATAGTGCACTGACTTCTTAGGTCAACCAAGCTTACAACCCCCATAAATCTCCCATGGCAGGCTAATCACCTCTACTAAGAACTACGAGAATGTGGATGCCTTGGCAATGACCATTGTTGTGCTAGCAAATAGATGGGTTTTTGGAAACTACACAAAGTTGTTTAGTTTGGGACCCCCATTTTGGTGGCCACAAATGTTGAAAGATTAGCTCTGATAAGGAGGAGCTCTAGCCTAATGAGGTTACACTCAATAGGGTTTTGGGGAGTTCACTTGTCCGTGTGACACATTTGCACTCATAATCCTAAGTTTTCCATTAGGATTCACATTTATATACTGGTCAGGGGTAGCTCAGCTAAAGATCTCCATTGCTAGTTTGAGTCATCTTAGGGTGAGTACTTTTTCCCACCAAGGAAGGCCCAATTCCTAGAGTCAATAATAATTTCTCTTGCACCCAAGATCACACAAGTGCATAAGGGGAGAGGATACTTCTATTATTGATTTGGGTTGCACAAAATTGGAGACACTTGTGGATTTTAGTTACCAAAGTTATAATGTGAGGAAGACACTTAAGACACTTTGTTCTTTTTTAACTTTTAACTTGAAGTGTGAAAGACAAAGTTCATTTTAGACCCTTGACATGAGAATGCATGTTCATTTTAACCATATGAGTTTCAATGCATGATTGCATTCATTTTGAACCCATGACATGAGAATGCATGTAAATTTTAACCATATGCATGTGAAATGAAAGATTGTTTTTGTTGATTGTTTGCTTAAGGAAATGAAAATAAAATCAAAAAAACAAGGTTAGACTCCTTGCCATAAGCTAGAAATATAAAATTAGTAACCCAAAATCTCTATGCTATTAAAAGAAAAAGAGAAATCTGGAAATTTTTTGTAAAATTCACAAAAAATATTTACTAGATGAATATGTCACAGTAGAGAAAATGTGTCACTCTACAATTCAAATGTTTCTTGGAGCCAAAGGTTGAAATCTGTAGACAAATGCGTCAACCTGCAATGAAAATGCGCCATGATATGGTGAATGCATCATTCTGCAAGGCGTATGTGTCACAACAGATAAAATGCATCATTCTAGAAATAAAATGTATCGTTTTAAGTCAAATGCATTATAGGAAACAACAAATGTGTCACCTCATACTTGTACCTACAACAACAAAAAATTCATAAGAAAAAACAAAAATGCACGATTTTCACACCGGATTCACCAATGTAACTATGGGAAATATTTAGGTTAGTATATTAGTGAAAAATAAATAAAAAACCCAAAGTAAATAATGAAGCACAAAGGAGTAAAACATGAAAACAAAATGAATAATCTCACCAAAAGTCTTCAAACTCCATGATTGACCTCCATTACACCTTCTCTATTTGCTGAAAATATGTGTTTCCCCTTAGATTTTGTGTAAGCAAGCTATGACTATGCCAATGTCCTAAGCAAATTTTGAAGGATTCTATCTAAAAAGCAACACAATGCAAGTATGCAACTATGAAGCAAGCCTAAAGTACGCCCAAAATGCCAAGATGTCAAGATGTCAAGAGATGTGAAGTATGCCTAAAACAAGATTGCATGAGATGTAGATGAAGTCAAGAGCATGAGAGATGTATATGTCAAAATGAGATCAAAATTTCCATTTTATAGAAAATACAATTTTGGATGAATGGTCAAGATTGAAGATTGAAAAATGCCCTAGAATCAATGGACAAGATTCAATGCGACAACCCACAATTAGGGTTAGGAAAACATTAGGGTAAATTTGAATTGAGTGGACAGGATTTGATTTTAGAAAATCAAATCAAGGGACAAGATTGCATGTGACAAGAAGATAAGGATGGCATAAAAAAAGAGAGAGGTGGAAAATCAAATAATATTAGAAATTACTTGATTTAATAGAAGAAAGTGCCTATTTTGAATTAAAAATTGATTTAATTCAAAAAAAGGTGGGGTCATGTGACAATAAATAATTAATTTGAATTATTTACTAAAGAGGAAAAAATTAGAAAGTGGGACCATTTTAAATTTTATTTAAAAATTGGGGAAAATGCGAGTGGATAATATAATTAAATAAAGCAATGAATTGTTATTTAATTACGAGAGAACATTAGAAATTAAAGGAACATATTTAAATAAATAAATAAAATTTATTTATTTTAAGTAATCAGAGGAAATTAATGGACAAGAAACAATTAAATAGTTTATTAATAAGATTTATTATTAGAATATCATAAGTAAAAGGTGAACCTCAAGTCCCGTATAGGAAGGGAAATAGAATAAAAAGAAAACAAGAAAGAGGAAATTTAAATAAGATATTAAAAGGGGAGGGGAATAAGATTCCCATTCTCTTAAGAAAAAGAGAGATTCGTATAAACTAAAATTTAAATTTTATTTATGAATAAAAGCTAGTACTTTTAAAAATGCATTAAAACTCTAAGAAAAAAAAATTACTTTATTTTTATTCCTCTTCCCTACTTTTAAGAGAAGGTGACAAAATGGGAATTAATATTTATTTAATGGTATATATTATTCCCTTTCATTAAATTATAGGTCCAGTGTATATATATATATATATAATTTATTTAGGTAGAGGCAAATAAATAATTAAATTAATGTTAGATAAAATAATAGATAAAATAAATAATATGATATTATACAGAGGACTTAATCTCATGATAAAACAATTGTTACAGAGAAAGGTAAACATTACAATTTATCTTAAGGGATAATTTTAATCACTAATATTAATGTTAATAATACTCTTAGTTTGAATATTAATTTTTAGTCATTTAGATAATGCTTGTAGCACAAAATTATCTTGGTGTTATAAATAGCTATTGGAATGGAAACAAATTCTTTTGGTCTTATCATCAATTGATTTAAATAAATAAATAAGACTTTAAGAACATATGCATATAATAGATATTAAATAGGAGTTAAATAAATGTTAGGATGTATACCTTATATGAACTAGAGATAGCTTATATGGTTGTATGAGCCAAAATTAGCGCAAGAAGAGCACCACTATCGATATATATATATATATATATATATATATATATATATATATATATATATATATATATATATATATATATATATATATATATGAGATTTGGAAAATGGATGTTACTAATTCCACCCCTACATATTCTTAGCTATGAACTAAAAATAAAATAAAATGTGGATATAAAACTAAGAGTTTATAATGATAATATAAACATTCTATTTTATTATTTTTTTCCTCGTAGGTTAAGAAATGATAAGGGGAAATTACTACATGAGATTGGTGGTTGAGTAGTGAATTATAGAAAATGTGAAAATAGTGTCAATTAGTTGATCTTATTATTGATTATATGTGTGACTTAGGCGGGTAACCTCTATCGTTGTATGTTACCATTATAGCTTTCATCTAGATAGTTTAGTTTTCTCTTCTATTGAATCTAATGAATAATTTTATATGCATAGGTTAGGCTAAGAAAGGTGTTGAGATTGTGTAATTGTTTACTTGAATGCTAGTGCTAATAGTATCCATGTTGCTTCTTGATCAATGATTAAATAAAATGTGATTGATTATTTAATGTTATCCTTTAAGTGTATTACTTGAATGTGTTAGTGAATGTAAGTGGTTGATGTAAATGTGTATTAGTTATTTACAAATATGTTCAGTAGAATGTAATCAATGGTTATCATCCCTTAGGAATAACACCTTACATGTATACACGCATTTTAAGGGGTATTAGCGGATAAGATAGAGATAAGATGTTAGTATCAATGCCATTTTGGTATTTATCTTTAGGTTAATATAATTTAATAGTAGTTAGTTGTTCTAGTGGATTTAGTGGTCATTGCAAATAAATAGAGTCTTTTTAATTGAATGGTTTTATTTTGAGTAGGCAAATAGAATGTAAGTGATTATTATAAATGTTTCCTAATAGTCGTCTCTTTGTAAGCGCTAGAGAAATATTGATGATTTAAATAATCTTGGAACTTATTGCTCTTGATGTTTTAATGAAATTGGGAAGATGATTTAAATGTTTTGATGTTTTCATTTCAATGTGTCTACCCTTTTGAGATGCTTGGTTTTGGCGGTGATTTTTCATCGGTTCGTGTTGGATTAGTGGACTATGGGTGAGTTTGTAATGATGCCAAAATATAAGTAGTGTCTAAATCTTGGAGTATTTATGTTGTGATACAAGGATTGTGTGGATTGAATACTGTGTCATTTAGTATTGTGATTGATTTGTATGGAATTGTTTATATTAGCTTTGATTGAGTTTGAAGATCTCGTCTTGAAATTGTCACTCTTATTCTTCACTTGTCGATTTGTGATAATCGGAGTTTATAAAAGTTCCTCACTTTATGGCTAATGAGCTTGTTTGAATATGTTAGTTACAAAGTTTTCTTTTAATATCTTATGAGTCATGAATGTACTCACAATCACGTTTCATTGATTTGTTTATGCCATGTTATTTGGGTGTAATGCTTGAATAAGTGTTCTCATTGTATAAGTAATTGTTGAGCGAAAGTGTGTAGATTTTGGTTGGTTGTTTGTGTTGATTTATTTGATCATTTTTCAAGTTGAAATGTGCTCGGTTGATTGTTAATATTGTCATGACTATTACTTTGATTCTAATGGTAAAAGCACAAAGTTGTGTCACACTTTTAGCCAACTTATCAAGCATAACTGAATTTAAGTATTTCTAACTAAAAATCAATTTTGGTCAAACATATGATCTAGTAAGATTCATTATAGCTAAGTTAGATACTTCCAAAACCTTTTCAACTAAAATTGTTGGCTAAAAATATATGGAGCACCACTTTGAGTCCAATTTACCAAAAAATAAAATTATTTGAAAAACTTGAAGTTTCAATAACTCCTACTAATGTAAAATAATCATTTTTAAAATATAAAAAACCCTTTGTAGATCCATAAGTGTAGTTTTCAAAAATATATTTATTTTAATAGTTTAATTATTATTTATATATATATATATTTTATTTTTACTAAAAATAGGTTATCAGCACAAAATATTAGGTTGATTACCATGCCAAGGAAAAATACTAAAACTTATTAAAAAAATGAAAAAAATATGATGCACTAGATAAAAGAATCTATTTCAAGATGGTATTTTTTTTTTCCATTTTAGATAAATATGTAATATGAAAGTTGACGTCCGATGGAAACAACTATTTTTTGATTCATGCACATTTTAATATTTATTTAAAAATATACATTTATCAAAATTGGAAAAAATATATCCATGCACTAAAGTTTCAAGTTATAAATACACACAAAAAATTGAATGAAAAATAATAAAATTTACTACAAAAGTTTGGATCATGCAACTTCATTTTTTTAGTATTTTATCAACAACTAAATTATAGTGTTAATTTATTAAAACTAGTTTAAAATATTTTTAATTTTTTTTAAAATAAAAACATAAAATATACTAAAAATACATATTTTACTAGTTTACATCATTTCAAAATTCAAACATATATGCAAATTTTAGTGATTTAAGTTTAAAAGTTGGATCAATTGGCCATTTCCTTTATAAAATGTGACACAAATTTGTGCTCTTACCCCACACTCGTCTCTTTGTAGATTTTATACAGTTATTTTGGAGTTCCATGATGTGAGTCTTTCTTTGGTGTTAATTCTAAATGAGGACACTTTATGTAATGATTTTCTTATAGTCACTTTTGAGATGGTCAAAAATCTGATGTGCTTGAATTACCTTATGGGGAACTTTGTAGATTTTTTATATTTTAGACTTCCAGAGGAATTGGAGAAAACTTGAATTATATTGTTTTTCCATGGTTGGACCTTTGTGATTCATTGATCTTATCTTTGATTTTGAGTTTTGTGGGTGATACCTCCCTTGTTCTTGTTTCAATGATATGGAATGTGTTTGCGAGATGGTTTTTTCCTCACATGTTCTGAGTTATGCACACTTGATTTTTATGTGAGCTGAGGTACACCCCTTGCTTGTATTTAGTTTTTGGTGTTGTAGGGAGAGTGGCTCTTCATGGGGGCCAGCGTACAAAGGGGCTATTAGGGTAACCCATGGAAGAGTTTCTTAATCAAGTGATAATATAATTAATTAACTAGTAGGTTGGGTAGATAAACACTAAACAAGATTAATTATGAGCCTCACCCATACTGTTAGTGCTTTCAAAGGCTAAGGATGGGATGAGAAGACCTGGTTGGTAAGATCACTACCTTGTCCTCACGAAAGGTAAGTGGTCCCGCACAAGTCACCCTATGGAATGGTTGCCTTGAGATAGGCAGCCTGGATAACCATAGATGGAGGCGGTACCTTGTGATAGGTTGCCTAGAAAATCCATGTAAGGCCATGCAATGACATTTTCTTACAATACCCGTTTATTTTCTCTTGTTTGGTTGCCTCTGGGAGTGTTGATAGACTTGTTGATGTTGTTGAAGCAATTGGTTCTTGGTGTTTGTTGTTGAAACCTCCCAGTTCTATCTTTTAGTGTTGCACACATGCCTCATGGAAACTTGGTTGATGTTAATGGAAGGTGCCCTTGATATTTATTGTTGGTTGATATTATGATATCATTTGAAGGCTTTGGATCCTATTGTTGTTGGAAACTCTTATGGTTACTTAATGTTGAATTATAATATTGGCATTTGGTTTTGTTGGAATTTTCATTATTTTGTTGTGGCTATGTGATGATAATGTTATGGCTTATTACCTTATGTCATTGTTATCCTTGTTGTGGAGTATGGTTGCTTTTGGGTTCATTTGAATGTTTTGGTTGAGGAATGGGGATCTTTCCTGCCAACTCCTAGCATGGGGGGTGTACTTTTGAGTCCACGTGGCTGGGTGGAACATGTTATGCACCCCATTGGGTCCCCAACCAAGGATTGAGATATGTAGATTGTGTCGCTTGCAGCATCTCCAAAATTGTACCCAAGTCTGAGCTAGACTTGTTACTTTGTATTCACCTTTCTAGTTGTATCATTCTATCTTATTGTATTGTTCCCATTCTTGTTGGGGAACACTTTTGTATTACTATCACTCTTGTACGATGTAACTTCTATTATCATTGTAATGAATGTAATCTTTCACCTTAATTTATGAACTTTGATGGATGCTTATCATGCTTGAAATGTGTATTGATGCTTAGTACTATTATGAGTTTTCATTTTAGAGTGTGCAATTCTTATTGGTGTTGTATCTGTGGAAATATGTATAATTATATCCATAGATGTGATAGATGGTTTTATGTATGTTATGATGTGGATGTTTGAATGTCGCCTAGTAATTCTAAATAATGGTTAAGTGGATAGTTAAACATCATCTTGGTATGGGTTTATATTAGTAATGATGTCACATGTATCCCAGAGGATGTGTTTTAAGATGTATATGTTTATCTGCAAAGTATGTGTTGGTTTTTCATGTTCATCATATGTATTATTCTACTTTTAAAAAAAAAATTATTGTGCTTTTACTATAAGTTTTCTAGTTGTCCTTTGGGGTTCGCATGAAGGGCCTTACAACATCGGTCATCATTTTTCCCATCACCTTAAGAATTTTTCCTAAGTTTGATTTTAAATTTAACCTGGGGACTTAAGCTTAAGTCATTAACCCCCCAATGGTCATATCACCGTCAGCTAGACCAAGTCCTATCAATTAAATGCTAACATTATGTGAAGTGCAGGTTTCAAAGATTCAAGGATCCGAGAGGAGATCTGAGTTGTACCCTACCAGCTTGCAGGAATTAAGTGCCAGCAAGATAAATGAAACGAGGTTGGAAAAAAGTAGACGCGTGTCCCTGTACAACCACAGGACCCATTACCATGCCTATGGCTTGCAATCTTCAATGAACGACCAAGATTAAATTTGTGTAATGATCTCCACCATTCCCTGTTGGCTCGCTAGATGAAAATAAATGATGGCTACAACTAGCAAGATCAGTGAGATCTTGACACCTATCCCGGTCTACTCAGTTTGTGGAGCCCCCACACTACAAATATTTCATTCGACATGGATGAAAATTATTGGTCGTGGACACTTCAGCGAAGCACTATTGGAAGTTGAAGGTAGTCAAATGAAGGTTGGCCATTTGATCAGCCACCAAGGCAGAGGATCGATGAGTAGTATTCAAAGTTGGCAATCAACACATGATGGCCATTTTACTCTATGCAACTAGCTTGCATTAATGGCCAACCTTTTGCATAGTAATTGATTTGATCTCAATTCGTGTGGAGATGCAAATGCTGGTAATCATGAAGAGCGGTCTATGAATTTCCATGCAAATGGGGAATTAAACGGTGATAATACATCTGCCAACATGTTGCTTAGGTTACGCATGTGTGCCATCACTTCACACGATAAATACAAAAAGAATAGCTGATATTTCTTGTCATTTACACTTAACAGTTAAAAGTTTCTTGATTGAGACAAGGTGAGTTTAAGCAATTGTTAGATAGTGAAAATGAGCAAACTAGCAAAGAAGATCACCCGATTGTGCTCACAGAGGTAGGGTTTGAGTATTCCTGGGCGTGATTCAACAGTAAGAATGAATGCTTCTGCTGGAAAATCCTGGATTGCACCCACCAAATGTAGTGAAAGGTTACAATATCAAAGTGTAGTTGTGGAGAAGGCTAATGACAAAGGAAGGCAACTAGTGCATTTTGTTACTGGTGTCAACAGAAAGATAAGGTATGGACGTGCTCCTTCAGATGCCAGAATTGTCCCATTGACCTCACAAGTAGATCATTGAATAGTGAGACAGTGACTAATTCTTACTATTGTTGATACCTCATGCTCTTGATTCATGGTTTACCTCCTGGTTGGGAGGTAATATCTATCTCACCATTGGTAGCGAAAACTTCAAGTGAGTAGACTGTTACTATGCTAGGTAAAGAAAAGTATGAAGTGGAAGCCGAGGTTTCTTCTCCTCCTCTTGTGATGACTCAGAGTGAGCATGTATATCACAGTTTGGGTGCCAGTAAAGGTGGGGTGGTTGGTAAATGAAGAATTTTTGTGTGGGATGTGAAATTTTGGTGTTCATAATGTTTGTTGTGGTGGTGGTTTTGTTTTTGTGTGTGTGACACATTTTGGTGTTGAACATCGACTTTGCTCCCTCATGGCAATATAGATGTCTAGTTTGTCGCAGTGTGGATGGTGATAAGAGGGATTTTGGTGGCACTTTGTGTTTCCCCTTTCTAATGGTGGTTACAATTTTTGTTTTCCTTGTTTACACCATATTCTTGCAGATTCAACACATGGGGAATTTTCAAATGTAAAGTAAATGCAAATGAAATTTGTAATGAAACTGTATTTGAGCCTAAAGCTTGTTGCTCCCTTACTATATAAAAGGGAATTTAGGGCTCAATTGCGATAGAGATGAAAATTTTTGGTTAGGTTTTCAGTTAGGTGTACATGAATAGAATGATAGGAATATAATAGCTAGTTTTTTTTGAGTGTTTCTCGAAGAAACATGTGCATTTTATCTCAAATTGTTATGCAAATTCAACTGATAAGCATCAATGAAAGTATAATTATGATATATATTCTCTCCTTGTGTGGATTTGAGTGAATTTTGAGTGGAATATTAATAATATTTCCATTCCTCTTTAAACATTTGTTCAAATGTATGTCTCTATTTTATGCTTTGATTCAAGTAATCAATTAAATGCTTAAATAGAGTCATAGATTTACAATTATTTGCAGAGGATTTGACAAGTAGTTGTATATCAGAAATAGTGAGCTCCATAGCGCAAAGTTGTTATGAGGGTAGTCCATCCCATCAAATTTTAAAGTTAATTTTTGCATTACTGATTCTTGTATATGTGACTCCATCACCCAGTTTAGTAAGGCACTAGTTTGTTCCTTAATGATTCACCTAAAGGGTTAATCAAATATTTGTATGATGACCAACCTGAAGTGAAAATTTAAATTCACTTCGAATTTCATAAATCTTTGTACAAATTTTGTGTCAATTACCATGAGGAATACTTCTTGATGAATGGGTAGCACGTTACTAAGAAACAAGCTAATCTCATAGTAATTATTGCACAATTATGCTTCATTCGAGTTGATCTATGAAAGTGATGTGTTTTATAAAGTATATTTTTAAATGAACACAATAGGAACACCCTCCTTGGCCCCATAGAGCCTAAAGTGTAGAAGATCTTAGTCTTTGACTAGATCTTGTTCATTGGCCAGTCATTTTCAGAGGTTTTGAAGTTGGAATTGGCTATTCCTTAGAAGTTCCTTTAGGTGCACTGGAAAAAGAACCATCACATCATACATTCAGAGACCTCATAGTTCAACATGACCAATGACTTTGTCTTGGTGACAAAATATTGAGTCATGATTTTTTTTTGACAAACCTAAAAGAACTAACCTAATTTTTTGAGGGCTTGAAAATGAGTCTTGCCTACGTCATACACTCAGAGACCTCATAGTTCGACATGACCAATGAATTTTTCTTGATGACAAAAGATTGAGTCAAGATTTTATTTTGAAAAACCTAAAAGAACTAACCTAATGTCTTAGGGGCCCAAAAATGAGCCTTTCCTACGTAACAAATGCACAGAGACAATGTAGTTCAACAAATGACAAGACTTGACATGACTGACTTAACCAATTATGACTCTATTTTTGGGATTTTCAAGTGTTATTTGGATGTTTTTGTGTTATTGCCATATTTTGATTCTTTTTGTATTTCTTCAGGACATTTTTTTATTTTTATTTTTAAGGTTTTTTTTAAGGTCTTTATTTAGGACATTTTTCAATTTTTAGGTCTTTTTCAGGACATTTTATGATGTTTTTGTCCCTTTTACAGGACATTTTGTGATTTTAGGTCTTTTTTTAGGACATTTTCAAGTGACAAGACCATGTGCGATACCCATTGCAGTCAGGTGATAAAGGATTGCCCCTGGTCAGGTCTAGGACTAGACGAGGTTTCGAAGAATGTGAAGAGGATGTGCTTGGGATGATAGATGGATGATAGGCCAAGACCTGATGTCAACCAATATTAGACACATAAAGAAAAGGTGTAATGTCATGTCAAGTGTTGTGATAGTGTCAGAAAGTGGGTGCTTATTATGGACTAAGGTAGATAGAGTGACAGTAGATGGCAAAGCAAACACTGACTACACATGGTGCCTGTTTTCCAGGTTTTCACCATGGTACTTATCCAAAGCATCTGTTTACCAAGTTTTCACTATTGGAAAAATTATTTCTCTTTACTATTTTTGTCATTTTTTATTTTTCTCTTTTTTTTTGGTGTCACCAAGATGCTTGTTTTCTAGGTTTTCATCAAGGTGACGCTTTTTATATGTTTTTTAATTTTTTAATATTTTTGATGGTTTTTCAGTCTAGCTCTTTGATGTTATGCATAGAACTTTTGAAGATGTAGACTATTGATGGGCTCCGTCAATTGTTCACCATCTCGAGTATCTCACTGGTATGCTCTAGAACCAAATGAGGACATGATGATGTAAGGACCTAGCTAATTGGGCTCAAACTTGCTAGTTTTTTCTCTATCAGACTAATTATTAGGATTTTGCATTAGGACTAAGTCGCCAATGTCAACCTTCTGACTATGACTCTCTTGTTGTAACTGCAGCAAAGACGATTCTAATATGCATGGAAATGATTTAAAGAATTATGTATCCTTTCGTCTAACATTTCTAGCTCATGCAATCATAATTTGCATGTACCGTTCATCATCGATCATACCCTTCATGGAGAATCTTAAAGATGGAATTTCAACCACAATGGGTAGTATAGCTTCAACTCCAAAGATGAAGGAAAATCGAGTGGCCCCTGTAGGTGTGTGGATGATAGTGCAATAGGCCCACATAGCAGGGTTAAGTTGTATGTGCCAGTCGTGACTAGTGTCATTGACAATTTTTTAAAGGATTTTGATGATTGTTTTATTAAATGCCTCAACTTGACCATTTCCTTCAAGGTAGTATGGAATGGATAAATGATGTTGGATGTGGAAGCATTCACATAACTCACAAATTTCTTGATTATTGAAAGGATGCTTGTTGTCTATGATGATGGACTGTAGAATACCATACCAATAGATGATGTAGTTGAGAAAGAATTTGAATTTTTTTTTGCTAGTTATGTATGTAAGGGAGATGACTTGGATCCACTTAGTGAAGTACTTAGTGGGGGTAATAATGAATTTGTGGCTATTGAATGAGGTAAGATGGATTTTTCCCACAAGGTCAAGTCCCCATTGTGTGAAGGGCCAAGGAGAAGTAATCAGATGAAGTTCCTATGCTAGTGCATGAATCAGATCACTATGTTTTGACATTGGCGAAATGTTCTGAAAAATTAAAGTGCATCATTTTCCATTATCATCTAGTAATACCCAAGTATCATGATCTTCTTATCTAAGGTAGGGCCACTCAAATGGGATCTGCATATACCCTCATGTATACCTCATGTAAGGTTGTTTATGCTTCATCAGTGTTGAGACATCTAAGAAGGGTATTGTCAAAGCTACAATGGTATAAGGTGTCACTGATGATGTATTGGGTAGCCTTATGGATAAAGAAATTTCGTTGGTTGCTAGATAGGTTTGGGGGAAGGGTTTGGGACTAAAGGTAGTCGTAAATGTCTTGATACCATGGTGAGTTGGGACCAATGAGCTCGCAAACCATTTCTAACTCTGGGATATCATATGTAGGAACCAAAAGTTGTTCCACCAAGAACTCAAGTTGTGGAAAATTACTAGGAATTTCTAGGAGAGATCCAACTATAGCCATTGCATTCACTATTTTCTTTTGTGTCCTAGGAATTTGTTCAAAAGCAAGCCTATGAAAATATGTCTACAAACTATCAACCATGCGCTTGTAAGGCATTAAATTTTCTTCCTTGGTGTCATATTCATCATTGACTTGGTTGATGACCAACTGTGAATCTCCCATAAGTGTTTTGATTTTCCATTTTATGGCCATTCAGAGTCTTGTGATAAGGGCCTCGTATTTTGCAA
>VDFB02281492.1:1018350927-1018437124 GCA_007258455.2 Sequoia sempervirens | reverse complement strand
AAAAGTGTATTAAGGGGTCATTTATACATGAGAAAGGGTTGAATTAGTGAAATTAAGCATAGAAAAGCATGAAATATTGTTACAAGACTTTACAACACTTCAAAATAGGACTTAATAAGTGATGAAAAGGTGATTTTTAGGTGAATTGTAATGAATAGAGTCTAGAAAAGTGTAGAAATGTTTTATAATACTTCACAACACCTTCACAATACATCATAATTTGAATGTTTAAGACCTAATGTGATTGTTTTGAGCACATTACAACATTATACCTAGGAAAAATAAAGCCAAAGTCCACTATAAAGACTCAAGTGAGCATAAAAATGTCAACTAAAATACGAAGTCTCTATGAAGAAAAAGAAAACTCATTCATCATCCACTTTCTTCTATCTTCTAAATCTTACTAACATTTTCTTCTAGTTAACATTTCTTTTGTTAATCCTTGCACTTAAATGCATCATATTAGCTTGTCAAAAAAATTGGCTCATTATCCAAAAATTTCACCAAATTTCTCGAGGGGGCACCTTGCTATCCCATCATCACCAGTGCATATCGGGGCAACTCTTGAGCAATAATTTTTGAATTTTCATTGACACAATCCTCAAAATTGCATTGTATCAAAGAGGGGAAAAATGTAGATACCCTAAATTTTCCCAACTGGTGAATAACACTATTTAACTAACTTCCACCCTTCTTCCCTAGATGATTAAATAATACATTATTATTTAATTATTATCAAATTTTATATTCATCTATTAATTAAGTGATTTAACATTATTTAATGAATTCTACTCAATCATTAGTTTTGACTAATTAAATAAAGCTCATTTATTTAATAAATATCCTAATCTAACTTTATTACTCCCAACTAATTAAATAAACATCAATTATTTAACTATGTTGCTAATATACCCTATTCATCTAAATCAATTAAATTAAATTATAATTAATAATTTTAATCCCATCACTTTCCCTTCTGTAAACTTGAATAATTAAATTGATTATTCAACATCATTTAACATAGTCAAGAAACAATTACAATTTTATTTGTTAAAGTCAAACATGACTTGCATGTTCAATTTCAATTTTAATTAATTAATCAATTAACTAAATATCATCACCCCGTTTTGTGATTGAGTAAATTTTTACCCTTGATTTCTCACTCTAATTGGTTGAATAACTCATCTATTCTCTAATCCCACTTAAATTTCTTCAATCACGCTAACCAATCCCACTAATTTCTTCAATGCCACTAACCAATACCATTGATTTCTTCAATCCCACTAATCACATAAATTGGCTTTTCCAATCCCACCAATTAATCTAATATAAATCCACTATTCCTTGCAATCTATTTCCTATCAAATGGTTCTCAATTGTTGATCAGGATCTTTTACTATGAAATCCTAATCATTCATCTTGAAACAAGGAATCTATAAAACAGTCTTCTACCTTCTCACAAATCATCTAGAATCTGCATAGCAATGTGTTGAGAAATTATCTCTTGAGCACATTGAGAGCTATTATCACATTCTAGTTCACCATTATCAACATGAATCAAAGCTTTTGCAACAACAACAATGGAGGCTTTGCATTGACTTGAGCAATCCAACATCCAAACCTCAATACAAATAGAACTCCAACATGGGATGGTAATGTTTTAAGGTTTCAAATTCAATTTATGTTATCTTTAGGATTACATTGTATGTTGATTTCATTAGTTTAGAACATCATTTCGTGAGTATGGGTTTGGAGTTTAATCTTGTTTGAATTGATTTAGTTTAATTCATTTTGTTTTTCTTATTTATTTATTCCCCCCTTACAATAAATTCATTGTATTACTATGTTCTATCTAACAAGAATGGCTTTAGTTCAGAGGGCCTAGACACACTCATTTACAATCTATGATTCATATTTTCCACCTACATAAATCTTGTCTCACTCATGCCTCCTATTTGTTATACTGACTTGGTAGCCTACAAAGGCCTACTACAAAATATTTTTCCTCCTTTCTTGGATTTCAATATTTTCTACATTTTTTTGGTACTCTTAACATGATCTATTTGAAAAGATATATTTTATATATATCTGATACCTTATGCATATATATTATATTTTGTAAAAATAGATGATTTTTAAGGTGATACAAAGTTGTATTTCTTTTATAAAATCTATTAATTCTAAATATAATTTTATTGGTGAATTATTTCATTTGCATTTTAAGTTTTAATTCACTATCAAAAGTCTTATATCATTAGAACCTTCTTTTAAAAGAGTTAATTAGTTTCATTTTATACGTTTTGTTTCTCCCTCACAATTATCTTATATAACAATGATACTACTTGTTTAAAACCAAAGCCCAAATCATAATTAATCAATTAAATTATGTATAATGAACAAACTTGATTTGTCTAATGCACTCCCTATATCAATATGATCAATGTTTCCATAGAGAATACCAATTTAGATGTATGAATAAGGATCTTCAAGAAATAAAAAATAAGCGAAGTGTACCTATAAAAGTGATTAGAATAACTTAATTGGATCTAATACAATGTGAGAAATTAGGATCTTGGGATACTAATCAATATAAATATAATATTAAATAAATAAAATGAGAATCATACAAACATAGATTTTACAAATTACAAAAGGTCCTCGTAAAAAACCCTTTGAAATAAAAAACCTCATAAAATATCATCTTATTGAAAAATGCAAAAAAAATATTTTAAAAAATAGAAAAAACTTGAGGACACTCTACCTACTTCGACATGACCAATAATATGTTTTGTCCATATTGATATAATTCACTATAAATATCCAAATTTATACTCTCAAATGAGAGAGAACCTCCTTAAAATATGAGAAAGGGTGTAAAATTACCTTAAGGGTGTTAAAAGGTGTAGGACACTTGAGAGGGGGGTTGAATCAGTTGTCACCAAATTAAACTCAAAAATTCAATACTTATAAACTTCACAACCACACTATCATTTTATTATGTATGAACATGAAATGTAGATAATAGAAAGCAAGATGAACACAAAGAACACCAGATTTTACCTAGAAAACTTGTGCCATAGAAAAAAGGATCCTTTGCTTGACATGAGATTAATTCATGATAAAATAGACTTAATGTGGTCTTAATCTAGTTTTGTGAGGCATTTTATGCATCCAAACTAGGTCTTCGACCCTTACAAATTCAATAACATGCATTTATTGATGTCTTGTAAAGGTGTTGTAAAGTATTGTAAAGGACTTTAACACTTTTCTAAACCTAATGGACCTATTTCTCCCTAATTCAACATTATACAATGTGTTTAATAACATCTTCACATCAATCTAGAAGGTTTTTGAAATAAAATTTAATATTAAACTAGTGTTGTAATGTATCTTGAACATTCACATTGGTTTTTGTGTCTTTCTAGGCTATGTGTACCTCATTTTAGTGTTGTAAAGTGTATTTAGTCACACTTTCACATTGATTTTTGTGTCCCAAGCCCTATTTGACATTTACATCATCTTTAATAGTTCCATATTAACCCATATTGTGCATTGCGAGCCCTAAATTGATTAAATACTTGACAAGATAGCATTTTAGACCTTATTTCCTTATTACCTAGCATCTAAGCTGTAAAATTGGCCCTTGTGGGACCCATTCGGTATGCATGGTGAATCATTCCTATCAGAGTGGGACCCATTCACCATGTGTGGTGAATGAGTCCCATTTGGCTCAATTTTGACCTTTGAGTGCGAAAAAAAGTGAAATTTTAGTTTATTATATCATAATGTCAACCTATGATGAGGTATTAATAGGTAAAATACCTGAATTTCCCATAAATA
Organism: Sequoia sempervirens; assembly: GCA_007258455.2. Classification (NCBI taxonomy): domain Eukaryota; kingdom Viridiplantae; phylum Streptophyta; class Pinopsida; order Cupressales; family Cupressaceae; genus Sequoia; species Sequoia sempervirens. The sequence continues at coordinate 1,018,433,284 of VDFB02281492.1, read as the reverse complement.
CAAGTCTTTTAGATCATTTTCACATCCATTAACATAATTCACATCCATTCTTCATTATTCATCTACCAATCTTCCATCTCAAGTCAAGCAACTTAAGGGCTTTGTCTTTGCAAGTCATTGAGAAAGCTTCTAAGGACATTCAATGGTTGAATCTTCCTCCATTGCTGTAGAAATTCAAGTTCAATCATCATGGAAAGGTAATCTACTCCATTATTTCATTTTTCATTACATTCTTTCATTATTTTGGTTTAATTACATAAAAGGGGTTTGACCAAGGCAAACCGCCATGCCTTAACATTCACCATTTTTCTCTCTTGCCTTATGTGTATGCAGATTTAGATCCTTTGGAAGCTTATAAATAATTAGAGATCAAGTTACAAGGTTGCTAAAGTCTTTTCCTCATTCAACAAGTCAAAGAATCAACAAAATATCATTTTCAAACTAGTAAATCAGAGTTTCGGAAGAAGACATTTGTAGGGCATCAAATTGCAGATCAAAAGCTCTGTAATCCAATTTTGAAAATCCAAAAATAAAAAGGTGGACTCATTCACCATGGGTGTTAAATGAGTACCATTTCTAGGTTATTTTTTTGTTTTCTACATTTTCTGACACCCTTATGATAGAAATAGGTTTCGGCTCAGTTTACTAGAATTGGGACTAATTCGTCCAAAATGGTCAATGAGTCCCCCAAGGACTGAAAAATAGCATCATTAGCATTGAAAAAGAAATTTCTAATCTCCTTTAGGCTTTTAGGTACACACTTTTAGTTTCGTTTAGTTATGTTTAGATTTGCGTTCGTTTAAAAGTGTTATTGCATTACACAATGTGTTTTCAAACATTCTTCTTTTCTTTAGTTTCCATTCAGTATTCAATCAATTTTATTGGTTTTTTTCATCTAGATCATCCCATTTATTCTAAATAACATCATAGATAACATAATTTGAATGAATTATTTAGTATTTTTGGCCTACATCTCTCCTTTTAGGTGAAAACCCCTAGAATAGTTAGAGAGTCTTGTGGTGCCAAAACTCAAGGGTTCAAAACCCAATGAGGGAAAAACCACAATGAGGATTAACTCACAATATAAAAAGATAAAAAAACTGAATGCAAAGGCTCACTTCCTACAGAAAGGAATCACTATCCAACAGGGAGGATCACTGCCTACTGATACAAAAGAAACAAAAGATCCACCACAACAATCTACACACATCTGCAACCTTGATTAGAAGATTGTAGAAACCTTCAGCTCAATTCTTTTAGGAATCTAACACAATGAAGTACTACTGCTTCAACTCACTTTAATACAACTCTGCTCTTAACTTGTGGCTTACTTCATTACTTTGCATCATATATATCTTCACAACTTATTTGCATTTATACCATCTTCAACCTTAGAAACTTTCTCCAAGGTTAGCCACATACGCTTCATTTCATAAATTCAAATTAGGTCAGAAAATATACATTTATGTGGTGGAAAGGAATAAGACTGGACCAATTAAACACTTAACCAAGGACAAAAAATAATGTCTCGGATCAACCACACAGTTCCTTAATTAAATTTAATTCTTCATATGAAATGTAAACACCAAGTTGTCCAAACCTAATGAAAACACAAATGAACATTGAATTACATGCTTCCCAGCAAGAAGATAACACATGGATGATGCAACACGCTTCATCATGGGGTAAGTGCACCAAGATGGTTCCCAAAAAGGGGGCTTAAGTGGCCACTTTTTTTTTGAAATCAGGAAATATTGACCTTGGATGTGAAATTGAGGATAGTTACACTCAAAATTTTGAGATGGAACAAAAACAAGGATCGAAGTGCTCCAAGTCTACTTTCTAAACTACTAATTTATTTTGAAAATGGTTGATATTAAGGGGTTCAAAAAAGGGATGTACACAATTTGGTGTTGTTTTTGTCATAAAACCATAACATAGCAACTCTTGTACAACTTGAGCATGGTGAACTTTTTTGTAGTATTTTTAAAATCGCTATAGTAAAAAATTTAGCTAACAACATCTAGTTGATGCACAATTTTTCTAATAATTTTTTAATGAATATTTGATTTTTTACTAATTTTCTAAGTGGGCACTTCCTGAAAAGCAGAATTTTGGCCGTGCTCCCCCTACAAATTTTGGCAAATAATTGATTTTCTTTTTCTTTTTTTTTTTAAAACTTGTAGAATGGAGTCTAGTTTCTAAAAATGCAATTTATTTGAAATATTGATGAATGGTTAATTTATAACAAAAAAACACCAAACGCTACTTTTTAGCAAAAAACAAACATACAAACAAAATAAACTATGGATGAAAGGGTTACAATTGTCAAAAAGTGAAAAAATTATATCTTTGGATAGCTCAGAGAGAACTTAATATTACCTATGTGTTCAATTTTGTTGATATTGAACTAGATGCAATCTTGATGGTGAGCACAGACTCAATTATGTGAAAAATTGTAGAATTTACAAAAACACATCTCTAGCCTTGTTGGGAATGCCCTCTAAGCCTTTGGTTTGGTATCCCAAGGAAAATAATTTCACTTTTTTCTTTGTTTTTAGAGTGAAATAATGCGAGCGCATTTTTTAAATTTTTTTTGAAAAGTGGCCACAAAATTGGTACCCAATTTCATGCACCTGCCCCATGTACGATAACATATCTTAGGTTCCTTTAGATACATCCGCTTCAAGTGTAACAACTTTCAAACACATAACTCCTTCCATCATTCCATCCAGACTATGTAAACACATACAATAGATTTGAAAAGTTCTCAAATTCTAGATCATCAAACCAGAATTTTTTTTTTCCAAAACCCAAGGAACACCTTTACACAAAATATTCTAGATCCTCAAGACTTGAAATAAAACAATAGAGGAATGCAGAGTAGAAATATTTCTCCCAATCCACTGAAGATCAACTCTACCAGAATAGTGCACACACCGGTGAATTCCATTAAACCAAAGACTGAAAATCAGTAGATATCAACATTAGATCATCAACAACAACTCTTTAGATCTGCACAAGCATAGGATCAACATAGAAGAAAGATGAATCACATACTGGAGCACATTCTAAGCACTTACATAAGTATGACTTCTCTTTTTATTAATTTTCTCAAAGCATTGAAAATCCCATCATTCTAGCACATTTGCAACATCATAAGGATAGCTCCATGTACTCACAACATCTCAACATCTCAACTATACATGCACAATTTGCAACATTTTGAATTGTGTTGACATCAATGACGACATTAATGAAAAAACCACCAAAGTTGCTCATACTTGCAACAGTCTCCCCCTTTGTCATTGAAGGAAACACATGATGTGAAAAACCATCAAAGACAACAGCCTACACAATATTTCTAGAGAACACCTTTTCTTCCTTTTCTTACTAATTTTCACATGACTTTCTCTCCCCCTTTGACATCAATGGAAAAGATCAAAAGCTCCTATTACTCCCCCTTAGGATTACACCCATTTAATTCATACTGCAACAATGATAAAAATTTATACTCCCCCTGTGGATTAGACTCATTCATCATTCCAAACAAATGAAGAATCTGTGAATTCACTGGACTAATGCACCTCTATGTGCACCTAGTTTGAAGGGACAATGACCACCAACTTGTCCCTAAGGTACTCAAAAGTACTCTTCAAAAGAGCCCTTGTAAATATACTTACAATTTGTTCCTTTGTTGACACATACTCTAGCCTGACTTCATTCTCCAAAACTTTCTCTCTTAGGAAATGATATTTGATAGATATGTATTTTTTTCTTGAATGCATCACTAGATTCTTTGAAATGTTTATAGCACTTGTGTTGCCACAAAAAATTGGAATAGGCTCATCACATATCACTCTAATGTCTTTTAGAGTTTACTTCATCTGTAAAACCTATGTGCAGTAGGATGCTACAACAATATATTCTAATTAAACAGTGGATAAAGAAATTGAGTCTTGCTTCTTACTCAACCAAGAAACCAATCTTCCACCAAGAAGGAAATCACCTCCACTGGCACTCTTCCGTTCATCCACACAACCAGCCCAATCTGCATCAGTAGAAGCACTCAAGGTGAGATCAACACCCTTAGGATACCATAAGCCATAATCTAGTGTACCTTTAAGATATCTAAATATCCTCTTAACTGTTGTAACATGTGCCTCTTTAGGATCTACTTGAAATCTAGCAACTATACATAATACATGCATAATATTCGGTCTAGTAGCAGTAAGATACAACAACCCACCAATCATAGATTTGTATTTTCTCTGATCAACTTTAGGAGATTCATCATCTTAACTTAGTTTGCATCTAGTTACCATAGGAGTACTAACTGGTTTGGAGTCATCCATTCCAAACTTCTCCCACAACTCTTTCACATATTTTGATTGTGAAATGAATATCCCCTTATTAGTTTGATTTACTTGAATACCAAGAAATAAATTCAACTCACCAATCATGGATATTTCATATTCTTTTTGTATTTCTTCTAAAAATATTTTACACATGCCTTCATTTAAACCAAAGATGATATCATCAACATAAACTACCACTATCAACATATATTTACCTTGCACTTTGAATTAAAGATTTTTGTCAACAAAGCCTTTGTTGAATCCTTTCTTTGTCAGGTATCTATCCAATCTTGCATACCAAGCTCTAGAAACTTGCTTCAGTCCATACAATTCCTTCTTCTTGACTTACAAAACATGTCTAATTTTTTCAGATAACTAAAATCCTTCAAGTTATTCCATGTACACTTCTTCCTCCAATTCACCATTAAGATATGCTGACTTGACATCCATCTAATATACCTTGAAATCCTTGTGGGAAAAAAATGCAAAAAATGTCCTAATAGCTTCCATTCTAGCCACAAGGGAAAAAATTTCTTCAAAATCTATGCCTTCAACTTGTGAGTATCCCTTGCATTAAATTCTTGCTTTGTTTCTTATAAATTCACCATTTTCATTCAACTTATTTCAGAACACCCATTTTGAACCAATTATATTCTTATTCATAGGTCTATGAACTAATTCCCATGTTTGATTCTTCTCTATTTGCTGAAACTCTTCTTTCATAGCTCTAACCTAACTTTCATCTTCACATGCTTCACAAACAAACTTAGGTTTGATTTTAGAAAGTAAACAAAGGTTTACCTTAGCTGCTCCTTTGCTTCTAGTCTTCACACCTTCACTCTTATCTCTAATTATCTATCCCTCTAGATGATTCTTCTGCACATAAGTTTAGGAGTATGAATAGCAGGTTCTCGAATTTTTTCTTTTTCTTCAATATGTTCTTCTTCTTCTTCCTTCTCCTTACTTTCTTTGGGTACATTTCCACAGAAAGAATCATTAGGTTCAACTTCATTTATCTCAATAGGTTTGTGCATGTCCTCATCAACTTTCACATTAACACTCTCAACAATTTTTCTCAATGTTTTATTGAAGCAACTATATGCTTTGTTAGTAGTGGAGTACCCAATAAAAATTCCTGCATCACATCTAGCATCAAACTTCCCAAGATTTTCATCATCTCTTTTAATATAACATCAGCTTCCAAATACCTTAATGTACCTCAGAGTAGGAGTCTTATCGGTCCATAACTCAAAAGGAGTCTTTGTGTTGTTAACTCTAATATGAACTCTGTTAAGTTCTACATAAATAGTACTGTGTATTGTCTCTCTCCAGTACACATACGATATATTTGATTCTTTCATCATAGTTCTTGTAGCTTCTTGTACCATCTAGTTTTTCCTCTCAACCACTCCATTCTATTATGGGGTCCTCAAAGCAAAAAACTATCTTTTATGCCATGTTGTTCACAAAATGTATTAAATTCACTAGAAGCACTTTAATTCTCCACTCTATTAGATCTCAAACATTTGATTCTAAGGTTTACTTCATTTTCCACTCTTTCCTTGAAAACCTTAAACCTATCCAGATCCTGATTCTTTTCTCTAAGAAAAGAAACCCATGCCATTCAAGAATAATCATCAATAAGTAGCATGAAGTACTACTGGTCACCATTTAGGCTTCCTGTTGTAGTCAGACCACAGAGATCAGTATGAATTAATTCCATCATTCTAGTAGTAGATTTCTCTTTTCCCTTTAAAATGCATCTTATATGTTTCCCTACAAATAGTATTAATAGGCTTTGTGATTCTAGGTAGACCTTAGACAACATCTCTTGAACTGATCATGTCTAGATTATCAAAGTTTATATGTCCCATTCTTCGGTGCCATAACCAACTTTCATTGAATTGAGATATAAGGCATTGATTAGCAACACCCTTAAGCTGATAGATGTTTCCATGAGTTCTCCTTCCAACAACAACCATATCTCCAGATCCTTTTCTGATTTTATAGGTATTATCGTGAAACACAAGTTTAAAACCATTCCTACACATCTATCCAACACTCAAAAGGTTATTCCTTAAACCCTTTGCATAATATACATTATCAGTGTTGTGTATTCCATAAAAGAAAATTATACCTTTCCCAACAATCTTCACACCTGAATCATCACCAAACATGACAAAACCACCATCATACTTTTAAAGTTTAGTAAACTTACTTATATCTTTGGTCATGAGATTAGAGCATCCATTGTCAATCACCCAGTAGTATTCATCCTATCTGGCATGAAAGGCAGTGACCAAAGTACCTTCCATCTCATTCTTTTTGTTCTCTCAAGCATTATTTCTTGCACATTTTCCAGGGTTAGTAGACACAAATTTATTCTCTAAAGCTAAGAACAAGCATTCACTATCATCACCCTCATAATTAGATTCATCATTGAAGATTTCAACTCCTTCTTTAACAAAATATAGCTTCTTATATTTTGTATCCTTTCTATCCTTATCTTTATTATCCTTGTTCTTCTTATGTACAACTCTATTCGAACATCTTGAAGCATAATGACCAATATTACCACAACTAAAAAATTTTAAAGGCAACATACCTTTATACTTACTAGTACCTTTCTTCAACTTCCTTGTTAAATTCACTTCCAACTCATAAAAACCATCACTATTTGGGTCATCCTCAGTCTTTGTTTCTTTAAATGCAATTTCCTTCTTTTCCTCTTTCTTTCCAAACTTTCTCATCTAAAATGCAGTCAAGGTGCCAAATAGCTCTTCTTTAGTATACTTCTTAGGATCATACATCTCCTCAATAACTAAGATCTTATCACTGTAATACTCAGGTAGGGTTATTAGGATTTTCTCAATTATATCTTCATCAGTCAATTTACCCCCTTGATTCCTAACATTATTTTCCGCAAGTTCAACTCTCTAGAAATAGCTTGGAAAATCTTCACCTTCTTCCATTTTCAAATTCTCATATCTATGCTTTGCCGTTAGCTTCTTTTTCAATTTCACTCTATCATTTCCTTCATAAAGATCTTCCAACTTCTTCCAAACTTCATAGCCAGTGTCCAAAGAAAGAACCTTAGTTCATTGAGTTCTAGATAGGGCACTAAAAATGGCATACCTCACCTTCTCATTCTCCTCATAAGAAGAAACCTCATATGTAGTAGTAAGACCACCCATTAGAGAAACATACTTCATCTCAATAGCCTTCTAGGTCTTGTAACTAAGAGAAATAATATATCCTCTCATCTACACTTTCCATTCATTGTAATCAGATCCATCGAACATAGGGATTGCCAACTTATGCACCATCGGATCTTCCTTAAGCGGTTAAACTCTACACCAAGGAACCAAAGCTCTGATACCAATTGTTAAAAGGTGCAGGACAACTAAGAGGGGGGTGAATCATTTGTCACCAAATTAAAATAAAAAATTCAATACTTATTAATTTCACAACCACAGTGTCTTGTTATTATGTATGAACATGAAATGTAGATAATAAAAAGAAAGATCAACATAAAGAACACCATATTTTACGTGGAAAACCCAATGAGGGAAAAACCACAGTGAGGATTAACTCACAATATAAAGAGATAGCAAAACCGAATACAAAGGCTCACTAGCAAGGGCTCCCTACCGAGAAGAGGACTCATTGTCCATATACAAAGGCTCACTACCTATAGAAAGGACTCACTTTCTGATAGGGAGGCTCATTTCCTATAGATACAAAAGAAGCAAAAGATCCACCACAACAATTTATACACATTTGTAGCCTTGATTAGAAGACTGCAGAAACCTTTAGCTCATTGCCTTTCGGAATTTAACATAATGAAGTATTGTTGCCTCTACTCACATTCATAGAACTCTGCTCTGAACTTGTGGCTTACTTCATTAATTTGCATCATATCAATCTTCAAAACTTAATTTGTATTTATACCATCTTCAAACTTAGAAACTTTCTCCAAGGTCAACCACATATGCTTCATTTCATAAATTCAAATTAGGTCAGAAACTCAACATTCCCATAGTGGAAAGGAATAAGAGTGAACCAATTAAACACTTAAACAAGACTAAAAACTAATGTCTCAAATCAACCACATGCTTCCTTAATTAAATTTAATTCTTGATATGAAGTGTAAACACCAGGTTCGCCAAACCTAACGAAAACACAAATGAACATTGAAGCACATGGTTCCCAACAAGAAGATAACATGCAGATGATGTAACACACTTCATCATGCATGAGAACACATCTTAGGTTCCTTCAGATACATTTGTAGCAAGTGTAACAACTTTTAAAAACAAAACTCCTTCCATCAGTCCATCTGGATTGTGCAAACACATACAACTTTGAAACTCAACTTTTAGATCACCAAACCACAAACACTTTTGCTAGAACATAGAGAACAACTTTACACAACATATTCTAGATCTACAAGACCTGAAACAGAATAGCAGAGGACTGTGGAGAAGAAACATTTCTCCCAGTCGATAGAAGATTAACTCTACCAGAATAGTGCACACACTGGTGAACACAACTTTCAAATTCCATTAAACCAAAGACTACAAATCAATACATATCACCATCAGATAATCAATACCAACTCTTCAGATCTGCACAAGCATAGGATCAACACTGGAGAAACGCAAAACACATACCATAGCGCATTCTAAACAATTACATAACTTTGACTTCTCTTTTTATTAATTTTCTCAAAAGTGCTTGGAAATCCATCATTTTACCACATTTACAACATCATAAGGATAGCCCCATGTACTCACAACATATCAACAGTATCTCAACTATACATGCATAATTTGTAACATTTTGAACTGTGTTGACATCAATGACAATATTAATGAAAGCACCACCAAACTTCCTCATACTTTCAACAAAGGGCTATTAGTCAGACCTATTTAAAGCAACCATTCATAAGTAATTAATAATATAACTATTTATTAGATTATTAATTTTGAAATGATATAATTTATAATATAAGTTTCTAGAACATTATATTAAAGTAATATACAAATTTTATAAGATTATGGTCCCTAAACACATTATGTTCTAACATTACCACTACTAAATTATGTAACTATCAATGCACTATTTAGAGTGTGATGTCCTTTCATAGTCTTACCATTTATCTTTTATGAATTATCATATTGTGAGTGGGTTATTTCCTTTTCCTTTCATTTTTTTCTTAGTTTTATTGTAACTAGCTTAAATATTGTCTAATCTACTTGAAAAATTATACTTTTATGAGCTACCTTAATTTGGTGATCTATCAACAAGAAAAAAGCATCCTTTCACTTTATCTTCAAATTCCAACCTTGTTCTCTAGATTCTAAACAAACTCTAATACAACTTGATTCGACCATTTTGAAATTATCCAATTAAGATTTATCCAACCATGCGATGAAATAAAATAACACATAGTTACATAAAATAATTATAATGAAATAAAACATGAAATTTATTCATTAAATTATTCATGATTAAACTAATGTTGGCCACAATGGGTTCCAATATGTCAAAACCTCAATGATTTGATTACAAATATACAAATTATATAATTTAGGTGATATTAGAATACAATGTTGAAAGTTGACTCCCAACTCAAATCTCCATCTTGACAACATTCAAATGATTGTGATTGATGTTCATATATCATCTCCTAGCCTTAGGAATTATTTTAGTTTAAGTTTACCAAATGTGTGTAAGTATGATAAAATATAAATCTAGTGATGGTGGATCTATGAGTCATAATATCACTCACATCATAGGCTCTCTTTCATCTAGTATCCTTTGTAATGTATTTCTTTTCTATTGAAAACATTAGAAAGGTACCATAAATCATGCACAATGAAACATGTTATTGACCTATTATATCTCATATTAATCTTTGAATTGAATTAGACCTTTGTGGTGATTAAAATATCAAGAGATTTGGATATAATTTTGTAGGCTCATTGTAATTGTATGTTCCCAACTATCATATGGTAGAGGAATGTGTTTTGAAATTTGGTAGGATCAAGGATGACTAGGATGGAAATTAAAACACGAAAAAAATAGACAAGTAGAAAAAGGGTGATGTAAGGCTCCTCTTACACTCTAGGATGCTCTTGCATGAAAAAAAAAAGCCAACATATCAACTAATGTCTTTTTTTATAATTCAAAACCATGCTATGATACTAATTGATGTAGTCATGGTTAGATAATTCAAATGAGAATTTCCCTACCATTTTTAACACATAAATCCTAAAATAGAAATAGAATGACATAATAAATAGTGGAAATATGATATTATTGATTGACAACCATAATTATATTTGAAATATTGCCACAATGACTTACTAGATGAGGTATTAGACTTTATTTAGCCATTGAAAATTATAGTTTCTAAATTACAATCTCTCTATTAATGTATAATATGATATTATTCAATCTATTGCTAGAATATATTGAGCTAGGCCAAACTTTCTAGTATAAAATACCAACTAACTTTTAATAGTCTATTGAAAGTTTATTTTATAGTACATTTTATAATTAGTGGAAAAAATAGAATATTATGGACTTCTCAAAAGGTGGTACACTACATAATGCACAATAAAATGTGTTGAAAAGATTTAGTACAAATGCGTGAAGATATAAGTAATTTGAATTCAGTGTACCTCTAATCATTAGCCTCCCTAGAAATAATATGCTTGGATATGTAATTAAATATTTTTGAGAATCTTTTATGTTCATCGCATTGCTCAACTAGCTCTTCTTTGGTAAAACTATTGATAGGTTGTAACATTTATCAATGACCAATTTGGGTAATCGCATTGCATTAATATAAAAATGAGCTAGGTTGTGTAGTTTTGATATCATTTTGGAATTTTTGGGATCTGTATGGTGCTACATAGCAAGATTTTTGTCCAAAACTCCGATGTGCTTGAGATGATAACTGAAAAAGAATTTGACTCTACACTATAAACAGTCTTCTATGATGAGAGTATTATTAGTAAAATATTGTGAAGAAATTTACAAAAAATAAATAAATATGATAAAAAACTTTATGCAAAATATAAAAATACTTTTACATTTAAGATGTCCTTGGATCACATTCTCCTCAACTAAACACAAAACAAAACCAAAAATGATAAAAATATATACATTTTAATATTATTGTGAAATGAAAATAAATTTTGAAGCTAATGGTTTATTTTTTCATTTAAATAAACATTTAAAACCTATAAATTTAGATTGAATATTTTAGAACTCTAATTGTGATGTAATGAGGGAAGAGCATGGCACATGAATGGTCATCTATCACATTAAAAAAACTAGTAAATGATTGAAATGTATATATTATTTGCTAAAGCTATAATATGAAATATTTTCTCATAATATTCTTTAATTAGAAGGGTATATTTTACCTTTTCTAACTTTAACTCGTGGATGGGATATACAATAAAACTATGGCCAACATGAATAAAATTAGTAGTATTTTTTTAATGAAAAGTGGTTATATGCCATATCAAGGAAATTCTTACTCGCTAAGAAATTAATAATGCCTTTCAATATACTTGAATATGTACATACGAAGGATTGAGTGGCACTTTCACAAAACTAAAAGTGATTTGGTTCTCCTTCAACGACAATGAGATGTACCTAAGTAGGGCGGACAAAAACAGCCTAGAATTGCTTTATTTCAACATGTAAGTTACAATTACGCACGTATGATGTCAGGAAGTGCAGCATGGTTTATTCATTTACATTATTGAACATTATGTTAACTGATAGAAGCTTTCTATGCTTTATTCTGATTAAATTGGGATGCCGGTCTTCAAGAATACATCAATGAAGTGGAAGTATTTTCGAGCAGAGGAATCGGATTTTGAGGTAGTCCTATCTAGCTTGCAAAAGCTATCCTTATATTGTTATAAATAAAAGAAAATCTTTGTATAAACCATTGGAGAATCTATTGATTAATGAGATTGAATATATTCATAAATTAGAGGATTATGACCATGACTTAGTCCTACGTTTGTTTTAATCATCAGCTGTTTGTATTTTTTTTATTGAATGTATATTTGCTAATTCTCTCATGCTATCAGTCAACTTTTTCCTACATTACTACTTGAATAAAATCCTTCAGAAGCTCTCTAAGATATTCTAAACTAGCTGTACTTCTGCTTCATCATGAATCTAAGATGATGGTTTGTATGCATTTTCGTATTCTTTAACTTTTATAAAATAGAAGATCTACCATCCTCCTGAGATCACACTGAATGGTTTGAATTGCCCGATCCCTTGGATGAGTGGAATTCTGTGTACCCAATAAAAATGTCTGGTCACATAGTTTAATATCACGATTCATGTTGACGTCTAGCCTGTACTGAGGGTCACCTATAGCTTAATTGTGACGCAGATGAGGTCTTTCTGAAAGCAGTGTTGAACCTATCAATATTGGTGTATTTTGCTGAAAGCTTTCATTTCACTCTATCACAGGAGGAATCGCTTCAAAGCATAATAGGTTCTCGAAGAGTGTTTATGCTAGTTGATTGAACTTTAGGGTAATGGGTAGAGGAGGCACCAGTTCTGGTGCAAAAAGGAAAGCAACGAAGCATCCAATATATATAGGCGTACGAAAAAGGAAGTGGGGATTGTGGGTGTCAGAAATCAGAGTGCCAAATAATAACAAGAGAATATGGCTGGGTTCATTCCCCACACCAGAGATGGCAGCTCGGGCACATGATGCAGCTGCTTTGGCCTTTAGAGGCGAGTCTGCCAAATTAAATTTTCCTGAATTCGTTCACTCCCTTCCTCGTTCCCCATCAATGTCTGCAACAGACATACAGGCCACTGCCGTACAAGCTGTCTATTCATCTTCTGAACAACCACAAGAAAAACGACCGAAGCTGGGCTCCACCAACAACCACGATGACTGCAGCAATCACTGCGTAGACCCAGAGCTCCAACAGAAGCCATTCGCTGAAGGCGAATCTACTCATACTGAAATAATTTACAATATTGAGATGGCCAAGTGGTTGGATTTGCAAAATTTTCTGGTGAACATTGAAGATGGTCTGCTGATTGATTCCTCTATCTTCCATCACGGCTAATCGATTGTAGAGGAACGAGAAGAGGAGTTGATATCTATTTGGGATTTGAATTGACCGTATGCATAATGTGTAGGTAATGATAAGCAATGTAGTCCTTTCACTCTGCATAATTTTAAGTCGAAGTTACGAAACTATAAATTTATGACTTGAGATTTGCATATGTAGCAGCTATAGAAAAAGTTGAAAAATATTAACGAGCAATGATTGGCTTAATTATTTTGTGTATGCCTGCAAAAGTACTGAAAATATTTGAACAAAATAAAATGTATAAATCTATTTTTCCTTGTGTTCTTTCATCTTGATAGGTAAATAATAATGTTTTCTTTCAGGCCTTGTGCAAAAGATGAGTGGTGAGGCTTATAGGTTTAATACATCATTTTTTTCTTGCATGGATAGTCAATTACTAATTAAAAAATAATAATACATATATTCACAAAAAAATTGATGGAAATAATTATAGATTGAGAATCTAAATGAGGCTACAACTCATAATAGAGAACAACATAATTATAGAAGTTGATTATGTGGAGAGAGCTGTAGTAGAGAGGATTGGAGGTGGTTTCCAAAAAAATAATTTTCCCTATACATCAGTGTAGTTTGAAGTGCCAGTAGAGAGTTGCAACCATCCTTACAATTATTATTTTCTTAATCTTCAATATCAACTCAAGTGAAAACTAAGCAAGAGCCATTTCAAGGAACTCGTCAAAGTTTTTCCATCTAATAATCCAACCACCAAAAGCCAAGGGAGAAGTAGAGCAATAGTGAGTGGACTATAACCATCCTCCTCGAACATGATTTCGTCTCATAGGAGGTTTAGAGGCCTAAGAATGAACATCTTAGTTGCCATATGTAGACTTGATATGCCTTTGACACTACCAACAAGGTGGAGAATAACCTATATTTGAGGTGGAAATTAGGGGAACTCTATCGACAACACCTTCATATGAACAACTTCAAGTGTAACATTATTCATCTACACTTGAATCTACCTAAATATATTATAGAATATCAAAGATTGTAAATAAAGTGAGAAATTACAATCAATAGAGCATTAAAAAAGTAGCACAATTTATATCTTTCCAAATGCTAAAGAAAATATCTAACCTAAAAGCATACCAATTGTAATTATATTTTGGAGGGATTGTAGGCCAATCCCAAAATAGCACCATATTATAATAAAAATGCTATGGCCTAATTGAAGAAATCATGATTCTAGGTCTACATAGCTTGACCTCTAGGACAAAATTTGAAAGGATGCTTGAGAAACTCTTGCTTAACACAAAAAAGACATTGATGATTAGGAATCCACAAGTGGATTAAACTAGAATTAATTGAAGTCACTAGAAATGAATAAACTAGCAATACTGAGTGGACATTGGTTCAAGAATCACTGTCGAAATGGTGAAAATATCCATGACCAAACTAATAATGAAGATTGTAGAAGCTATCTATTGTTCAAAATAGAAACCATATGTATAAATGAGTATAATTATAAGAATAGTGCTTCTTATGCTTTTAATTTTAAAATACTTTATTAAGATACCATTTTTATGAAGCCATAAATTTTGATATTTTATTTAGTGAACTGGATGCACACTTATAAAGAGAAAGATCGATAATAGCCTTGGATTCATCATCTCTACTAATCCAATCCAATAACTTAATTACATCTATAGGTGGGCTTTATTTTTTCTTACTATTCCACATAAATTTTTATTTATCAGTCACACTTCAATTTTCACTTTCCAAGTATGAAAATTAAGTCCAAAATACTTGTACAATAGAGCTTCCATTTAAAAAAATATAAATTAATACCACCTATCTCCCAAAATAGAAAATTTAAATTATATGAAACTATTCACTTCACAATTAAAAATATAGATGGTTATATTGCACTCTTCACTCAAAATCTAACCTCCAAACACATATCTTTAAATCTTGAACAAAATATGGTGTGCACAAATTTCAAATCACTAACATTGTTGAAATACCCATAAACCACCAAGTTCATGCATTGTGCACCCTTTCACATAAAGCTTTCACACCAACATTAAACAAAATAATCTAGAAATATTTACACCTATAATAAAAAATAATAATAACTCTAGCTCAATAAGCTACACCACCTCCTAGTTCATGGAACTAAGAAAATAAAACTACAATATATTTGATACCGTCAATCCAAATAGAATGATATCATTCACTAACCATCATCTAAAGTAATTGAACTTGGACCACAACAAGCTTCATAATGTGTTCATGAGGTGCAACCCGAGACCCAAAAAATAACCCACAAACAAGAGAATAATTTTATTATTAAGAAAATGGAGCTTCTTACATGCAGAGGATCTCAAATCCCCAAGTTTTACAACACATGCAAGCTACAGAAAGCTACAAAATAACCCTTTCGCAATATGCGAGCTTGTCCCCAAAAGGTTACCCAAAAATTAGAAAACCCGCCCATAAATAGAGCTCCTCATTAGTTTGAAGCCAAAACAACATTCAAATTGAGTTTAGGTAGTTGGGCACCAAAAATTTACAACATGAAGTTCAAATTTCAAAAGAGCATTTGCAATGGTATCCTCTAGAAAGTGCGCCAACTTCTGGGGCCATAACTTTTGATCCGAGGCTCCGATTCGCGAACCATTTGAACAGTTGGAAAGGTCTCGAAGTCAAGAATGCACTCGAAATTCGCTACGCCAATTTCAGAAAGTTTTGGGGCCATTCAAGAAGGTCTAAGTTCCTCAAATCCAACTCAAAAGATTTTCAGGTGCAAATTTGGGAAACTAAAACTGCAATATCTTTCAACCCAGAAAAATAAAATAAAAACCATAAATTGTGAATTTCATTACGATGAACAGGGTATCCAAAATTGAAAAAGCATCTAAAAAATGATAAACTTGAAATTTAACTATTTTTGGGTGATCCAAGATTGCCCTTACACCACTGGATGCTCCTGCAACAAACACCAAGGGTAATTTGAGAAGTGACCCCATCACGTCTCAGATGGTGGAGGAAAACCCAAATGATCAACCTCTGCCTTCGGCAACTAGGATGAATCTTCAACAGGCCTTTCTTTCCATTTCACCAGATATTCTTCATACTGTCTGTTCCTAGTACTCCTTCCCACACGACTATCTAGAATTTCTTCAATCTCCTCATTTTCTGAAGTAGGTGTTGGAATCCCACACTGTTCCATTATTGGTACTTCCTCTGCACAACCTTCATGATACTTTGTCAAATCTAAAATGTTGAACACAAGGGAAATGTTGAATCCATTTGAAAAATCTACCTCATATGTATTCTCTGAATCATGCCTCTTCAAAATTTTACAAGGACCAAACTTCTTCATCTTCAATTTGTTATATGTTCCCACTGGAAAATTTTCTTTCCTCAAGTGGACCATCACTTCATCACCAATCCGAAACTCCTTATACCTCCTCTTCTGATCTGCCTTAGCCTTATACTGCATATTCATCTTGTTAATATGTTCTCTTACCTTCTCATGTATATCTTTGATGTGTTTCTGCAAAATTTTAGCTTCAGCACTTATTTTCTTCTCTTGGTCCATCTTCCTCAATTCTAGAGCTGTTCTGGGGCTACCTCCATACACAATCTGGAATGGTGATCTACCAGTGCTTCTGTTGACAGAATTGTTGTAAGAAAATTCTTCCTTGGGTAAGATCAAGTCCCATCCCTTAGGTTTATCTCCTACCAAACATCTTAGTAGGTTACCCAGACTCCTGTTAACAACCTCTGTCTGCCCATTTGTTTGTGGATGGTGTGCAGAACTAAACTTTAACTCTATCTTCAGCTTTTTCCACAAGGTCCTCCAAAAGTACCCCACAAATTTGGTGTCATGATCTGAAATAATACTCTTTGGTAGACCATGTAGCCTCACCACCTCTTTGAAGAACAAGTCAGCAATGTGGACTGCATCATGGGTCTTCTAACATGGAATGAAATGTGCCATCTTCGAAAACCTATCAACCAACACAAAAACTGAATCATTCCCTCATTGTGGCCTTGGCAAACCGAGAACAAAGTCCATACTTATATCCTCCCATGGCCTCTCTGGTACAGGTAAGGGCTGATATAAGCCTAAATTCTAACTCACTCCTTTAGCCATCTGACATACCCTACAGCTTTGTACAAACTTATTCACATCCTATAACAACTGAGGCCAATTATAATGCTCACTGATAATGGTAATGGTCTTATCCCGACCAAAATGTCCTGCCATTCCTCCACTATGCTTCTCCTTTATGAGGTTCTCCCTCATGGAACTCCTCGGAATACACAATTGAATTCCCTTAAATAACATGCCATCTTGGATTATGAAATCAAGCCACCTTGTCATGTCCATTGTAACAGGTACCTTGCAAGCTTTCCAAGCCTCTGTGAAATCAGGATCTTCTGCGTACAGTGTCTTAAGTTCATTGAACTTAACCACTTCAATCTACATCTTTGTCATCAATGTATGCCTCCTACTTAAGGCATCTGCAACCCTATTTAACTTCACACTCCTATGTTTCAAAACAAAGGTATAACTCGACAAAAACTCTACCCATTTCATATGCCTTTGATTTAATTTTCCCTGACTATTTAGGTATTGCAAGGCCTAATGATCAATATATAAAACAAATTCCTTTGGCAACTGTATATGTCTAAAAATGGTCATGATTAAACTTGTTAATTAATTAAATATGATTTATTTAATTAATTCCTCTAATGTCATCCACATATAAATAAATTTAATTATTTATTTATATCGTTCATCTTAAAAATTCTTCTACCTTAAATTAAATAAATAATTTTATTTAATTACTAACATTTCTACCCTCCGCTTAATTAAATTAAATAAATTTGTATAATTTATTTTTATTTAATTATCATTTTGGTTCTAAAGTTTAAATATTTTTGAATATTTAAATAATGGAATATTCTGCATCCCATTTTCGAATTTTAAAATATTAAATATGTTATTTAATATTTTCCTCCTCACTTTAATTTCATTTTAAACATAATTAAATATGAGTTATTTAATTATATGAGTTTCCATTTCCATCTCCACTATTAAATTAAATAAATCTAATTTATTTAATTCTAATTCATTATTAACTTACCTTCCCAAAATTCTAACTCATGCTAACATGCCTTTCTAATTTTAGCTCATCTTTTGAAATGGAAATTTCCCTTCAAAACTCAATGAAGAGAAGGGAAACCTTCCATCCTCTTCTCCACTTTTGAAAATCTCCCACCGTCCATTCAAACAAGTTTAATCTGGACCGTCGATTGATTCAGCCAATCGTATCCATTCAAAAACTCTATAAAAGCCCGAGCAAATCCAAGCCTTGGTTAATCACCCCATATTCACACGCATATGCATACTCGTGTTCAGGCAATCAGCTTTATGCATTCACATCATTTTCAGCATCACATTCCCACTTTCATGTTAGCATAGATTTGCATTTTTGCATATTATGCATTTTAAATCTCATTCTGCATGCTGCCATTTTGTTGAGCTCTATCTGTTGATCCGAGAGCCATTTCAAAGTAACAAAATGGTGAAGATAGAGGAGGATAAAATGATTTTGAGAGGCTGTTGTTACGGTTTTGCACATCTTGTTTTCTTTCTTTCAGCTTTTCGATATAATGTTTTATTAACATGTGTTTGAATTTAATTTAAATTTGATACAATTTTCTCACACACATTTAAAATGGCACCCACCGTGGGGTAGGAACCCACAAATTTAACATTTTTTGTAAGTTCATTTTGACAGTTTCGTCTTTCTGGAATCGGTTTTTCGGAAAAATATGACGTTTCAGCGCATTCAAAAATTCCTGACGCGCATACATAGTTTTTAATTTTTGGTTTTGCAGAATTTCGACACGCATCCCGTGACTGTTACAACACATCCCGTGACTATTACGACGCATCCCGTGGCTGTTACGGTGCATCCTGTGACTATTACGGTGCTTTCGTGGCCGTTAAAGCACATACAGTAACTGTTAAAGCGCATTTAGTTTTCATACATACATAGTAAAATTAGACTTTTTTTCTTATGGTGCATCCAGTTTCTGTTTAGGCGCTTATAGTATCTGTTAGGGCGCATCCACTTTCTATTTGTTTATGCGCATTTTGTTTCTGTTGTGGCACATTTTGTTTCTGTTCTAGCGCATTTGTGTTTCAGCACATACAGCCTTTGTTTTGGCGCATCTGTGTTTCGGCGCATACAACCTCTATTTAGGCGCATATATACTGTAGCAAAAATCACAGGATTCTGAGTCTGACGCATTCTGCAGACAGAATTCTATTTCTTCTTCAAAAATTTTTAAAATGAAGCAATCCTAGGGTAGTCACATTTGGATAAAATGAAGCAATCCTAGGGTAGCCACATCTAGATAAAAAGAAGCAATCTAGGATAGTCACCAAACATTCGAATCTTCCAGTTAAAATGAACAATCTATTTTTGGTGAAGCAATATCTTCACCTACATTAGCTCATTGTTATTTGGGTTTTAAAAAGAACATTTACTTGCTATGATTGTGGCAATAGGTATATGCTCTCCCCTTAACTTGGTGATTAAAATACCAAACTTGTCTTTTAATTTCATGCAATGTTTGTTTTTCAATTACATCCTTTAGAGAGCCTACCATAGTGGGAAAAAGTACTCACCCTACGGGAACGACTCAAGTGGGTTCAAGCCAAAGCCAGGCTATTCCGCCCCACTATAAAATTTAAAGCAGATCTGGGGAAACCCTCTTCTACCGCTAGTGTGCAAGATAACCATGCCCAAAGCCTTTGTTCTAAAGGTTGGGAGGTCTCCTAAGGGAGTTTATTATTGCCGCACCAAACGAAAATCCTTACTATGAACCTAGTGTACTGGCCAGCTGAGTCAGTTGCCAAACATTCTGATAATCACAAGGGGAGGGAAGAATCTTCCCCAAGATACTCACCATATAACTACCAAGGACCATTTTCTCAGGGGACCCGGTATCCACTTCCATAACTCTGAGTACGCGCCTGGAAAAGACAAAAACATAGGCGCCCCTTCGGGGGTGACACGGCTGTGTGAGTTGACGCAGTTCTAAGATGTGGGTTGTTGATTACTGGAATGACCTACTTGAGCACTTAAGAGTGAGTATGTCTGAACTGTCTTTCATGTGAAAAACCTGTGAAAACATTTGATGAAAAACATTTCTTGAATCAAACACTTCATGTTAGTATAGGGCTTTAAGAACAATTGTTTTCAAAAAATGTTTGTTGTGTCTTCCATTACATCAATTCAGATTAAGAGACCATCCAAATAAAACATGAAGAAGAACAACTGAAAGCTACTTAGGAATTTTGTCATAACACTGCTTCAAAAACGTGTCTAAATACCTTTTTCCATGCTTAGAAATTGGAAGTCAAAAAAGTTTCCCAAGAAATCAGTCTCCAAGAGAATCAGGAAACCTAAGAAAACATTAGGATACAAGAAAACACTGCAAAAGAGGAAATTCTTGTACAAAATTTGACAAGTCTTGCTTCACTATCAAGGATTTCTCCACATATATCAGGATTTTGTTAGAGGATTCACTGACGAATACGTTGTAGATCCCTTAGATTCTCGAGCTTATTATTAGAGAAGAGCTTTATCACAATGGCATAATCATAACCAACCTCTCTAATTTGACAACATACCCCAACCTTCCATAGAATATCCTTCACACCCAAACCATATTCTTCAAAGATCTTGAGAGAATCTCCTTGAAAACAAAGGTTAAAATCTTGTACAATGCACCCATCAAAACAGCTTTTTAATTTTTGGCTCAAGCTTCCCCAATAGGATTCTAAAAATCCTTTATCATCTTGGAAGCTACAACCCATAAGTTAAGAGCGTTCTTGATCATATCATAAGATTACATATCTTATCCGATCAAGATATCATCACCATTGCACTTGTCAAAAAACTGTGATCTAAGTTTGGAGGAAATTTTCAAAAACATATGCCTATCTCCACAAGATCTCAACACAATAAATCAAAGGATACAATCCAAAAAGAAAGTCATATTCAGAACATTCAAGAAGAAGGAGAAAGCAGTAATCCCATTTTTAGCATAAATCAAAATCCAATTTTCAACAACAACATGGACAATAGAGAAGAGAATCCTTTCCATCAAGTGGATAGTGATGAAGAACAAGAAGAAGAACATCTTAGAGAGGCCGAACAAGATCCAAAATTCCATAAAGACATTGAGAAGATCTTGCAATGAGATAAAGAAAAATATTTTCGCTATCTAGCCGAACAAGGGGCTAAATTACCTCATGACTTTGACACTAAAAATTTGAAAAACAAACCTGAAGAGACGCCCCTTTCAGATCTTAGTGCCTTGACCCAACAAATCAAAGCACTTCAAGGACAAGTTAGAGAATTGTAAGGGGGAACAACCACAAAGAAATACACTTTGGAGGACATTTGTCCTTATCCTTTTGACAGAAGTTTAAACATGATTCCTTTTCCCAAGCATTGCGAAATACCAAAATTTGATCGCTATAATGGGAAAACGAATCCAATTGATCACGTTAGAGACTTCAGAAACCTGACATTAGAATTCGCTTACAAAGATACTTATTTGATGCGATTATTTCCTAGGAGTCTGGGAGTGCACTCTATGGAATGGTTATCCAAAATATCACCTCCCGTAAGGACATTTGAGGAGTTGATCAATTTATTCATATTACAATACACCTACAACATACAACATCAGATCACCATGATAGATCTTTGTAAAATGGCACAGAAACTTGGTGAACCTTTCATTATGTTTCTCCAAAGATGGAGAAGAATGTTTTCCAAATACCCACATCCTGTTCCAGAGAAAGAAAAGATGGTTACTTTCATCAATAGTTTAAACTCAGAAATGAGCTATCACTTGAACTTACATTGTCCTTTTTTTGAGAAAATGATTGAAGATGCCTTAACCATTGAAAGTCCTTTGGTCAAGAAAGGCATAATAAAACATGACAAAGAAAATCCTAGCTCATCCAACCATCATAATCAGGACAAATCCAAATTCTGGACCCACAACAAAAATGTGGTAAATGATGGTGTTGTGGATGCAAATCACGCTTCAACCAAACCATTCGTCCTCACTACCCCAAACACTTGCAACAACAATGTCAACTCAATTGCAAATCACGGAAATAATCCTCCTCCTCAAAGGAACAATACAAGTCAGTACTCCACTTCCCATCAAGGGACTTCAAACAATAGCTAGGGTTACCGAGGAAACAATAATAATCACAATTCTTTAGGGAACACCTCAAATTCAAATCCACAAAGATTTTCGTTCTTCTCCAATAGAAGAACTTTTACTCCATTGGGTCAATCCCTAGAATCCGCATTCAAAGAGTTGATGGCCAAAAATGTTATTACTTTACCGCCTCAATGAAATTATGAACCCACAATTGCTAAGCCTTGAAAAATGCCATTCAAGACTTGATTGATAATGACATCATCACAATAGAAGGAAATCAACAAACCAATGCAGACCACCAAGCATTTCGCAATCCTTTACCAAATTATCAAAAGGGTGAGTCTTCTGACAAAAAAGTGAATCATATCAATGATGACCATATAATCAACCATCTCTATGCAAACAATGAGCGGGTGAATGCCATAAAAGTCAAACAGAAGGAGGAATATAGAGAAGTCAATGCAACAACAAGAGCACAAGCCAAAGTGGTCTTAAAGGGAGCCTCCTCGAGATCCACTGAACCTCCACCTCAACATAAATATGATTTGGTCAATCAACTTTGAAAAACCCCCGCTCAAATTTCTATTTTGGAACTATTAAAGATTTCTCCAGCCCATAAAGAAATTCTCGAAAAGGCCCTCATTGAAACCAATGTATCTACTGGTTTGGATGTGAATCAATTTCAGGCCATGGTAGGGCATTTATCCTCACCCACTTGTCTTTCATTTTCTGATAAAGATGACGTTTCCATAACCCATCCTCATAACTCCTCTTTATACTTAGAAGTCATGGTTCATAAATTTCGCATCAGACGAGTTCTAATAGATGGAGGTGCTGGTTTGAACATTTGTACCTTGAAGTTGGTCAAAGCCTTAGGATTTTCTAAGGACTCTATTGATTTCAGAAGAAAGATTACCATAAAAGCTTATGATGATGAAGAAAGAGCATCCAAAGGTTTAATCATGCTGCCAATCAGAGTGGGCCTTGTTATAAAGAATACCTTTTGTCAAGTACTAGATCGTGATCTGGCATATAAAATCTTGTTGGGTCATCCTTGGATCCATGAAATGCAAGCTGTCCCATCAACTTACCATCAATGTCTCAAGTTTCCTTATGATGGACAAGAAATCACGATACTTGCTGATAATTCCAACATTCAAACTTGTGCCAACATAAAAGCCAGTCAAGATACTTTGGTCCCTAATAATCGAGAAGCTCATACTAGTACTTCTCTAAAAATTGACACACAAATCAGTCAATTGACCAATAGCTTTGATAAAAAGATGAAATTCAAGGATTATGGAGTTGGAGAATACTCTCTTTGTCTTGTCAATTTACCTACATCACCTCGATCACATGGGCAACCATCTATCAGAGAGCATCAAATAGCAGCAGCATCAACATCAAAGCAAATGCCAATAAAGCCGATTACAAAATTTAATGGGCAATTCATCAAAGAAAAATTTCCCATGGAAAACCTAGAGGATACTGAAATTCTAAATTGGCTCTATAAAGATAAAGATGAAGCAGTTCCCAATGTCAAATTACCCATAGAGAAATATGGAAAAGGATATTTAATCATGCAGAAGATGGGATATGATGAAGGACCTATTGGAAAAAGGAAGGAAGGAGTAGTTGAACCCATTCACCTCAGTGGACTTGCTGCAAAAGACAAAACTGGATTGGGTTATAATACTAACTCTCAAGAAAGCAAATCCAAACATGGCAATGTCTTCACATTGCAAGAAGGCTCAAATTCACAAGAGGCATGTTTGACAACAATTCAGAATTTCCTGGACAACAATTCTGACATAGACTCTGCTAAATATGAATGGGACACCATTTACAATGATGAGTTCTGGAGAGACAAAGAGGTTGATGTAGTACACCAATATGTCCCAACTCTAATTGAAGGACAAGGTTCAGGGTCCCAACCACAAGGATTTGAACCACAAGTCGATTATGATTCTAGTGATACTGAATCAGATCTAAACAAACAAGACTATCATGAGGACAGTACCATCATTGATCCACCTTATACCTCGGATCCTATAGACCACACCGTCATGACCTTGACCATAGCTGATCTTACACATTCTGATGACCCGCTACCTTTACTCCATCCTAACCTTATTGATTGGGATTTTATGAAATCTATTAACATAACTATGTTTCCAAGTG
This sequence comes from Sequoia sempervirens, assembly GCA_007258455.2. Lineage (NCBI taxonomy): Eukaryota > Viridiplantae > Streptophyta > Pinopsida > Cupressales > Cupressaceae > Sequoia > Sequoia sempervirens. The sequence continues at coordinate 1,018,408,374 of VDFB02281492.1, read as the reverse complement.
ATGAAGCTATCGTAAACTTCCTTTCCGTAGAAGATGCGAATGATTGTTCCACCAGTGATTCCTGACATAGAGTTTTTGACCAGGAGAGTGTCAAGTCTCCTAGCTGCAAAAGTAAAAACAAAAAAGAAAGATCTAATGGTGAAAACCAGAATCTAGCAGTATTAGATCAAACAAAAGATAAAATAAAGAGCGTATCAGATGGTGAAAACCTCTTTGAGGCGCCAGATGATGGGACTTTTGACACCCTCCCAGAGCATTACCATGAGCGATCGCCTATTCTGATTGAACCTACAAATGCTGTTGATCTTAAAACTTTTGACAAACCAAGAATTTTAAAGTTGGCCACATCTATGACAGAGAAAGAAATACCAGAGTTTATGAAATTCCTAAAAGAAAATTGAGTCAACTTTGCATGGTCTTACGCCGACATGCCTAGTCTTGATCCTGATCTTATCATGCATCATTTATCTATCAAACCAGGTGTCAAACTGGTAAAGCAAAAACTCAGAAAGATGCACCCTCATGTTGCATTGTTAGTTAAAGAAGAACTAAGAAAACTTCTTTATGTGGGCTTCATTAGACCAGTCGACTATGCAGAATGGATCTCCAACATTGTACCTGTATCCAAGCCAAATAAAACTGTCAGAATATGCACAGATTTTAGAGATCTTAATAAAGCATGTCCTAAGGATGACTTTCCATTACCAAATATTGACACCATAGTTGATCTGACAGCTGGCCATGCCATGTATTCATTAATGGATGGTTTTTCTAGATATAACCAAATCAAGATTGCACCTGAAGATCAAGAGAAAATACCTTTCACGTGTCCATGGGGAACTTATTGTTGGAACGTCGTGCCTTTTGGTCTAAAAAATGCTGGGGCTACCTACCAAAGAGCCATGACTACCATCTTTCATGATATGATGCATGTCTTCATGGAAGATTATGTGGATGATATATTGGAAAAATCATACACCAGAGAAGGACATCTTGAAGTATTGTCCAAAATATTTGCAAGATTAGAGAAATTCAAAGTTCATCTTAACCCTAAGAAATGTGTTTTTGGAGTCAAGTCTGGAAAACTCTTGGGGTACATTGTTTCAGAAAAATGAATTGAAGTAGATCCAGTAAAAGTTCAAGAAATTATGGAAATTCCCCCACCAAAGAACATCAGTCAACTAAGATCACTACAAGGATGCCTTCAATCTATACGGAGATTCATCGCACAATTGGCTGACAAGAGTTTACCATTCACACATCTACTACATAAAAATGTTCCTTTCAAGTGGGATGACAAATGTGAATTAGCCTTTCAAAAAATCAAAGAATATCTAATGACTCCTCCGGTTCTCATATCACCAGATCCAGACAGACCACTCATCTTGTACATCGCTGCAATAGAGACATTTTTGGGGGCACTACTAGCACAAGAAGACTCTATAGGAAAGGAACACGCAATCTACTATATCAATAGAACATTAACAAGCCATGAGCTCAACTACACTTCTATTGTGAAGGCTTGTCTAGCAGTAGTCTTTGTTTCACAAAAGTTTTGACATTACATGCTGACCCATATAGTCAACTTGGTTTCGAAGATTGATCCACTCAAGTATTTATTGGGCAAGGCATTATTGACAGGAAGGTTAGCCAAGTGGGTAATGATTCTTAGTGAGTTTGATATCCATTATGTTGATCGTAAGGCAATCAAATGACAAGTTATCGCTGATCAACTAGCTGAAGCACCATTACAAGCATATCATCCCCTACACATTGAATTTCCAGATGCTGATGTCTTTATTGCAGAATCCAAACAACCATGGGCTCTATACTTTGATGGTTCTTTCACTCAACATGGATCAGGAGCAAGCATACTTTTTGTCACCCCTCAAGGACACACCATTCCTCGTTCATATCGGCTAATGTTCCCATGCACCAACATAGCTGAATATGAGGCATTAATCACTGGACTCAAGATAGCACTGAAATGGAGAATAACATAGTTACGGGTATATGGTGACTCACAATTGGTCATTTGTCAGATCAATAATGACTATCAAACCAAAGATGAAAAACTGTTACCTTATAAAAAGATGGTGGATGACTTCAAAAAGTATTTTGTGGACATCAAATTCACACAAATTCCAAGGCTTGATAATAAAGCAGCTGATGCTATGGCTACGATTGCATCATTGTTACAACTCCCAAAAACTCAGCACCATTATGAATTTCTAGTGGAACAATCATTTACACCTGCATATGACACCCCTGAAAACAAAATCATTTGTCACTTGGTAGGATCCGATTCGCCTTGGTACGGAAAAATTTATGCTTACCTCAAAGACAACATCTTACCACCGGATCTATCCCATAATAAAAAATGCAACTTTATCTGTCAATTCGCTCGCTATACCCTCATCGCTGATACCCTTTATTGCCGTGGTATTGATGGTACTTTACTCCGATGTCTTGAACACGAGGAATCTGACAAAGCTTTACAAGAAGTTCAAAGTGGCATCTGTGGTACTCATGCAAGTGGACTGACCCTATCTAAGAAACTGATTAGAATGGGTTACTCATGCATTCACATCATTTTCAGCATCACATTCCCACTTTCATGTTAGCATAGATTTTCATTTTTCCATATTATGCATTTTAAATCTCGTTCTTCATGCTGTCATTTTGTTGAGCTCTATCTGCTGATCTAAGAGCCATTTCGAAGCAACAAAACGGTGAAGATAGAGGAGGATAAAACAATTTCGAGAGGCTGTTGTTACGGTTTTGCACATCTTGTTTTCTTTCTTTTAGCTTTTCGATATAATGTTTTATTAACATGTGTTTGAATTTAATTTAAATTTGATACAATTTTCTCACACACAGCAACAAATAATGTCTCCATTTCTTTAATGCTTGAACTATTGCATAAAATTCCTGATCATATACAGAATACTTTCTCTTGGCATCATTTAATTTTTCATTGAAATAGGTAATACGCTTACTTTCTTGGCTCAACATTGCTCCAATGGCACAACTACTAGCATCACAATCCACTTGAAACACCTTGTTGAAATTTGGGAGGGCTAGAATAGGTTGCTATGTCACCTTCTTCTTCAGCAATTCAAAATTTTTTTCTGCTCCAGTGCTCCACTTGAATTCTTTTCTATCCCCTCTGATTGTTTCAGTCAAGGGTCCACAAATATTCTAATGAGATTTCTATAAAAACTAGCCAAACCATGGAAAGATCTCACCTCAGTAGTAGTTCTCGGGGTAGGCCATTCCAGAATAGCCTTCACCTTCACTGGGTCCATCTTGAGACCTTCTGTTGAGACGACAAATCCCAAGTACACTAACTCCCTCTTCACAAAACTACACTTCTTTAGATTAATCAACAATTTTTCTTCTCTTAACTTATCAATGGCTCTCCGAATATGCATTAGATGCTCATCCAACATCTTACTAAAAATCAAAATATCATCTCAATACACAATAAAAAAACTCCCTAGAAATTATTTTAGCACCTCATTCATGACTCGCATGAATGTGCTTGGTGCATTAGTTAGCCCAAAAGGCATGACTAACCACTCGTATAGGCCCTCTTTGGTCTTGAAGGCAGTCTTCCATTCATCTCCCTCTCTAATCTGGATCTGGTGATATCCACTCTTTAGATCAATCTTTGTGAAGTACTGAGCTCCACTCAAACAGTCCATCAGGTCATCCATCCTTGGCAGGGGAAATCTATACTTGATTGTTATCTTGCTTATGGCTTGGGAATCTGTACACATCCTCCATTCCCCATCCTTCTTTGGTTCTAGTACTACAAGTACTGCACATGGACTCAAACTCTCCTGTATCAAACCCTTTCTCAACAACTCTTGAACTTGTCTGTTCAACTCCTCATTTTCTGCTAGAGTCATTCTATCAGCTGCCTTATTTGGTAAACTTGCTCCAGGAATCAAGTCAATCTGATGACTGATCTTCCTTATTTACGGTAAACCCTCAGGTACATTATCAAAAACAATATCCTAAAACTCATCCAACATCCCAAAAACTTCTTCAAAATAAATGTATAACACACATGCTCATGTTTCATACCTTCTAAAAAATTTCTTCCATCTACATAGCAAATTCTAGCACTACTGCATACCTTTTCTTCGGTCTCCTTTAGGGATTTCAGCTTGTGACGAACCCCATCCTTTGTCAAGGAAAAAGTTTTGCATGGCCATCATGTATAGCTCACCTATCAAACTACCATGGCCTCCCCAACAACATGTGACATGCATCCATCGGGATGATATCACAGAGTACCTCATCATGGTAGCTCCCGATCTTGAACTTTACTAGGTACTGCTCATTGACCAAAACTTTGTGGTCTTTCAGCAACCAGGCAATCCGATACGGATGTGGCTGCCTTTCCCTCTTTAGCTTCAACTTTGTGACCATCTCCTCTAACACCAAATTATTAGTGCTCCCACCATCAATAATGACATCACAACATTTTCCTTCACACTTGCACCTTGTGGGAAATAGATTCTTCCTCTATTCTAGTTCCTTTTATTCAGTCACTAGGGCTCTCCTAATCACTAGGGTTTCTCCCCTTTCAACATCATCTGAATGTTCAGATTGGGTCTCCTCATCTGCATGTGCAACCCTTCCATGACCTTCTGGCCTTTATGCTACCCTTCCTTGGTGTTGTGGACATTCATAGGCTCGATGCCTTTCTTCACCACACTAGAAACATGTTCTTTTGAAACCACCTCTTTCAAATCCTTTTCCATATCTCCCTCATCCTCTACCTCTTTGATCACCACTGTTTTGGTCAGGAGGGCTGTAGAAATTGTCATTCCTTTGGCTTCAGCTGGTACCCACATCTTCACTTTTCTTTTCATCATCATTTCAGCTTCGTGAAGGTCTTACACTGTCCCTTCCACTTTGACCTCTTTGTCCTTTTTGCTTGCCTTCAAATCTTTTGTTCAACTTCTCTTCCACCTTTAGGGAACACTGATACACTTCCTCAATAGTGGTGATTCTGACCAAGCTTAACTCCTCCTGAATGCTCGGTCGTAACCCATTAAGATATCAGACTACCTTCTCCTTATTGGCCTCTGTGTGACCTGTTTTGATGATTATCTTGTGAAAATTTTTAGTATATTCATTCACAGACCTGCTTCCTTGCTTCAACCCTTGCAATTTCTTCAACAGATGTAACTCGTAGTCCACTGGTATGAACTGCTTCTTCAGTTTCTCTACCATGCGATCCCATCTGGTGATCTTGACTTTTCCTCTTCAATTTCTTTCCAACTGGACCTATTTCCACCAAATACTGGCATGGCACTTCAACTTTATTTTTGCAAACTTAACCCGATCTGGGTCCTCTATTTCCTCATACTCAAAATATTCTTCTAGCTCATTGATCCAGTCGATCAACTCTTCTGGGTTCAAACTTCTAGAATAATTAGGGACTTCTGCTTTGGGTCTTACCCTGATCTTTGAAATGGCCCTTATTAGCTACATTTGGTCTTGATCAATTATTTCTTCTTCCTCTTCTGCATTTGAACCTTCTTCCTCTCCTTCATCCTCACTTTCCTCCCTCATGTTTAACCATCTCCTCACCTGCTCTTGTAACACATCAAACTGTCTTTAGAGGGCTGCCAGTGCATCTCTTCCACCAGCATTTCTGCCACCTCAACCACCGCTAGCACCACCATGCCTACTAGGCCTCACAGTTGGAGGCATCTTTTTTGACCTCAACCCACAACCACGGTCCTAGTGTAAAATGCCTCACGATCCGTGATCTGTCCACACGCTCAAGAAAACCTCGCTCTGATACCACTTGATGAGGTGCAACCCGAGACACATAAAATAACTCACAAACAAGAGAATAATTTTATTATTCAGAAAATGAAGCTTCTTACATGCAGAGGATCTCAAATCCCCAAGTTCTACAACACATGCAAGCTATAGAAAGCTATAGAATAACCCTTTCGCAATATGCGAGCTTGTCCCCAAGAAGTTAACCAAAAATTAGAAAACCCAACGATAAATAGAGCTCCTCATTAGTTTAAAGCCAAAAAAATATTCAAATATAGTTTAGGCGGTTTGGCGCAAAAAAATTACAAAATGGAGTTCAAATTTTAAAAGAGCATTTGCAATGGTATCTTCTAGAAAGTGCACAAACTTCTGGGGCCATAACTTTTGATCCAGGGCTCTGATTTGCGAACCGTTTGAACCGTTGGAAAGGTCTAGAAGTCAAGAACGTGCTCAATATTTCTACACTGATTTTGGAAAGTTTTAGGGCCATTACAGAAACTCTAAGTGCCTTAAATCCAATTCAAAATATTTTCATGTGCAAATTTGGGAAACTAAAACTGTAATATCTTTCAACCCATCAATAGAAAATAAAAACCATAAATTGGGAATTTCATTATGACGAAAAGGGTATCCAAAAATGTAAAAATATCTAAAAAATGATAAACTTGAAATTTAACTATTTTTGGGTGATGCAAGATTGCCCTTACACCACTGGATGCTCCTGCATCAGACACCCAGGGTAATTTGAGAATTGACCCCGTCACATCTCAGATGGTGGAGGAAAATCCAAATGGTCAACCTCTGCCTTCAGCAACCAGGATGAATCATCAACAGGCATTCCTTTCCATTTCACTAGATATTCTTCATACTGTCTGTTCCTAGCACTCCTTCCCACATGACTATCCATAATTTCTTCAATCTCCTCCTTTTTCTGAAGTAGGTGCTGGAATCCCACACTATTCCATTGTTGGTACTTCCTCTACACCACCTTCATGATACTCTGTCAAATCTAAAATTTTGAACACAGGGGAAATGTTGAATCCATCTGGCAACTCTACCTCACATGCATTCCCTGAATCATGCCTCTTGAAAATTTTACAAGGACCAAACTTCTTCATCTTCAATTTGTTATACGTTCCCACTGCAAACCTTTATTTCCTCAAGTGGACCATCACTTCATCACCAAGCTGAAACTCCTTATACATCCTCTTCTGATCTGCCTTAGCCTTATACTGCATATTCATCTTGTTAATATGTTCTCTTACGTTCTCATGTATATCCTTGATGTGTTCTACAAAATTTTTATCTTCAGCACTTATTTTCTTCTCTTGGTCCATCTTCCTCAATTCTAGAGTTGTTTTGGGGCTACCTCCATACACAATCTGGAATGGTGATCTACCAATGCTTCTGTTGACAGAATTTTTGTAAGAAAATTCTTCCTAGGGTAAGATCAAGTCACATCCCTTAGGTTTATCTCCTACCAAACATCTTAGTAGGTTATCTAGACTCTTGTTAACAACCTCTGTCTGCCCATTTTTTTGTAGATGGTGTGTAGAACTGAACTTTAACTCTGTCTTCAGCTCTTTCCATAAGGTCCTCCAAAAGTACCCCACAAATTTGGTGTCATGATCTGAAACAATACTCTTTGGCAGACCATATAGCCTCACCACCTCTTTGAAGAACAAGTCAGAAATAAGGACTGCATCATGGGTCTTCTGACATGGAATGAAATGTGCCATCTTCGAAAATCTATCAACCACCACAAAAACTGAATCATTCCCTCATTGTGTCCTTGGCAAACCAAGAACAAAGTCCATACTTATATCCTCCCATGGCCTCTCTGGTACAGGTAAGGGTTGATATAAGCCTAAATTTTGACTCACTCCTTTGGCCATCTGACATACCTTGCAGCTTTATACAAACTTCTTCACATCCTGTGACAACTAAGGCCAATAATAATGCTCATTGATAATGGTAATTGTCTTATCCCAACCAAAATGTCTTGCCATTCCTCCACTATGCTTCTCTTTCATCAGGTTCTCCATTATGGAACTCCTCAAAATACACAATTGACTTCCCTTAAATAACATGCCATCCTGGATTATGAAATCAAGCCACCTTGTCCTGTCCACTATAACAGGTTCCTTACAAGCTTTCCAAGCCTCTTTCAAATCAGGATCTTCTGCGTACAGTGTCTTAAGTTCATTGAACCCAACCACTTCAATCTGCATCTTTGTCATCAATGTATGCCTCCTACTTAAGGCATTTGCAACACTATTTGACTTCCCACTCCTATGTTTCGAAACAAAGGTATAACTCTAAAAAAACTCTACCCATTTCATATGCCTCTGATTTAATTTTTCCTGACTATTTAGGTACTGCAAGGCCTGATGATCAGTATATAAAACAAATTCCTTTGGCAACAAATAATGTCTCCATTTCTTTAATGCTTGAACTATTGCATAAAATTCCTGATCATATATAGAATACTTTCTCTTGGCATCATTTAATTTTTCATTCAAATAGGAAATGGGCTTATCTTCTTGGCTCAACACTGCTCCAATCGTACAACCACTGGCATCACAATCGACCTAAGACACCTTGTTGAAATCTAGGAGGGCTAGAACAGGTTGCTCTGTCACATTTTGCTTCAACAATTCAAAAAAATTTGCCGCTCCAGTGCTCCACTTGAATTCTTTTCTATCCCCTCTGATTGTTTCAATTAGGGGTCCACAAATACTACTGAAGTTTCTAATGAACTTTCTATAAAAACTAGCCAAACCATGGAAAGATCTCACCTCAGTAGTAGTTCTCGGGGTAGGCCATTCCAGAATAGCCTTCACCTTCACTGGGTCCATCTTGAGACCTTCTGTTGAGATGACAAATCCCAAGTACACTAACTCCCTCTTCACAAAACTACACTTCTTTAGATTAATCAACAATTTTTCTTCTCTTAACTTATCAATGGCTCTCCGAATATGCATTAGATGCTCATCCAACATCTTACTAAAAATCAAAATATCATCTCAATACACAATAAAAAAACTCCCTAGAAATTATTTTAGCACCTCATTCATGACTCGCATGAATGTGCTTGGTGCATTAGTTAGCCCAAAAGGCATGACTAACCACTCGTATAGGCCCTCTTTGGTCTTGAAGTCAGTCTTCCATTCATCTCCCTCTCTAATCCCGATCTGGTGATATCCACTCTTTATATCAATCTTTGTGAAGTACTGAGCTCCACTCAAATAGTCTATCAAGTCATCCATTCTTGGCAGGGGAAATCTGTACTTGATTGTTATCTTGTTTATGGCTCGGGAATCTGTACACATCCTCCACTCCCCATCCTTCTTTGGTGCTAGTACTGCAGGTACTGCACATGGACTCAAACTCTCCTGTATCAAACCCTTTCTCAACAACTCTTGAACTTGTCTGTTCAAGTCCTCATTTTCTGCTAGAGTCATTCTATAAGCTACCTTATTTGGCAAACTGGCTCCATGAATCGAGTCAATCTGATGACTGATCTTCCTTATTTGTGGTAAACCCTCAGGTACATTATCAGGAAAAACATCCTAAAACTCATCCAACATCCCAAAAACTTCTTCTCAAACCTTCTCACTATCCCCATTACTCATTCTAGGAATCAATGCATAACACACACACTCATGCTTCATACCTTCTAAAAAATTTCTTCCATCTACATAACAAATTCTAGCACTACTGCATACCTTTTCTTCTATCTCCTTTAGGGGTTTCAGATTGTGACAAACCCTATCATTTTTAAAGGAATAAGTGTTTGCATGGCCATCATGTATAGCTCGCCTATCGAACTGCCACGACCTCCCCAATAGCATGTGACATGCATCCATGGGGATGATATCACAGAGTACCTCATCATGGTAGCTCTCGATCTTGAACTTTACTAGGCACTGCTCATTGACCAAAACTTTGTGGTCTTTCTTCAAACAGGAAATCTAGTACGGATGTGGGTGCCTTTCTCTCTTCAGCTTCAACTTTGTGACCATCTACTCTGACACCAAATCATCAATCCTCCCATTGTCAATAATGACATCACTCATAGTTCACTGGTATGAACTACTTCTTTAGTTTATCTACCATGCGATCCCATCTGGTGATCTTGACTTTTCCTCTTCAATTTCTTTCCAACTGGACCTCTTTCTATATAATATTGGCATGGCCCGTCAGCTTCATTTTTGCAAACTTCACCCGATCTAGGTCCTCTATTTCCTCATACTAAAAATATTCTTCTAGCTCATTGATCTAGTCGATCAACTCTTCTGGGTTTAGACTTCCAAAATAACTGGGGACTTCTGCTCTGGGTCTTTTCCCAATCTTTGAAATGGCCCTTATTAGCCGCATTTGGTCTTGATCAAATAGTTCTTCTTCCTTTTCTGCATTTGAACCTTCTTCCTCTCCTTCATCCTCACTTTCCTCCCTCGGGTTTAACCCTCTCCTCACCTGCTCTTGTAACACATCAAACTGTCTTTGGAGGGCTGCCAGTGCATCTCTTCCACTAGCATTTCTGCCACCTCGACCACCTCTAGCACCACCATGCCTACTAGGCATCACTCTTGGAGGAATCTTCCTTGACCTTGACCCACAACCACGGTTCTTGGGTGAACTGCCTCACGATCGGTGATCTGTCCACACGCTCAAGAAAACCTCACTCTGATACCACTTGATGAGGTGCAACCCGAGACACAGAAAGTAACCCACAAACAAGAGAATAATTTTATTATTTAAAAAATGGAGCTTCTTACATGCAGAGGATCTCAAATACCCAAGTTCTACAATACATGCAAGCTACAAAAAGCTACAAAATAAACCTTTCACAATATGCGAGCTTGTCCCTAAAAAGTTACCCAAAAATTAGAAAACCGGCCCATAAATAGAGCTCCTCATTAGTTTGAAGCCAAAACAACATTCAAATTAAGTTTAGGCAGTTTGGGGCCAAAAATTTACAACATAAAGTTCAAATTTCAAAAGAGCATTTGCAATGGTATCTTCTAGAAAGTGTGCCAACTTCTAAGCCCAGAACTTTTGATCCGGGGCTCGGATTCACGAACCTTTTGAACCGTTGGAAAAGTCTCGAAGTCAAGAACGTGCTAAAAAATGCTACGTCAATTTCGACAAGTTTTAAGGCTATTCCAGAAGCTCTAAGTGCCCCAAATCCAACTCAAAATATTTTCAGGTGCAAATTTGGGAAACTAAAACTCCAATATCTTTCAACCCAGGAATAGAAAATAAAAATCATAAATTGAGAATTTCATTATGATGAAAAGGGTATCCAAAAATGTAAAAACATCTAAAAAATGATAAACTTGAAATTTAACTATTTTTGGGTGATGCAAGATTACCCTTACACCACTGGATGCTCCTGCATCAAACACCCAGGGTAATTTTAGAAGTGACCCCATCACATCTCATATGGTGGAGGAAAATCCAAATGGTCAACCTCTGCATTCAGCAACCAGGATGAATCTTCAACAGGCCTTCCTTTCCATTTCACCAGATATTCTTCATACTATCTGTTCCTAGTACTCCTTCCCACACGACTATAATGAATTTCTTCAATCTCCTTCTTTTCTAAAGTAGGTGCTAGAATCCCACACTGTTCCATTGTTGGTACTTCCTTTGCACCACCTTCATGATACTTTATCAAATCTGAAATGTTGAACACAGGGGAAATGTTGAATCCATCTGGCAACTCTACCTCATATGCATTCCCTTAATCATGCCTCTTCAAAATTTTACAAGGACCGAACTTCTTCATCTTCAATTTGTTATATGTTCCCATTGGAAACCTTTCTTTTCTCAAGTGGACCATCAATTCATCACCAATCTGAAACTCCTTATACCTCCTCTTCTGATCTGCCTTAGCCTTATACTGCATATTCATCTTGTTAATATATTCTCTTACCTTCTCATGTATATCCTTGATGTGTTCTACAAAATTTTTAGCTTCAACACTTATTTTCTTCTCTTGGTCCATCTTCCTCAATTCTGGAGTGGTTTTGGTGCTACCTACATACACAATTTGGAATGGTGATCTACCAGTGCTTCTATTGACATAATTGTTGTAAGAAAAATCTACCCGGGGTAAGATCAAGTACCATCCCTTAGGTTTATCTCCTACCAAACATCTTAGTAGGTTACCTAGACTCTTGTTAACAACCTCTCTCTGCCCATCTGTTTGTGGATGGTGTGCAGAACTGAACTTTAACTCCGTCTTCAAAATTTTCCACAAGTTCCTCCAAAAGTACCCCACAAATTTGGTGTCACAATCTAAAACAATACTCTTTGGCAGACCATGTAGCCTCACCACCTCTTTGAAGAACAAGTCAGCAATATGGACTGCATCATGGGTTTTCTGATATGAAATGAAATGTGCCATCTTATAAAATCTATCAACCACCATAAAAACTGAATCATTCCCTCGTTGTGTCCTTGGAAAACCATGAATATAGTCCATACTTATATCCTCCCATGGCCTCTCTGGTACAGGTAAGGATTGATATAAGCCTATATTCTGACTCACTCCTTTAGCCATCTGACATACCCTGCAGCTTTATACAAACTTCTTCACATCCTATGACAATTGAGGCCAATAATAATGCTCAATGTTAATGGTAATGGTCTTATCCTGACCAAAATGTCTTGCCATTCCTCCACGATGCTTCTCCTTTATCAGGTTCTCCCTCATGGAACTCCTTAGAATATACAACTGACTTCCCTTAAATAACATGCCATCATGAATTATAAAATCAAGCCACCTTGTCCCATCCACTGTAACAGGTTCCTTGCAAGCTTTCCAAGCCTCTGCGAAATCAGGATCTTCTGCGTATAGTGTCTTAAGTTCATTGAACCCAACCACTTCAATCTACATCTTTGTCATCAATGTATGCCTCCTACTTAAGGCATCTGCAACCCTATTTGACTTCCCACTCCTATGTTTCAAAACAAAGGTATAACTCTGTAAAAACTCTACCCATTTCATATGCCTCTGATTTAATTTTCCCTGACTATTTAGATACTGCAAGGTCTGATGATGAGTATATAAAACAAATTCCTTTGGCAACAAATAATGTCTCCATTTCTTTAATGCTTGAACTATTACATAAAATTCGTGATCATATAAAAAATACTTTCTCTTGGCATCATTTAATTTTTTACTAAAATAGGCAATGGGCTTACTTTCTTGGCTCAACACTGCTCCAATGGCACAACCACTGGCATCACAATCCACCTAAAACACTTTGTTGAAATCTGGGAGGGCTAGAATAGGTTGCTCTATCACCTTCTGCTTCAACAATCCAAAACTTTTTGCCGCTCCAGTGATCCACTTGAATTCTTTTCTATCCCCTCTCATTATTTCAGTCAAGGGTCCACAAATACTACTGAAGTTTCTAATCAAATTTCTATAAAAACTAGCCAAACCATGGAAAGATCTCACCTCGGTAGCAGTTCTTGGGGTAGGCCACTCCAGAATAGCCCTCACCTTCTTTGGGTCCATCTTGAGATGTTCTGCTCAGACAACAAACCCCAAGTACACTAACTCCCTCTTCACAAAACTGCACTTCTTTAGATTAATCAATAGTTTCTCTTCTCTTAAATTCTCAAAGGCTCTTCAAATATGCATCAGATGCTCATCCAACGTCTTATTGAAAATCAAAATATCATCTAAATACACAATAACAAAACTCCCTAGAAATTCTTTTAGTACCTCTTTTATGAGTCGCATGAATGTGCTTGGTGCATTTGTTAGCCCAAAAAGCATGACTAACCACTCTTACAGGCCCTTTTTGGTCTTGAAGGTAGTCTTCCATTCATCTCCCTCTCTAATCCTGATCTGGTGATATCCACTATTTAGATCAATCTTTGTGAAGTACTGTGCTCCATTCAAACTGTCCATCAGGTCATCCATCCCTTGTAGGGGAAATCTGTACTTGATTGTTATCTTGTTTATGGCTCGGGAATCTATACACATCCTCCACTCCCCATCCTTCTTTGGTGCTAGTACTACAGGTATTGCACATGGAATCAAACTCTCCCGTATCAAACCCTTTCTCAACAACTCTTGAACTTGTCTATTCAACTCCTCATTTTCTGCTGGAGTCATTCTATGAGCTGCCTTATTTGGAAAACTAGTTCTAAGAATCAAGTCAATTTGATGACTGATCCTCCTTATTGGTGGTAAACCCTCGGGTACATTATCAGAAACAATATGCTAAAACACATCCAACATCCCAGAAACTTCTTATGGAACCTTCTCACTATCTCCATTACTCATTCTAGGAATCAATGCATAACACACACGCTCATGCTTCATACCTTCTAAAAAATTTCTTCCATCTACATAAAAAATTCTAGCACTACTGCATACCTTTGCTTCGGTCTCCTTTAGGGGTTTCAGCTTGTGATGAACCCCATCCTTTGTCAAGGAATAAGTGTTTGCATGGCCATCATGTATAGCTCACCTATCGAACTGCCACGGCCTCCCCAACAACATGTGACATGCATCCATGGAGATGATATCACAGAGTACCTCATCATGGTAGCTTCTGATCTTGAACTTTACTAGGCACTGCTCATTGACCAAAACTTTTTGGTCTTTCTGCAACCAGGATATCCGATACGGATGTGGGTGTCTTTCCCTCTTCAGCTTCAACATTGTGACCATCTCCTCTGACACCAAATTATTAGTGCTCCCACCATCAATAATGACATCACAATATTTTCCTTCACACTTGCACCTTGTGCGAAACAGATTCTTCCTCTGTTCTGGTTCCTTTTCTTCAGTCACTAGGGCTCTTCTAATCACTAGGGTTTCTCCCCTTTCAGCATCATCTGAATGTTCAGATTGGGTCTCCTCATCTACATGTGCAACCCTTCCATGCCCTTATGGCCTCTTATCTGCCCTTCCTTGGTGTTGTGGACATTCAAAGGCTCAATGCCCTTCTTCACCACACTGGAAACACATTCCTTTGAAACCACCTCTTCCATATTCTTGTCCATATCTCCCTCATCCTCTACCTCTTTGATCACCATTGTTTTGATCATGAGGGTGGTAGAAATTGTCATTCCTTTGGCTTCGGCTGGTACCCACATCTTCACTTTTCTTTTCATCATCATTTCAGCTTCTTGAAGGTCTTCCACTGCCCCTTCCACTTTGACCTCCTTGTCCTTTTTGCTCGCCTTCAAATCTTTTTTTTAGCTTCTCTTCCACCTTCAGAGAAAACTGATACACATCCTCAATGGTCATCATTCTGACTAGGCTTAACTCCTCCTAAATGTTCGGTCGTAACCCATTATGATATCGGGCTACCTTCTCCTTATTAGCCTCTGTGTGGCCCGTTATGATGATTATCTTGTGAAAATCTTCAGTATATTCTTTCACAGACCTACTTCCTTGCTTCAACCCATGCAATTTCTTTAATAGATCTAACTTATAGTCCACTGGTATGAACTGCTTCTTCAGATTCTCTACCATGCGATCCCATCTGGTGATCTTGACTTTTCCTCTTCGATTTCTTTCCAACTGGACCTCTTTCCACCAAATATAGGCATGGCCCTTCAGCTTCATTTTTGCAAATTTAACCCAATCTGGGTCCTCTATTTACTCAAACTCAAAATATTCTTCTAGCTCATTGATCCAGTCAATCAACTCTTTTGGGTTCAGACTTCCAGAATAACTGGAGAATTCTGCTCTGGGTCTTTTCCCGATCTTTGAAATGGCCCTTATTAGCCGAATTTGGTCTTGATCAATTACTTCTTCTTCCTCTCCTTCATCCTCACTTTCCTCCCTCAGGTTTAACCCTCTCCTCACCTGCTCTTGTAACGCATGAATCTGTCTTTGGAGGGCTACCAGTGCATCTCTTCCACCAGCATTTCTACCACCTCGACCTCTTCTAGCACCACCATGCCTACTAGGCATCACTCTTGGAGGCATCTTTCTTGACCTCGACCCACAACCATGATCCTAGTGCGAACTACCTCACGATCGGCGATCTGTCCACATGCTCAAGAAAACCTCACTCTGATACCACTTGATGAGGTGCAACCTGAGACACAAAAAATAACCCAAAAACAAGAGAATAATTTTATTATTCAGAAAATGGAGCTTCTTACATGCAGAGGATCTCAAATTCCCATGTTCTACAATATATGCAAGCTACAAAAAGCTACAGAATAACCCTCTCGCAATATGTGAGCTTGTCCCCAAAAAGTTACCCAAAAATTAGAAAACCTACCCATAAATAGAGCTCCTCATTAGTTTGAAGCCAAAACAACATTTAAATTGAGTTTTGGAAGTTTGATACTGAAAATTTACAACATGAAGTTGAAATTTTAAAAGAGCATTTGCAATGGTATCTTCTAGAAAGTGCGCCAACTTCTGGGGCCATAACTTTTGATCTAGGGCTTCGATTCGCAAACCGTTTGAACCATTGGAAAGGTCTCGAAGTCAAGAACACGCTCAAAATTGCTACGTCAATTTTAGAAAGTTTTAGGGCCATTCCAGGAGCTCTAAGTGCCTCAAATCTAACTCGAAAGATTTTTAGGTGCAAATTTGGGAAACTAAAACTGTAATACCTTTCAACCCAGGAATAGACAATAAAAACTGTAAATTGGGAATTTCATTATGAAGAAAAGGGTATCCAAAAATGTAAAAATATCTAAAAAATGATAAACTTAAAATTTAACTATTTTTGGGTGATGCAAGATTGCCCTTACACCACTAGATGCTCCTGCATCAGACACCCAGGGTAATTTGAGAATTGACCCCATCACGTCTCGGATAGTGGAGGTAAACCCAAATGGTCAACCTCTACCTTCAGCAACCAAGATGAATATTCAACAAGCCTTCCTTTCCATTTCACCAGATATTCTTCATACTGTCTGTTCCTAGTACTCCTTCCCACACGACTATCCAAAATTTCTTCAGTCTCCTTCTTTTCTAAAATAGGTGTTCGAATCCCACACTGTTCCATTGTTGGTACTTCCTCTACACCACCTTCATGATACTCTATCAAATCTGAAATGTTGAACACAAAGGAAATGTTCAATCCATCTGGAAACTCTACCTCATATGCATTCCCTAAATCATGCCTCTTCAAAATTTTACGAGGACCAAACTTCTTCATCTTCAATTTGTTATATATTCCCACTGCAAACCTTTCTTTCCTGAAGTGTACCATCACTTCATCACCAATCTAAAACTCCTTATACCTCCTCTTCTGATTTTCCTTAGCCTTATACTGCATATTCATCTTGTTAATATGTTCTCTTACGTTCTCATGTATATCCTTGATGTGTTCTGCAAAATTTTTAGCTTTAGCACTTATTTTCTTCTCTTAGTCCATCTTCGTCAATTCTGGAGCTGTTCTAGCGCTACCTCCATACACAATCTGGAATGGTAATCTACCAGTGCTTTTGTTGACATAAGTGTTGTAAGAAAATTCTACCTGGGGTAAGATCAAGTCCCATCCCTTAGGTTTATCTCCTACCAAACATCTCAGTAGGTTACCCAGACTCCTGTTAACAACCTTTCTCTACCCATCTATTTGTGGATGGTGTGCAGAAATGAACTTTAACTCTGTCTTCAGCTTTTTCCACAAGGTGCTCCAAAAGTACCCCACAAATTTGGTGTCACGATCTAAAACAATACTCTATGGCAGACCATGTAGCCTCACCACCTCTTTGAAGAACAAGTCAACAATGTGGACTTCATCATGGGCCTTCTGACATGGAATGAAATGTGCCATCTTCGAAAACCTATCAACCACCACAAAAGTTGAACCATTCCCTCATTGTGTCCTTGGCAAACCAAGAACAAAGTCCATACTTATATCCTCACATGGCCTCTCTGGTATAGGTAAGGGCTGATATAAGCCTATATTCTAACTCACTCCTTTAGCCATTTGAAATACCCTACAGCTTTGTATAAAGTTCTTCACATCCTGTGACAACTGAGGCCAATAATAATGCTCATTGATAATGGTAATGGTCTTATCCTGACCAAAATGTCCTGCCATTCCTCCACTATGCTTCTCTTTTATCAGGTTCTCCCTCATGGAACTCCGCAGAATACACAATTGGCTTCCCTTAAATAACATGACATCCTAGATTATGAAATCAAGCCACCTTGTCCTGTCCACTGTAACAGGTTCCTTTCAAGCTTTCCAAGCCTCTGCAAAATCAGGATCTTCTGCGTACAGTGTCTTAAGTTCATTGAACCCAACCACTTCAATCTGCATCTTTGTCATCAATGTATGCCACCTACTTAAGGCATCTGCAACTCTATTTGACTTCCCACTCCTATGTTTCAAAACAAAGGTATAACTCTGTAAAAACTCTACCCATTTCATATGCCTCTGATTTAATTTTTCTTGACTATTTAGGTATTGCAAGGCCTGATGATCAGTATATAAAACAAATTCCTTTGGCAACAAATAATGTCTCCATTTCCTTAATGCTTGAACTATTGCATAAAATTCTTGATCATATATACAATACTTTCTCTTGGCATCATTTAATTTTTCACTAAAATAGGCAATGGGATTATCTTCTTGGTTCAACACTACTCCAATGGGACAACCACTGGCATCACAATCCACCTGAAACACCTTGTTGAAATCTGGGAGGGCTAGAATAGGTTGCTTTGTCACCTTCTACTTCAACAATTCAAAACTTTTTTCCACTCCAGTACTCCACTTGGATTCTTTTCTATCCCCTCTCATTATTTCAGTCAGGGGTCCACAAATACTACTGAAGTTTCTAATGAACTTTCTATAAAAACTAGCCAAACCATGGAAACATCTCACCTCAGTAGCAGTTCTCGAGGTAGGCCATTCCAGAATAGCCTTCACCTTCTCTGGGTCCATCTTGAGACCTTCTGCTGAGACAACAAACCCCAAGTACACTAACTCCCTCTTCACAAAACTACACTTCTTCAGATTAATCAATAGTTTCTTTTCTCTTAACTTCTCAAAGACTCTCTGAATATGCATCAGATGCTCATCCAATGTATTACTGAAAATAAAAATATCATCTAAATACACAATAACAAAACTCCCTAGAAATTCTTTTAAAACCTCGTTCATGAGTCGCATGAATGTGCTTGGTGCATTGGTTAGCCCAAAAGGCATGACTAACCACTCATACAGGCCCTCTTTGGTCTTGAAGGCAGTCTTCCATTCATCTCCCTCTCTAATCCAGATTTGGTGATATCCACTCTTTAGATCAATCTTTGTGAAGTACTGAGCTCCACTCAAACAGTCCATCAGGTCATCCATCCTTGGCAGGGGAAATCTATACTTGATTGTTATCTTGTTTATGGCTCGGGAATCTATACACATCCTCCACTCCCCATCCTTCTTTGGTGCTAGTACTGTAGGTACTGCATGGACTCAAACTCCCCCATATCAAACCCTTTCTCAACAACTCTTGAACTTGTCTATTCAACTCCTCATTTTCTGCTGGAGTCATTCTATGAGATGCCCTATTTGGCAAACTGGCTCCAGGAATCAAGTCAATTTGATGACTGATAGATTCCTTATTGGCGGTAAACCCTCGGGTACCTTATCAAAAACAATATCCTAAAACTCATCCAACATCCCAAAAAAATTCTTCTAGAACCTTCTCACTATCCCCATTACTCATTCTAGGAATCAATGCATAACACACACGCTCATGCTTCATACCTTCTAAATTTATTTTTTCGTCTACATAACAAATTCTAGCACTAATGCATACCTTTTCTTTGGTCTCCTCTAGGGGTTTCAGCTTGTGATGAACCCCATCCTTTGTCAAGGAATAAGTGTTTGCATGGCCATCATGTATAGCTCACCTATCGAATTGTCACAACCTACCCAACAACATATGACATGCATCCATGGGGATGATATCATAGAGTACCTCATCATGGTAGCTCCCAATCTTGAACTTTACTAGGCACTGCTCATTGACCAAAACTTTGTGTTCTTTCTGCAACTAAGCAATCTGATACAGGTGTGGGTGTCTTTCCCTCTTCAGATTCAACTTTGTGACCATCTCCTCTGACACCAAATTATTAGTGCTCCCACCATCAATAATGACATCACAACATTTTCCTTCACACTTGCACCTTGTGTGAAATAGATTCTTCCTATGTACTGGTTCCTTTTCTTCAGTCACTAGGGCTCTTCTAATCACTAGGGTTTCTCCCCTTTCAACATCATTTGAATGTTCAGATTGAGTCTCCTCATCTAGATGCGCAACCCTTCCATGACCTTCTGGCCTTTTGTCTACCCTTCCCTGGTGTTGTGGACATTCATAGGTTCGATGCCCTTCTTCACCACACTAGAAACACATTCGTTTGAAACCACCTCTTCGATATCCTTGTCCATATCTCCCTCGTCCTCTACCTCTTTGATCACCACTGTTTTGATCATGAGGGTGGTAGAAATTCTCATTCCTTTTCCTTCGGCTGGTACCCACATCTTCACTTTTCTTTTCATCATCATTTCGGCTTCCTGAAGGTCTTCCACTGCCCCTTCCACTTTGACCTCCCTATCCTTTTTGCTTGCCTTCAAATCTTTTGTTCAACTTCTCTTCCACCTTCAGATCAAACTGATACACATCCTCAATGGTGGTCATTCTAACAAGGCTTAACTCCTCCTGAATGCTCGGTCATAACCCATTAAGATACCAGACTACCTTCTCCTTATTGGCCTCTGTGTGGCCCGTTCTGATGATTATATTGTGAAAATATTCAGTATATTCTTTCACAGACCTACTTCCTCACTTCAACCCTTGCAATTTCTTTAATAGATCTAACTCGTAGTCCATTGGTATGAACTGCTTCTTCAGTTTCTCTACCATGTGATCCCATCTGGTGATCTTGACTTTTCCTCTTCGATTTCTTTCCAACTGGACCTCTTTCCACCAAATACTGGCATGGCACTTTAGCTTCATTTTTGTAAACTTAACCCGATCTGGGTCCTCTATTTCCTCATACTCAAAATATTCTTCTAGCTCATTGATCCAGTCGATCAACTCTTCTGGGTTTAGACTTCCAGAATAATTGGGGACTTCTACTCTGGGTCTTTTCCCAATCTTTGAAATGGCCCTTATTAGCCGCATTTGGTCTTGATCAATTACTTCTTCTTCCTCTTCTGCATTTGAACCTTCTTCCTCTCCTTCATCCTCACTTTCCTCCCTCAGGTTTAACCTTCTCCTCACCTGCTCTTGTAACGCATCAATCTATCTTTGGAGGGCTGCCAGTGCATCTCTTCCACTAGCATTTCTGCCACCTCGACCACCGCTAGCACCACCATGCCTACCAAGCATCACTCTTGGAGGTATCTTTCTTGACCTCGACCCACAACCATGGTTCTGGTGAAAACTGCCTCATGATCGACGATCTATTCACACACTCAAGAAAACCTTGCTTTGATACCACTTGATGAGGTGCAACCCAGGACACATAAAATAACAAACAAACAAGAGAATAATTTTATTATTCAGAAAATGAAGCTTCTTACATGTAGAGGATCTCAAATTCCCAAGTTCTACAACACATACAAGCTACAGAAAGCTACAAAATAACCCTTTCGCAATATGTGAGCTTGTCCCCAAAAAGTTACCCAAAAATTAGAAAACCCACCCATAAATAGAGCTCATCATTAGTTTGAAGCCAAAACAACATTCAAATTTATTTTAGGCGGTTTGGCACCAAAAATTTACAACATGAAGTTCAAATTTCAAAAGAGCATTTGCAATGGTATCTTCTAGAAAGTGCGCCAACTTCTGGGGCCATAACTTTTGATCCAGGGCTCCGATTTGCAAACCGTTTGAACCGTTGGAAAGGTCTCAAAGTCAAGAATGAGCTCAAGATTTTCTACGCCAATTTTGGCAAGTGTTAGGGCCATTCCGGAAGCTCTAAGTGCCTGAAATCCAACTCGAAAGATTTTCAGGTACAAATTTGGGAAACTAAAACTGCAATATCTTTCAACCTAAGAATAGAAAATAAAAACCATAAATTGGGAATTTCATTATGACGAAAAGGGTATCCAAAAATGTAAAAACATCTAAAAATGATAAAATTGAAATTTAACTATTTTTGGGTGATGCAAGATTGCCCTTACACCATTGGATGCTCCTGCATCATGTGTAAATGGTCTATTTAACATTTCTATCCTTCTTAATTGCAAGTCTACATGGGTTACAAATATTACCAAGAGATATTATTGTATATAATTAGATTATTATAGACCAAATGTTGTAGAATTAATAGTTCTTTAATGCATATGCCATCCAATGTATGTGCTCTCTAATGATGCCTAGTGCAACAAATCAGATGCATTTATAAGAGTTTAATGTCTCTTCCACATCTATCCACAAACTTACAAAATATTCAAAAAGAAAATAAAGAATTTTGTTAATATAAACACTCCTCAAACCACTAATAACATTGAAACACATGTCACTATCACAGGTACAAAGTCATAGCAATTTAGGCAAAGAGATAGAAAATTCACCCAATTTCCTAACTCTCTTTATGTGATCATGTTAGAATTGCTAAATAAGAACTTAATCCAATTACCTCCAATTAGGCCCATGGATACAACTAAACTTTTACCTTCAAAATTCAACCCAAAATTATTTTTTAAATACCATCATACACTTGGACATGATATAGAATGATGTATGCATCTTAATAGAAAGTTAAAAACCTTGTCCATTCTAATTTCATCAAGTGGATCAATGTTAATCATAAAGGGAACATGTATGTAGCTCCAACAAACCAAAATTTGTAAATTTCACAAACTCAATGCCAAATGATGAGTCCAACTTTGTGCAAGATAGTGATTATACACATGATGATGATGATGATCTATGTTCTATTATTAATGCAATATAAGTTCAACCTCATAAGGGATGAACCACTTTGTTACTTGACATTGCTTTTACACATAATGATGTTTCAATACATGTAGGTGATTGTCATCTCTATATCATTCATCATATTAATGATAAACCTAGACTAGGGATACTCATTGATCTCATCTATCTAGAGAATGTGATCATCAAATAATTCTTATTTTTGCATGAAATTTATATAAACTCTAATGAGAAATCAAAAGCATGACTAAAGACTCATCATGGTTTTGTTTTCCCTACGATAGGTTTCATAATTCTCCTACTCAAAGTTTGACCAAAACAATTGGATATTTCATTCACCATAATCCAAACATCAAACCAATTTCATGTGAAGCTAGATTATCCATGGCTATTCTCTTTGAATATAGTCCCGTCAGTAATCCACAAATGTATAAAGTTTTAATTTGAAAATAAAATATATATAGTTCAACATAGTGGATTTAAGACTTTGGCTTTCCAAGGAAACTTTTCACTCGATTATTTTTGGCCCCAGCCTATGGACCCTTTTAAATCATGTGAGGACTTCTTTTTCACATTATATGAAAATTTTAAAGCTAAGTGTAGAACAAAGTTATCCCTTAGTAACATCCCATAGAAGGATTAGTTGCTACTGGTTTTTTGGTTTGCGCCTCGGCTGGCTCTTTGGTGGTCCTTTCTAGCTTTTTTTGGTTGGATGCTATTATTTTCAGAGTTTTTCTTTTGCAGCCTCTTTAATTCAGAGGACTTTTCTGTCCTTTTCTATTTTATGTTGTAAAGTTTGTGGTTTTGGGTCCCTGTAAAACCTATTTTTTCCTTTATAAAAAACATCCCACAGAAGGATGATTAGTCTATGGTGACTTCTATGGTTTTTCCTCCCACCCCAAATGTCATGGATGAACTCATCTCCAAATAAGAAATTCTCCCAAGTACACTAGGCATAAATTTTATGGTTCCACCTTTGATATCATATAAAAGACCAGGAGATAATTGTATAAGTACCTTTGTTCTTTCGAAAGAGAAAGAAATTTATATATCCAAAGAT
Organism: Sequoia sempervirens; assembly: GCA_007258455.2. Classification (NCBI taxonomy): domain Eukaryota; kingdom Viridiplantae; phylum Streptophyta; class Pinopsida; order Cupressales; family Cupressaceae; genus Sequoia; species Sequoia sempervirens. The sequence goes on along the minus strand of VDFB02281492.1, from coordinate 1,018,384,604 downwards.
ATAGTGCTTTTCCAACCTCGGTGGTCCCTTTAATTCCTCTTCCAATGAAAGAAAATATATCGATGCTAGAGAAGTAGCATAAACGTAGATGTCTTTCCATAGCCCAACATCTTGCTAAGAAAAGTAAAAATGACCAACAACTAAATGAATTACCTCTTACCCATCCATCCTCATCATACTACCTTACAAAATTCACCAAACAATACCATGGAACCTTGCATGTCTCAAGATAAATAACAAATTAAGCAAGAACATATGATTGATATTATCCTTTAACCATTTATTTTAGTAATTTTTTATGGAAAAGATGAGGATGCTAAGATCAATGTACAAGTTCATAAAGAATTATATTTCTTTTTCTTAAAATCTATGGATTTAGATGGGGGCAACTATGATGATCATCCTTGTAGTGTAGGAAAAATTATCCCTTTTTCACATTTAATTTGGAAATAATTAATAAAATAATGAACTAAATTATGCCTTAATTTAATGTTGTAATATGTATTTTACATATTCACATTGAGTTTAGGGCCCTATTAATTAAAATGGACTTAATTGTGCCTTAATGTGGTGTTGTAAAATGTACTTTTACACATTCACACTCATTTTAATTTTCCTTAATTGGACCCTTTTATTCAAAACCAAGTCTAAATAATTACATTTTTTGAAGAGTAAAACCCGACATTCATTAATGCCATAACATAACATTTATCATTGGAAAATGTGTATCTTAGGTAAGTGACCTAGGACCCATTCACCCAAGGGCGAATGGGTCCATAGTAAGGCCTAGGACCTAAATTTTTATTATGTTTTTGGCAGTATCTCAATGATTTCAAATCTATATTCACATGTAGGATTGTGTTATTTGAATTTTAAGATATTAACATTACATACCTTTAAGTATAAGCTCATTTCACTAAGTTTCAGCCTAAGACTTTCAAGCAAGCTACAAAATTTTCAAGTGAGGATTATCAAGAGAATTTAAAATGGATTTCAAGACATTCAAGAGCAGATTTTTTGAGGCATTATTGTAAAAATCAAGATCCTATATTGTCATGTCAAAGTCTTCTTGCATTGAATGCATGTTCTTTGAGCTAATATGTTGATGTATAGTTCAAGATCCATTCAATAATTCAAAGGCATTATGTAAAATCAAGTTCCAAGATCAAGACCCATATCCATTGAAGCTATTTCATGCTAGTTGCAGATCTACATTTCAAGGTTGATTCAAGGATTTAGAGAGTTGTGACATAGGCTTGTTCATTCATCATTCCTTTATGTTTCATTGTTTCATTACAAGGTTTAATTACCCAAAAAGGGTTTGACCAGGGCAAACCCCCATTCATCAACAACCCAACATTTTTCCCTCTTGATGTGTGTTTGAAGATTTTAGGTGGAAGATCTCTTGAAGAGAGAATTATAAAGGTTCCAAAGTTGCATTTGTTGTCATGATTGTTACAATTTCATGGAAAATCACCTACAAGATTTATTTTTGGTTGTGTAACTATGTAAATCAGGGATCTAGGAGTGCAAACACAAGAGAAGAGAACCCATAAACCATTGTACAGATCCCTAGCTAGGACCCATTCCCCATAGGGAAAATGAGTCCTCACTTAGCTTTGAAAAATCACTTTTGGTGACTGGTACACATCATTTTCCCTTTCTTAGATCTACATTTTGATTCTTGGTTCCATCAATATTGAGCTTAATATTACAAATTCAAGTTATAGGTTACATTTTGGAGTTATTTTGCTATTTTTAATATTTCTCCCCAAAGTTTTGTTTAATTAGGACCCGCATCCTTGAAAAAAAAGGAAATCAATAGATTCACACTTTGACTTGATTCACCTCAAGGTTGTTAGTCATTTCAGTGTGTGGATCTCATTTCCTAATGAAATAAAGGATAATACATCTATCTACTATCATTTTGGCGAACCACTCTTTTTCAACCCCCAACTTATTTTTCATTGTTCCATTTTGGTGAACCTAACTTTGACCATTCCAATTTTTTGATTTTCGAGTCCATTTGTACCATAGTTCTAGATTTTGCATTCATTTGAATTGAATTGAATTGAATTGAATATCATTTAGGGTAGCATGACTTGCACACTAACTTTGTTGAATACCCAAGATACTAAGAGGGAGTGTGAATAATTATCTTCTTAAACTTATTAAATAAACACAATCCAATTACTCCAATGCATATAATAGTAAAAATGACCAAGAGCATTAAAAAAACATAAAAGCACACAACACATGAACACCGGGATTTTTATGTGGAAAACCCAAAATGGGAAAAACCACAGTGAGGATTAGCTAATAATATAGTATAACCAGTTATAAGATATTATAAAGGGTGGCTTACTGCTAGGACTCACTATCCAAAATTTGAGGCTCATTGCCTACAAAAGAAATAGTAACAAAATTTCTTACAAACATAATATGAACTAATAAAATTACACCTAACAAGTGTTAATTCAATTCCTTTGATGTTGTAGATGCATAAAATGTCCTCTTAATCATTTTTATCCATTGCATAATCATATCTCCATAAAACCATTAAAATATTATAAGCATTTACTCATAACCATATTCCATTTACATAATCATTTAGTTATTTATCCATTATTTATCCAAATACATATTTCATTAATTCATTTCATAAATATTTATTGTTTCATTAATCATTAACATATTCATAAATCATTTCATATTCATCCATTTACATAAATCATTTCACTTTGACTATTTGCATGATTATTCATTTGCATTAATCATTATAATGCATCCATATTTCATTAAATAAATTAAAATTCATAAATTAATTCCATGAAATTAGCTTAAAATTGCACATTAAACTCATCAATCAATTTCCATGGAATTAGCACAAAATTGCATAATTTGAGCTTCCAAACATGAATCATGGCATAAATCACTCCACTCATTTCTCATTTGCACATTATGCATTCATCTATAAAAACCTCCTCATTCTCACTTTTTGGGGATACACATTTTGATACACATTTTGATAAATATTTTGATAAACATTTTGATTAAAAATTAAATTTCAATTATCTTCCACTCATCACAGCTTCTTGTTGCACTTGTGCTTATAAAAATCTGAGAGCATCAAATGCATAAATCAAGAATCATGGTGAAATAGGAAAACAATGGAGCTGATTTTCCTTTGAATGCATTTATTTTAGTTTTGCATAGTTTAGTTTGCATTTTGCATTTGTATTCATTTGGAAAGGCTTTATTGATGATATGCTAAAATTGTGATTTGAATTTATAGATTAAATCATTTAGCTTTTTCAATTTTCAGCATTAAACAAATGTTGAACCCGACGTGAACGACTGGATGATTTTTTTATTTTTTTTTCACATTTTGCATGCACACTGATCTACAGGAAAATTGAAAGACAAATTTGATATGATCCACATTTTGTAGAGTGGCAATTTCTTGACATCTACATCATATCAACTTATTCACATTTGAATATGATATATATTTTTGCAGGATCAACAACTCTAGATTTGATATAATATACATTATCTCATTTTGTGGTTGGAAGGAAAAATCAGATATCAATTTCTTTGTAGCAAGTTACATTATGAAAGCATTTCAAAATACAATAAAAACTTTAATTCACCAAAACCAAAAACAAAAGAACAAAAAAAATCATTTGCATAATTTAAAAATGCATCAATTTTTTGCAATTTATGAGCCTCTAGCACAAATCCTTGATTTGCATCTATGAATAATGAATAACATCCCACAACATTTTATCCTGCAATTTAATTTTGAGTGTCAAATTTTAGTTTTAACATTTAAATTAGATTTTTAGCTTTTAACATTTAAATTAGATTTTTAGTTTTTAGATTTTAAATTAGATTTTAGTTTTTAGCTTTTTAACCTTTAATGTAGAGTTAGCTTTTAATTTTTAAATTAGATTTAGCTTTTTTATTTAGCTTTTAACTTTTAATAGCTTTTTCTAAATTAGATTTTGTTTTTTTTTAATTTTGATCTTTTTAAATTTAGAAGGTAGATTTAATATAGATTTATTTCAGATTTAATTTTAATCAAGTTTAGACTAATTTTTTTTAATTTAGATTAATTTTAAGGCTTAGATTAATTTAGATTAGTTTCAATTAACTTAGACTAATTTTTAATTTAGTCTAGAGTTTTACTTTATAATTTAATTTAGATTTTTAATTTTTAGATTTACTCTTTAATTTAGATTCTTAGCCTTTTAATTTAGATTTAATTCAGTCTCTAATTTTTCATTTAGTTAGATTTTTTTTTAATTTATTCTAGATTTTCAGTTACTCATTTAATTTAGTTTAATTTTTACTAATATAGTTTAGATTTTAGTTTTAGATTTTTTTTTCTTTTAGTGTACACTTTAAGGTTAGAATTAAATTAAATTTAGATTTTAAATTAGATTCAATTAATTTCATTAGGATTTATGTTAGTATTCAGTTTGCTTAAGTTTTGGTTTTGTGACTAATTTTGTTAATTTGGTTTCTTTTGCTAGGTTCGTTTGGCAAAGAATTGAAAATTAAAACATACGCTTGTCAAAGAAAGGAGACATGAAACTACTAATGATATTTTGATGCAGGACGTTTGTCAAAGACATGATTTTGAAACCAATTGTCTTTTAGATGAGAAAACACTTCAATTGGTGCATTAAAAATGAACAATTGTCTTCTTCCACATAGGCTTAACTAGGGGGTCAATGAACATGTTCTTGATTCTGTTTGACTGTGCTTGAAGGTGGTAGGTGATTATGCTCTCACCTTGTGAAAACTAGGTGATCAGAAAACCAGACCCACCTTATTTTTTTGTCACCTTCATGACTTAATAATCGAAGTATCCTCTCCCCTTATGCTTTCGAGTGATCTTGGGTGTAAGAGAAACGGTTATTATTTCTAGAAATGGGCCCGCCTTAAGGGAAAAAGTACTCACCTTAAGGGATGACTCGATCAGTAACAGGCTAAAGCCAAGCCACTTCCAGCCGGGATATAAAATAGGTGCTTGAGGAAAGTTCAAGTACCACGAGTGTGGATGTGTCACACGGATGGAGTAGTAATCCCATAAACCCTGTTGAGTGTAACCTCTTCAGGCTGGAGTGCCACCTAATTGGTGATTAATCTCTCGCCCCATGTGTGGCCACTCGAATGGATGCCCTAACTAAACACCTATTGTTTTAGAAGCCAACCATTTTTAGCCGTTGCTTGGTATAGTGTAGGGTACAATATAATGCCCAAAGATACTCACTACTGACTCCCTTGAGTAGAGATAGCAGTTCTTGGGAAGTGATGACCCAAGAATCCAAAGTTGGTGTGCTCGAATGATGTTAATGAGCCGTGGAGGGGAACCAATGCCACCAAACTTCTAAGCTATCTGCTCTCGAGAAGGAAAGGTGTTTAGCACCAATCTGGGGTATATCGGTGGGCTATATCAAGTATACAAACCCTTGGCCTATTAGGATTGTGCTTGTATCATGTACGTTTGCATATGTTGGATTATGCAATAACCGAGACAGGATCTGTTGTCGGTAGTAGATCATATGCACTCCACTCAACAAGTGATTGAAAATCAAAATAGTAGAATGGAGAAGAAATCTGAAAGAGAGAAAATAGAGACAAGACAGCAAGAGAATTTTGAGAAGACTCTCATCACTCTCACAGAATGATCACCGAACTAGCTGAACTAGCTGAAGTAGTGGAGCTAGCTGAAGTTCATATTCATGGAGTTTGTGAAGGTGAGAGGAGAGTGCTCAATATATATAAGAATAAAGGCAAATACATCCAAGAGGTGCATTAACTCCTACTACCCATAAAAGGTGGGAGGTTATCACCTACTTGGTAAATGACAAGACATGTGGCATAACCTCCTCAAGTGAAGACATGAGAGAGGTGGCACATAAATCTAAAAGAGGGTGAGAAACCCAACTACCCCATAAAATACTCAGGTAAAAACAAAATAGTGGTTATGAGAGGTGGCACAATAAGCCAAAAGAGGATGTGTAACTCAACTACCCATGTGTGGGGAGAGAGTGACACATGTAGCTGATGTATTTCACCATGTGTCCTCATATTACCACATCTAATAAACCTAAGCAAGCTTAAATAATATGTGTAGGAAAAAATAAATACCCCAAACATAAGGAAAATAAAAAACCTACACTAACACCCCCCTTAAGCGTAGATTAGGTGGGTGAAAAGATGGGTCCCGGCAAATGAGGCCATGTTAGGTACCCATGTACATAGAGATCCCCCCCATAAGAGGAATAGCCCCCCAAATAGAGAGAGAAAATGAAGTGGAAGGACAAAGAATCCCCCCAAAGAGACCCAATGGTAGATGCTCAAAACTGGATGTAGAAAATGGTCCACAATCGTCGAACAACATTCCTCCCTTTACGAAGAAACACAACCAAAGGTGTATGCACACTTTCCCCCACTCTTGAAAGGAATATGTAGGAAGAATGTGCAAGATGAATGAAGTCTCTGAAGTTGACTCAAGTATCCCCATTTTGATGCCGAAGGCTACCACAATCAAATCAGGCGTTCTGGGCCACACTGCTGAAGATGACAAATCAGAATCTCCTAGAGATTGATGTAGAGCATAATCCAAAGACTCAAGTATCTCCCTAAAGAAGTTTTCTCCAAATGATGATCCAAAGTATCCACACTCATGTCAAGCTGTAAGGAATGATCATGTAGAGAATGAAGAGGAGGATCAAAGTGATCCATCACAACATCTAAAAAAGAATCAACTTCATCAAAGAGAAGATGAATATCATCAATAGTGTCTCCCAAATCTGCAATATATGTCTCCGTAAACAAGTTTGAAATACTTGTCAAGAGATCATCCCAAGCTAAATCTGAAAGAAAATGAATGTCCTGCTGCAAAGAATCACTAGAAGCTCTTGAAGAAGCATCTCTAGAATCTGAAGTAGCAATAGTAGATGGTGAAGGGGTATCAATGAATTGATCATCCAATAAAGATATTTCCATTTGAGAAGAGGCATCATGAATCTTAGTAGGTGCTTTGTCATCCAAGGAAGCATCAATTTCAGATGAAGATTCAATGTCTCAATACAACTGTTGGATGATGGTCCATGCAGTGAAAGGGCACTCAGTATGCTCAATATGATGAAAAATATCCTCAGATATAGTAAGACATATTAGTCCATAGACCATGTCATTGTTGTTAAACCATGCATTCCTCTTATCATAGTCGCTTGGCTCAGGAACAAGTCCTAGGAGATAGGGTAGTAGATCCTACTCAAGGCATTGATTCTTTATCCCTTTCTTCCAAGAAAAATAGTTCTTTGAATTTAGCCTTACAACAGATTTGTGAAGTTCATTACTAATATCCATGATTAAACCCCAATTGTGGAACTTTATCTCAGTTCATGATTATAAATTGTTTATATAACCCCCCCAAGATTGATAAAAAAATTCACTTTAAATGAATGCACAATAGAGACATCAAGAGACATCAAAAGACATTTCCCCTTTCCACTAGTATCAAAAATTACCCCCCCCAGATATTACAATGTTGGCACTTTATGATTAATGCTTTTACAAGGATTTTCCAGATTACAAAGCTTATAAGACTCTTTATAGCCAAAATTACAATATTTGATACAAATTAATCTTCAAATAAAATCTGGAAAAATAACTTTGCAGCTGTGTTTTACTCTTCAATATCTTTCCAACACTTTTTTGAAAAATGGATTACAAAAGTGAAAGAAACGACTTACTAAAGATAAAAAAGACAGCAGCTTCAACCTGAAATATCTGATTGAAGAAGGCATAAATTTTTACTCAAACCTTCATGGATGGAAAGGTCTTGATTCCAGCTTTCCGTCAAGTATTCGTTTGTGAAAAAATGACACCCGAGGCAAAAGTTATGCAACTTTGAAGAACAGTGCAAAATATGCTCATGAAAACGACTCACGCCTTTTTCTAACTTGATTTCTGCACAATTTATCATCTTTCTAAAAAATGTAATGACTACCCAGATGGTTTTTTGACCCTAGGAATAAAACCCAGAAATATTTTTTTTTCTGAAAATGAGTGAAAGCTGGAATTTTGAAGCCAAAATGAAAACGGCTCCAGTGAAAATTTAAAAAAAAAATTTACTCTGATTTTTACTGTGTCCTCCAATCTCTGATTTTGGTGAAGTAGAAGTCAATATTGACTTTCTAAATCCTTTTGGACACTCTGGAAATGCTGAAAAAGCCTCCAATATTACCAAAAAAATGCAATCACCCAGATCTCACAGGAACACATACATATATAAACCAGATTAAACAGATGTTTATTTTTCCTTTAAACTGTTCTGATTCTCCAGGTCATTCAAGGATGCAGGAGAAGAGCATACTTGATTTTTTTTTTTAGAAAAAATTCAATAGTATATTAGTCTCAAATCTCTCAAAATAAATTCAGAAAAAAATAATGAGCTATACCAGACAAACCCGCTCTGATACCATGTTGGATTATGCAATAATCGAGACAGGATCTGTTGTCGGTAGTAGATCATATGCACTCCACTCAACAAGTGATTGAAAATCAAAATAGTAGAATGGAGAAGAAATCTGAAGGAGAGAAAATAGAGACAACATAGCAAGAGAATTTTGAGAAGACTCTCGTCACTCTCATAGAACGATCACTGAACTAGCTCAACTAGCTGAAGTAGTGGAGCTAGCTGAAGTTCATGTTCATGGAGTTCATGAAGGTGAGAGGAGAGTGCTCAATATATAGAAGAATAAAGGAAAATACATCCAAGAGGTGCATTAACTCCTACTACCCATAAAAGGTGGGAGGTTATCACCCACTTGGTAAATGACAAGACATGTGGCATAACCTCCTGAAGTGAAGACATGAGAGAGGTGGCACATAAATCCAAAAGAGGGTGAGAAACCCAACTACCCCATAAACTACTCAGGTAAAAACAAAATAGTTGTTATGAGAGGTGGCACAACAAGCCAAAAGAGGATGTGTAACTCAACTACCCATGTGTGGGGAGAGAGTGACACATGTAGCTGATGTATTTCGCTATGTGTCCTCATATTACCACATCTAATAAACCTAAGCAAGCTTAAATAATATGTGTAGGAAAAAATAAATACCCCAAACATAAGGAAAATAAAAAACCTACACTAACAACATACACCAAAACATCGTGCTTGTCAAGTGTTTTCTGGATTTTCAAACAATATTCACCACATTCACAAATCTAAACATAGACAATTGACCTCAAACAAACATCACACCTAGAAACATGCAACATCTCAAGCTTTGCAAACCTCAAAATGTCCAACAACACAAACATCTCACGTGAACCTATCACTTATATTTCTTGGGGTCATCATCCTTCAGTTTTGATCTTTCAACCCTTGCATTCCACCTAGTCCTTGCATATTCATTTTCCTTACATATTCATATCCCTTTCATCCTAGTTCTTTCATGTTTCTTTTCTTGCATACATAGGTCACATTACATAGTCCTTGCATACATATATCATTCCACCTAGTTATTTCATGTTCAACCCCTTTTTCATATCAAGACCATCTCACCTAACCTTTGCATGTTCTAAGAATTTAGCCCTTTTCATATTCATCATTGATCAAATAAAACCTTTAGCTTGCACTTAGGTTACTCTTCCTAGGTCTTGAAATCAAACTATTGGCTATCTATCACCTGCATCACTTGAGGTTCACCATCCTTGAGTTAGGGAAACATACCATTATCCTTGAGTAGGGAATTCCTTTCAGAGTCCATCATCTCCTACATACCCTCTCTTGATTATTGGTCCTTGTGTCTATCCATCATAAGACAATTAAATCCTTTACATTATAACCAACTTTGGACCTAGAGTTGCCTTTTAGCTTTTCATTCTTAGCTTGTCATATCATACCATACCATTTTCATATCCCATCTTAGAATCATATCATTTTCATTGGCATCCTATTCTTAGGTCTTATACATTACCTTGGATTGAAAATCATAACAAATCACCTATGACCCCTAGAACAAGAGCAAAAATGTTTCAAGAAGAAGGGAAACTTGGGGAAAAGACTTTGATGGGGAAGATCACATTAGTGTTGCAACTAGTGAAACAAGTGAAACTGATAGTGAAGAAATAACACAATCCACCATAAATGAATCTCTTAACGATAATAGGTTCACCAAACTTATTACAGAGGTGGTCAAATGTAATCCACAACAATGCTTCAAGGCCCTTGCTGATGAAGGAATCAAAATGCCTCCTGATTTTGACATATCATTACTCACAATGAATGACCAACCTAAATCTAGTGAATCTAAGAATCCCAAAACAAACAACGATGGTAGGATCAAAGATCATAGACCCTTTTATCTACAACCAAGTTACAAGTGATCTTCAAAGACATCAAAACCTACGCCTACAAATGATCCTATTTTGGATGAGCTTAGAACATTAAGACAAGAATTGTATACTCTCAAGAACAGTAAAACATTAACTCACAAATTCTCCATTGAAGACATATATCCTTATCCCTTCGATCCAAGCATACCAATTCCACCTTTTCCTAACCATTGGGACATACCAAAACTTGACAAATATAATGGAAAAGGAGATCGTAAGAACCACTTAAGACAATTTTGTGCCACTACCATGTAATTTGCAGTTGATGAAACATACCTTATGAGATTATTTCCTCACAGTCTCAGAGGAGAAGCTATAGAATGGTTTTCATGATTAGCCCCGACCATCAAATCTTTTCAAGAATTGGCTGATAAATTTGTCTCCAATTATAGTCTCAATTGTGACCTTAAAGTGACCATGACAAACCTTTTCAACACCAAACAAAAACAAGGTGAATCTTTTGTGCCATTTTTACAAAGATGGAGACAATTAACAAAATGATTGCATTATTCCATTCTTGAACAAGAATTGGTTGACCTCTTTTGTCAAATTTTGAACAAAGAAATTGTAAGGGAACTTCGCCTTAAATGTTGGATTCCTTTGATGAAGCCATAGAAATGGGATTTTGAATTGAACAAATCCTCATCGATGATGGAACTGTTAAACTTAATAATGATAGAGATCAAAAATTGAATTCAAACAACAAGACCCCTTTTTGGGTTAAGAACAAGAATGTAGTCAATGACGGAGTTGTCGATGAAAAAACAACTAAAACATCATCACCTCTTTACAATCTTAAAGGTCCATCTTTAGATAAAGGAAAAGAAAAATAAAGAAGTTTCCCTAAATGAAATTTTACACCATTGGGACAATCACTTGAATTTGCATTAAAAGAACTTCTTGAAACCAATATTATAACATTACCCAAAATCAAGGAATACAATCCACAAGTCAAACCCCCATGGTGGAATGAAGATCACTTTTGTGCCTATCATAGACACAAAGGACATAAGACAAATAGCTGCAATAAACTTTGACATTTAATACAAGACCTTATTGATAATGGTAAGATAGCAGTTGATGAAAACACTCCTTCTGGTAACTCTGATTGCGAGGTGTTTAAAAACCCTTTCACTAAGCATGCCAAAGATAAAGGAAAGGCTCTTGAAACTAGTGATGGTGTAAACTATACTACTGCTAAGTATGATTATACCATACATAACATCAATGAGGTCGATAATCATGTCAACACTTTCATCATAAAAGGAAAAGAACCTGATTGCAAGGTTACTACCTACAAAGGGACTGTTACCCTTAAAGGTCCTAATGCAAAACCTACTACACCCATTTCTCAATACAACCTCATAGAGCACTTAGGAAGAACACCCGCACAAATTTCTATACTCGAGCTACTACGCCTATCTCCTGAGCATAAAGCTATCTTAGATAAAGTGCTTGCTACTGCTACAGTGCCTATAGACCTACATGTAGATCAATTCCAAGCTATGGTGGGACACATCACCTCTCCTCATTCTCTCACTTTTACTAAAAATGATGATTCCTCCCTTTGACAACCACATAATGCAGCTTTACACATTGATGTCCTCATCCATAATGTTAAGATCAAGCGAGTTTTGATAGACGGAGGAGTAGGCCTTAATATTTGTACTCAAGAATTGATCACAAAATTAGGGTTCTCTAAAAAAGCAGTTGATCCAAGTAAAAAGATTACCATAAAGCCATATGATGAAGAGGAATGCTCATCTAAAGGATTAGTTACTCTACCAATTAGAATTGGCCCTATGGTAAAGGATGTGGTTTGCCAAGTCCTTGATCTCCCATTGACCTATAATATCCTCCTTGGAAGACCTTGGATTCATGCAATGCAAGTAGTACCTTGTACATACCACCAGTGCATTAAATTCCCTCACAATGGTGTTGAAATCACAGTACAAGGAGATCCAAACCCTTTCATGTATTGGCATAATCTAAGCCCTAAAATTGAAATCACAATCCCAAGCAACCGTGAAGCATTTCCTTCCCAAGCGTATGTTGATCCTGAGTCCTTAAAAGAATCTTCCTCAAAATCCAATGCAGCTGAGATCAAAATACAGGTAAAAGAACAAGGACTGGGTGAATATACCTTGAATCATGCCCTTTGCATTGTAAAGCTACCTTTATCTCCCCATACCTATGGAAAACCACAAATGACTAAGACCACACTAGATGCAAATACTACAATGATTTGTAAATCAACTACTTTCAAAAAATGGGGAGTCATTTATAATGAAACAGAAGAAGCTGATCTCCTAAAATGGTTATACAAAGATGAAGGTACAGAAAAAGAATAGACTGAAATAAAGATACCTGTTGAAAAATATGGTAAAGGATTTGATATTATGAAACAAATGGGATATGATGGTAAAAGTCCTCTTGGCTTACAGAAACAGGGTATCTTGGAACCAATACAATCTACTCGTACGCAAAAAGTCCCTGGTTTAGGATATGATGCGCAGAAAGATAAGACCTTGAGTACCACGTGTGCTTCAAGTAAGGAAGTAGAGTCCTCTAATGCTACACAGACAAATGAGGAAAGTGCCATTGATGACTTCATTGAAATTTATGATTATGATAGTGTCCCTACCCCTGAACCCGATCATAATATTTGTACCCTTGAATCCTTTCAAAATCTTGATTTGAGTCATGATTCTTTACCCTTGGTTCACCTTGAACTCATTGATTTCGATCAAAACGGACCACCACATTTGGATGTATTTGAAAATGATGAGGCAATCATAAATTTTCTAGATGCACGAGAAGACACACCCCCTGAGGATCATAAAGTAGGATTCATCATAGAACTCAACAGTGCGGCTTATTTTGGGGGGAGTGCCAAGCCTTTCAGTCGCAAAGTTATTGAAAATATAAATAGTTCTTCTAGTGAAAACTGCTTTGCGACACTATTAAACCCAAAAAAAGTAAAAATAAAGGATGTATCCAAGGGTGAAAACCTCTTTGAGGAACCTGAGGATGGAAGGCTTGACACACTTCCCTTAGCAGTATATCATGAAAAATCATCTATGTTGGTGGAGAAGACAGTACCAACAAATCTAGGCACAAAAGAAAAACCAAAGATAATTCATTTAGCAGAATCATTAACATCTGAAGAGAGAATAGAGCATATGTAGTTTTACAAGGAAAGACAACTTAACTTTGCATGGTCCTATGCAGATATGCTAGGACTTGATCCAGATCTAGTAATGAATCACTTGTCTTTGCCACCGGGGGCAAAACCTGTTAAACAAAAGTTGAGAAAAATGCACCCACACATTGCTCTATTGGTAAAAGTTGAATTACAAAAGTTGCTAGATGTGGGATTTATTAGACCTATTGACTATGCTGATTGGATTTCAAATTTAGTACCAGTTTCAAAGCCTGATGGGTGCATCCAAGTTTGCACAGATCTTAGAGATTTAAACAAAGCTTGTCCTAAGGATGACTTCCCACTTCCAAACATTGATATGATAGTGGATTTGACAGCATTGCATGAAATGTTATCCCTCATGGATGGGTTCTCAGGCTACAATCAGATTAAAATTGCTCCTGAAGATCAAATTAAGACAGCATTCACTTGTCCTTGGGGAACCTTCTGTTGGAATGCCATTCCCTTTGGGTTGAAGAATGCCAGAGCTACCTACCAACGTGCAAATACCACTATCTTCCATGACATGATGCATAACTATTTGGAAGACTATGTAGATGATTTGTTGGGAAAATCCTACACTAGAGCTAGACATCTACAAAACATGGATAAAATTTTCACAAGATTAGAACAATACAAGGTCCGATTGAATCCAAAGAAATGTGCCTTTGGGGTAACCTCTGGAAAAATCCTCGGATACATTGTATCATCTAAAGGAATTGAAGTTCATCCTGAAAAAATAAAGGCTATACTTGAAATGCCTCCACCTAAGAATATCAGACAGTTGAGATCATTACAAGGAAAACTTTAGTCTATCTATCATTTTATAGCACAACTTGCAAATAAATTTCAACCCTTTCAGCATCTATTACACAAGAATGTTTCATTTAGATGGGATGACAAGTGTGAACAAGCTTTTCAAGAAATCAAAGAATATCTGATGACACCACCAGTATTAGTACCTCCTACAGATGAAAAACCTTTCTTCTATATATATCCATAGCTACCACAACACTGGGGGCACTTTTGGCACAACATGACTCTAAAGGAAAGGAACATGCAATCTATTACATCAGTCATACTCTAGTGGGATACGAGCTCAATTATAGTCCTATTGAAAGAGCATGCCTTGTTGTAGTTTTTGCATCACAGAAGCTAAGACATTACATGCTTACACACCAGACAAAGCTCATTGCAAAAATTGATCCTCTTAAGTACCTCTTGAACAAAGCAACACTCATAAGACGATTAGCTAAATGGGTGATGATTCTTAGCGAGTTTGATATTGAGTACATTGAAAGAAAAGCAATCAAAGGACAAGCTATCAGAGATCAACTCACTGATGCTCCTGTGACAGATGATCATCCTCTTATTATAGAGTTTCTCGATGAATCAATCTTCAACATGTAATCTACACACCTGTGGACTTTATATTTTGATGGCTCCTTCACACAAGGTGGTCTAGCTCTGGAATTCTCTTTGTCACTCCGCAAGGGGATTGTATACCTAAATCTTATAAGATATAGTTTCCATGTACCAACAATATTACAGAATATGAGGCATTACTTTCTGGGCTCCGTATAGCTATGCAAAGGAAGATCCTTGAGTTGCATGTTCTTGGTGACTCTTACCTAGTGATTAGAAAAGTTAGTGATGACTATAAAACAAAAGATGAAAAATTGATGCCTTACAAAAGAATGGTGGATGACTTCAAGGCCTATCTCACATCAATCTCTTTTGAGCAGATCCCTCAAGATAACAACAGAGTTGTTGATGCAATGGCAACAATTGGTTCACTTGTAGAAATGCCAAGTAATGCCGCTTACTGTGAGTTCCTAGGAGTACCTCTTTTGGAACCTGCTTACAATATACCACAATCTGAAATGATTTGTCTCATTGTTGGTCCTAATTCCCCATGGTATGGGGATATTTATACCTATCTTCGAGATAACACCTTGCCATCAAACCTATCCAATAAATCTTGTAAAACCTTTATCTGCCAAGCTTCCTGTTATGTGATCTTAGCTGATACCCTTTATCACCAAGGTCTCAATGGTATTTTACTCAGATGTCTTGAGGACGATGAGGTCAAAATTTCTTTACAAGAAGTACATGAAGGTATATGTGGGGCACATTCTAGCGGTCCTACCTTAGCCAAGAAACTCTTGCGTATGGGTTATTATTGGCCTATAATGGAAAATGATGCTTATCAATTTGTTAAAAAATGCAAGCAGTGTCAAAAAAATGCAAACTTGATACATGCTCCTGCACAGGAATTGCAGTCTCTTGCTGCACCATGTCCCTTTTATCAGTGGGGACTCGACCTCATGGGCAAGATCCATCCACCTTCATCTAATGGTCATAAGTTCGTTCTCGTTGCCACTGACTATTTCATGAAATGGATTGAAGTTGTTCCTCTCACTCATATCACTGGAAAACAAATTGTCACCTTCATACAGAACTACATCATCTGTCGTTATGGCATTCCTCTATCCATCATCACAGATAATGGTCGTCCATTCAAAAATCAGGATGTCCACAAACTCTATGAGAAATTCCATATACATCATTTTTCACACCTTATTATCTTAAAGGTAATGGCCAGGCTGAGGCTTCTAACAAAACCATCCTCAAAATTCTTAAAAAGATGGTCAATGAAGCTGGTTGAGATTGGCATATTCAATTAAATCCTACATTGTGGGCTTATCGCACGAGTGTCCACGCTCCCACAGGTGCTACCCCATATGCCCTTGTTTATGGCTCTGAAGCCAACTTTCCCATCAATGTCGAGTTGCCCTCCTTGCGAGTCTCTTTGCGCAATCAAATTAGTGATGAAGAATACTGAATTTCCCGTTTGCAAGAGTTGGAACTATTGGATGAACGAAGACAAACTACTTTCAATCATCTTGGAGCATACCAACAATGGTTGTGTCGAAGTTATAATCAGAAAGTGAAACCACGTACATTTGAGGTTGGGGATCTTGTTCTTCGTGAAAATCCTCGCACTCAACAAGACAAAGAAAAGAAGGGTAAATTTGAGCCTAACTGGTTGGGTCCATACATTATTACTGTTGTGTATGGATCTGGGGCATACTAGTTATCTACTCCAAAAGGTGAATTGCTTAGTGATCCCATCAATAGTATGCACATTTTCAAGTTTTATACCTAAATGCTTCAGAGGGAAATCTTTTCAAAGTCCTAAAAAAATACAAAAAAGAAAAGAAAAAAATTCCGTAAAAATATATTAAAAAAAAAAAAAAGAGGAAAAAATTATGAAAAAAATAGAAAAAAAAAGAGGAAAAAAGTCCTGAAAACAAAAACAAAAAAAATAAATAATAATAATAATAATAAATAAAGAGAAATCCATTCGTTCAATGGTGAAAACCACTTCGGTGGCGCCTTGAGCAAGTACCATGGTGAAAACTGAGAAATCGACGCCATGTGTAGAGGCTTTGCTCCTCTTTCCTTTGGAGCTCTACTTGATCTTTTCATTCCATTTTCATCCATCTTCCACTTCAGAATGACCTTTTCATACTCACCATGGTTTGTGAATTGTTCGACATTCCCCTCACTTTGCCATGCGTACTAGGTTGGTCCTATCCCTCACTGGGGCATCTCCTTAACCTTAGCTATGGGTTAGGATACTAAGCATCTCGTGGTCAGAGAAACTACCCTCTTTGTCTATTTGCTCGTCTAATTCCATCATAAAATGTCCTGAAAAATTAAAAATAAATAAAATGTCCTAAAAAAAATCGTAAAATGTCCTAAAAAAATCCAAAAAAAAAAATCGTAAAATGTCCTGAAAAAAATCCAAAAAAAATTCGTGAAATGACCTGAAAAAATAAAAATCATAAAATGTCCTGAAGAAATCCAAAAAAATCAAATATTCCAAAAATCCCAAAAAAATAAAAAATTCCAAAAAATAGTGACACTTTCAGATCACCACACAGCTTTGAACTTCAACAAAATCAAAACATGCAAGTGTTGACAATCAAACAAACATTATAACATATATATCAACCCATCTTACAAATCCAACCAAACACATAAACTGTAACAAGAATTAGTTCTACATCGAAGCAAGACCACTGTTTGTTTGTCGATCTTTGCTTGTTTTATGATTTTATCTTTGGTGACGTGTCTTTTAGCTTCTCCAGGATGTCTTTGACTAGAGAGGCAACGATGGGGCATGTTCATTTATTTATTTATTTATTTTTGTTTGTGGATTGTTTCTTATTCACAAGATGACTCGTCTTAGGACATGGTTGTCTCAAACCATCGAGGACCTATGAGTCTAGTGTGGATGAGAGCATTCCTTGTCTGATAGTGTCTTCCATGCAATAAGTATTCAGGTCATCTAAGGTTATTATACCTAGATGCTTATACTTCATTACTAAATAAAAATGTAAATAGTATTCAGGTCATCTAGATGTTCATGTTATCTACACGCTTATACTAATTTGTGACATAATAAGCTTGATGATGATAGAAGCACTTAAAAGGCACAAGAGGCTTCATCACCTTCATTCTCTTCCATCTTGCATTTCATTTTCTTCATCTTTCTTGTCACAGAGAAATCAATAAATTGCTTAACTCACTGATATATGTCTCTTGAATCAAATCTCAAATCAATCAACCTGCTTCTTGAAATTTCATGCCCCCTTAATCAATCAGTCAATCCATCATTGCAACACCTTGTCTTGCATAAGCATCATTCTAAATCAGCTTAATCTACTCAATCAACTTCATTAGCTCATCAACTTGGCTATACTGATCATTTCCATCAATTGTTCAATTACGCCTATCAACTGTGCATTTTCATCAAATATAGATCACTGCTTTATCACTTGCGCAATATCAGGTATCTAATCATTTTCTAAGACATCTATCAAGAGATTAATTTTTTTACAATCTGTTTGATCAATCTCTCGAGGGGGCATATCATCCTTATCATCATCCTTATCAGGATATCCTTGGGGCATGTATTAGTTAATCAATCTTTTTTCTTTGAAACAACGCGACAGGCTGCATTGTCTCAAAGAGGGGCAAAATGTAGATGCATAAAAATGTCCTCTTAATCATTTTTTTCCATTGCATAATCATATCTCCATAAAACCATTAAAATATTATAAGCATTTATAAGCATTTACTCATAACCATAATCCATTTACATAATCATTTAGTCATTTATCCATTATTTATCCAAATGCATATTTCATTAATTCATTTCACAAATATTTATCGTTTCATTAATCATTAACATATTCATAAATCATTTCATATTCATCCATTTACATAAATCATTTCACTTTGACTATTTGCATGATTATTTATTTGCATTAATCATTAAAATTCATCCATATTTAATAAAATAAATTAAAATTCATAAATCAATTCCATGAAATTAGCTTAAAATTGCACATTAAACTCATCAATCAATTTTTGTGGAATTAGCTCAAAATTGCACAATTTGATCTTCCAAACATGAATCATGGCATAAATCACTCCACTCATTTCTCATTTGCACATTATGCATTCATCTATAAAAACCTCCTCATTCTCACTTTTTGGGGATACACATTTTGATACACATTTTTATTAAAAAAATCAATTTCAATTCTCTTCCAATCATCACAGCTTCTTGTTGCACTTGTGCTTATAAAAATCTGAGAGCATCAAATGCATAAAACAAGAATCATGGTGAAATAGGAAAACAATGGAGCTGATTTTCCTTTGAATGCATTTATTTTAGTTTTGCATAGTTTAGTTTGCATTTTGCATTTGTATTCATTTGGAAAGGCTTTATTGATGATATGCTGAAATTGTGATTTGAATTTATAGATTAAATCATTTAGCTTCTTCAGTTTTCAGCATTAAACAGATGCTTTGTAAATTGACTTTTCACACTTCAACATTTTCACGTACTTGACTACCTTTGCACTCTTCACTACATCATAACTCACCAAAAATATCAAAACTATCCAATATATATATATATGATTCATCCGCAAGCATCAATTAGGTTAGCCTAATTAGATGCAACCCTTATTCACCAAAAAGATAACTATCAGCTTCAAGCTTCTAATTTTTTTTCCAAAAATAATTCAAGCATGTAGCATGATACAACATGTCAGCATGGACCAAAGATAGGTCACACATACATCTACAACACAAAAATTAATCCATTACAACATCAACTATACCATAGGTTGGTCAGAGTTAAACCTAATAGCAAAATGTAACAATAGAGTAATGCCAACTTGCCATACGAGCACTTGTGCACATGAGATTCTGAACATACAACATTTTGATATCCAAAAACCATTTCCCAAAACTACAAGCAACGATAATCATCAGCAAATGATTATAGACCAAAATGTTGAAGGATAATAACTACATACTAGTTCATAATACCATATCAAACTTGAACTTAAACTTGTAATTGCAACTCATATAACATGGTGACATTAATGAAGAAACAAAACTGTATGATAAGATGTTCTTCTTCATTCTTCCAACAATCTCCTCCTTTGTCATTAATGGCAACATGTGCCAAAATAATTTACAAACCTTCTATGTACAATATTCTCCCCTTTTCTCTCCATAACAACATTCTCTCCCTTTTCTCGCCATCAGAACATTCTCTCTCCCTTTATCATTAAGGACAAAGGACAGTCCAAAAAGTATGAAAACTAAAAAATACTACCTAGAGGAAGGCGAGCCTTGAATCTCTTTAAGAATACCTTGCCAAGCTGCCTTACCATTCTCCCAACTCTTCTTAATAGATATCAACATTCTATTCAAAAATTCCAACTCCATCAGACTTTCTTCTACATCATATGGAGTACTAGGAGTCAGATTGATCTTTTCTAATTTATTTGCATTCGGGAAAGCCTTGGCAACTAGAGTGCAATCCATTCTAACAAGGTTACCTAGCTAACTGAATCTTCTAATGATATCCTCCTGCTTTTGTAGGATGAAGAATTTTTCTCTGTGAGTAGAGATATCATTTTGGGTTATTCTTTCTCTATCTTTGGATGCACTATAAGTACTGGAGACAATATTCAACTGTGACTCAATGGGTTCTATGAGGTCCTTGATATTATGAATGCCATCTAGCAACTTAATGCAGTAAGAAAGTACAATATTTGCTTCAGATTCATAAGCCTGCACAACTTCTAAATTCTTTTCAATATTGGTGTGTGCCAGAGCACACTTATCATGAAGCACTAACAAAATTTTCTCAACAAATTTCACCTCAATCTCTTGCCTTGTCTTCTCAACAAGTCTAGAGGCATTCTCCTTAAAGGAGTCCAACTAAAGTTTCAAATTCTCTACTAGAGTGAGAGATGAATCCATTGAAGTACCGAGGGTGGCCTCCTACAAGGCTTTGAGAGCATCATCAATAAAATTTCTCCCCTTCTAATGTGTTCCCAGAATTTATTTTCTAACAGATGCATGCAATGCATCCCCTAATACCAGTTTATGAACAAGAGAAATCTTATCTAGATCTGCACTACCTGGAATCATGGGGAGTTGTAGAAGTTTCAGAGGAATCACCGACTGAAACTTGATCTACTTGGATAACAAACCTTTCAAAAAATCATCGCAAAAGGAGGATTCTCCAAGGGACCTTTCTGAATCTACAACCTACCTTTGATCTTCTTCATTCTTCCAACAAACTTTTCATTTCATTTACAAGTTATAGGATTCCATCTTTGTATTCTTTAAATCTGAAAAATACAAAAAATTTATTCATTTGGCAAATCGTTTACATGGCATTACATCATCATTCACTTGCATTTGAAACTAGAAACACAATTTCACATCAAATTAGGTCCCCTAGTTTGTCATTTTGTCATATTTTGCACTTGCATTAAACATTAATTTTATAGAAAATGCAAACAGTAACTCATTGTTTCTGATAAGAATCCGGAAACCATTAGAATCATCTCAAAAATCTACAAAAGCATTTCAAAAAACCCTAACCTAGGACCCATTCACCCCTGGATGAATAAGTCTTTGATCAAGGTCATTTCCTGATTTTTTGGACATAAAAACATCTATTTCTGCATTCTATTTTAATGTTTTCAATTTTTTGTTTCAATTTACAAATTTTTTGTTAAGTAAAATTAATCATACTTAGCTTCATTTGATAAAATTAGTGCATTTTGTAATTTCAAATTTTTATTTACAAGACATTATTTTTAGGATTTTTGTATTGTATAATAAAAAAATTACCTTGTTTAGAATCTGAAAAACTTGAAAACCCCTTTACATTTCAAACAATGGGCATGTGCATTGGTAATTTATTGTGATCTTTAACATCTTTAGTTGATGTTTCAAGTTATGTTTTTGGTAATGATCCTAATGCAGTTGAACCTAATCATGCTCAGCCAACTCCTTATGAGTGTCCTTGTGAAGTTTGCACCATTGGAGAAGATGATGATGGCATGAAAAGTTTCATAAATAATTTCCTTAACAATTTTGAGAATAATTCATCCTTTTACCCATCCATGCAACAAACAACATCCAATATCATTCTATTGTCAGAAATTTCTGAATACCTTGACCATGATTGGGAACTATACCATACAAATGTGACAACAATTCAAGTGATTGGATATGGTCTATAAAGACATCTATCCATTTCTTATAGTTTCCCTTTTGCAACATAATTAGTGTAGGATAATATGAAAACCCCATAATGCACTATGAATGATCTCCAATATTATAAAGACATTGACCTTTGATATCAATTATAAACTTCCAATATATGATGTTCCAGTGAAAATAAAGCCTCCAATGCAAACAAACCTTTCCCAAATTGTAGTATGTCTAGGTTATCAAGAAAATGACACAAATTGCAAAAAATCAATAGATAAAAATTGGTTTTGAATCTGGAAAAAGTAGATGGACAGAATGATAGAGCTCTAAATCACCTTCACAATGCTGCTGGAATCTTCATAATCTGACATAATGGTCAAAAGATACATGCTTGGGAGTCCAAATGGAAGCACTAAATTTTGATAGCTATAATTTATACCCACAAAAAAAGCTAGCAAAATACTCTACATGGCTACAAAATACACATAATCAGCTTCTTGATGATATCTTGTTTACGAAAATCCAATATTGTGGAAAAAAGTATTGCTTCATTGAAAAATACTATCCAATTTGAGTTGCAAGCTGAATAGGTGCAAAATAAAACACCTAGGGAAAATAAAAATGTATCCCCTAGGTGCCAATATGACCTTAGGGCTAATCTATCTACAAAAAAATCACGCTGCTAGTTGGGCAGTGACAAGGCTGAGATCAGGCAGTGCCGTTGGTGACTCCTCCAAAACCTCCGTCACCAAGAAACACAAAGCATCCACTATAAAGTGTGAACGGGCGGTAGAAGGAGGGAAACGAGGTCGGCAGTAGGAGAGACTTGGGCCAGTGAGAGAATTAAGCCGACGGATGACAATGGATGATAAAAATCGATAGCTGAGATCATGAAACGGTAGAAATAATCGATGGTGAAAAGAGGCCTCGGCGAGAGTGAAAGAATCTAGCAGGAAATAAATGTCAATCGACTGGAACAAGAAATCACCAGGCCTAATAGAAGGAAGAAGCATGGTAGATATGAAGGATGATGAGGCCGACAAAGTTTGCAAAAAATTGAATGATATTCCCCATGGATGAAATAAATGCCACCAGTGAAAATTTGAATATTTCCTATTGACAATTCAAATTTTAAACCTGCTCATTTAACCGAATATATATATGTCTGGCAAATAAAACAAGTTTCGACCAAATATAAATATTGAATCCCTTTTATTGATGCCAACCAATATTAAATACCACCAAAAAATGAAATAAGCCTGCTTGAATATGATGGCGACTATTTAATAAATTTTGCCTACAAATATTAAATATTTTCCACCAACATTAGATAAAATGCTGACCAATAATTAAAATAACCCTCCAATTTTATTTTTTTTGCAACTATATAGGAAAAAAAGCCCAAATATTTTTTTTTGAAAAAACTTTCAAATGACGATAGGCAGACTAAGGGAATATTTTTTTTTTTTTTTGGATACGTAAGGTGATATTTTCATAGATAGAAAAAGCTTTACAAACGTCTGCTGAGCAGGAGATTTTAAATGAAGACCATCAGACCACCAAAAAGAGCTAACAAAGATAAGTTTCATGCAGTTTATAACATAAGAGTGGTGATACAATGGAGAAACTAACAAAGGCCTAACCACCACAACAGCCAAATACTAAATCTTGAGTTCTTGTAAGCAGAGAATACTAAAACAAGAGCTATCAAAACATATAGCTACTGCAATACCCGACTAAATCACCATAATCCGTTGACTTTTGCAAAGCATATGAAACCTTCGACCCAATCCATCCCCTCCACCGGCACAATTTTCATTTTTCTTTTCAGAAACTCCACGGCCACGTCGGGAAGTTTTCGGTGACGAGATAAAGTAGGTCCTTTGAGGTCCAGAAGAAACGAATACACTTTGACTGCTTCATCGGAATCCCAGAGGGAGATGAGGTCTTCAGGGCGCGGGATGCCCTTACCACTAAAATCCGCCTTCAGGGTAATGTCGAGACCACCTAGTAAATCCTCCTGAAATAATCAAACCACCAAGTCCCTGGCCACTGGCTTCAGAATACCTAGATCCAGGAGGACGGCAAGGAACCGAGATGAAATTTGAGCATTATTGCGGGCATATTCTTTCCTTTCAAGATGACCTTTGTCTAAGACCATCTTCACAGCCACGAGCGTCATCGGGTCATCCACGAGGAAAATGCGCTTTAGGCGTTGGTCCATGATCTCGCGAAATGCAATTTGCCTTTCCATTGTAGTTAATGAAATAGGAGTGTCCACTCCGAAGGAGACCAGCTGTTCCGATGAAATGAGGATAGTAAACTTCGACCGCGACTGCTTCTCCATTGATAGGAATTTGTCGAATGCACCTTGCAGTAGAAAAAACAAACAAACAAAACAACAACCAAATGTTGTGCCCATACTTAGAAACGGGAAACATAAACAAAATAAAGCCTCGAATAATGATCCTACAAATCACATATATGGAAGAAGATTTTGGATAAACAAATCTGTCCTTGGCATGAGAAGAAAGCCGCCTCCGTCCATCCAACTTAGTTTCATGATCAATGCAATTAATGGCCAATACCACTCGGCACGTTCGCGGTTAGGACAAAGATATCCATGCTCGTCGTGTCAACTAAGTGACACCATGGGAACTGAGCCCAACATGCCTCTGCGCCACCTCAAGAATCTACGATTTAACTGATAACCAAGCAAAGAGTGTCGTGTTCGGCCAACTGAGGTAGGTTGATGTAACTGAAACAAGACAAATTCCGCTCCTACCTGTCCGTCCTGACTGCCACCTCACGTCCACCCTGGATGACCAAACGCCTGTGTGAGGGGTGAGGGGGAGCCCACCCATCCACCCACAACTAAGGGAATATTTTTTGCTCCAATGGGGGGGGAAAATTTTTTTCTCCAATACTTACATGATCTGTACTTTTCCCACAATATCGCTGCAAAAAACCTCTAATGGCATTTGGATGACAAAGTCATATCTCAACGAATGGGTAGGTAGTACTTAGGTTTTTGGACCTTTTGAACACAACAATGAAGTCCAATATGACTCAAAGTTCCTCAAAAATAAGTTTTCTCTAATGAGAACAAATAGCCCTTCAAGAAAACCCTTCAGCATTCGATAGTCTCCTCAACTCAACTTCCCAATATGAGATGGATCTCTGATGGCCAAAGATTTGATACCATGTTTGAAATATGAACAATAACCTAGATGAAGTAGCACACACTTCAATGGATCAACCAAGAAGAAAACCATCCACAAAAATAAAGAAGTGTTGCAACAAGAGCAAGAAGATAACTTGATCAAATGATGATTTTGAATGAATTGATCTAGAATTATTTACAAATGTACAAGAGCCTTCCTTATATAGGCAAGGATAGAGGTAGTTGGATAACCACCTAAGTTATACAATCATTAAATGACTAATGCACAATTATAAATGAATGAGTGAAATATTAAATGCCTGGATAACTTTATGCCTATTAATGGGATATGGTCCCATTAAATACTAGTTTCTAGAATGCCACCTAGGAAACTAACTCCTAAGTAAACTTATTAATGATGTGAATATCTCCTCACTAATAACTAGTTAGGAAATAACCCAAATCACACTAACATCCACTACTCGAGATGTTTGGTCTTATTGAGTTACAAGCTAAGCCTAACCTTCCAAAAATGAGTGAACCTAGTTCCTCTAATCAATTGCATACCTATCCATCTTATGTTAAAAAAGTGACCAACACACCCATCAACCTAGAAGAGACTTATGGCCAAGGTTTTAAGATATTAACTAAATAAGGATGTGACATAACTAATGAACATGAAATTCATAAAATTTTAGAGCAACTTCCTATTGAAGACACTAATGGACTAGGATATCAAAATCCTTATCCCTCCACATCTTCTAAGGATACAAATATCCTCCCTCATAATGATGAAGTAAAGTGTCACAAGGATGATAGGATCATCTTAGGTCCTCCTCCTTCCACGAGAAAACAACAAAGTCCTTACAAACTCAAGAAGTTAAAATTCCCTTGTCCCATGTCTCTCACTAAAAGGAACTTACATATACTTCTTAATAATGGACTTATTAATAAAGGACTTCTAATATATAATTATTAATATATGACTTTTAAGAAATGGAGGAGGAAAAATAAGATAAAGAAGAGGAGAAAAGGAGTTATATGTTGAAAGTTACTAAAACAAATAATAATGCTAAAGATAATAACATTGTTGACGATTCTAACACTAATATTCTTAAAAGTAGGATGACATATATGTAGGTCTAGATCGATGATATGGAGAAATCTATTATTAGTTTGATGAGGGTTACTAATGACCTCATGCACAAGGCTATGGTTGGTGTAGTTTTAGGCCAAACCAAGATAAGGAAAATGCTCAAAAAGATGGGGAAGACCAAAGAAATGAAGGACCAAGTCAAAGAAGAGAGACTTGATTGGAGGGAGTATGTCTCTCAAATTGGAGAGCACTAGGACCTGATTGTTACTTCCAAGTAATGGCATTATTTATTTCTATTGTTTATGGTTTGCCATACATTTTTGGCTCTTTGCTTTACAATTTTGGACTACTATTATAATATAGCTTTGTTATGGTTAAGCTTTTGCTAGAATTTGGCTGACCTTATTAATGGTCTTCATATTATTAGCTAGTTTAGTAGGGGAATTCTATTTTTTATTAAGTTTATCATGGTTCTATGGTTACAATTTTGGATAATAGGCCTATGTGCTATTGTGGTTTCTAGATCTACTTTTTTACTATTTTTTGTCATTGGCTGGTGTTGTTCTTCCCATCTTGTTTATTTTTTGTGGTTTTTGCTATGTATCCATGGGATTAAGGCCTTTCCATGCTTAATTAGTCAAAAATATTACCACCCATCAGAGAAAATAAATATGCAAAACATAAGAACACAAACATGTCTCATTGTTAATATTATAAAGTTCTTCGGTATAGTGTGGATACCCTTTTCTATATTTACTCAAAAACAAATAGCCATTAGCATTGTTAGTGAACTTAAGCAAACCAAATAAAGTATCCCTATGAAATATTCAATCATATTAAAATATGAAAGATAAATAGAACAAAGACAACTAAATGCAAGCACATAAAAACATGACCAAACCCTATCCCATAGTGGATTGGTGCTTTTGTCGAAAGAAGCCCTTTCCCAACCCTTGATAAGCTCCTAATTGATAAAAGAATGCAAGAAGATAACCAAGTGCAAGATGAATGTGTATCAAGTTGCCTATGATTGTGGAGGAGTAATACAATAGAGGAGCTCTCTATTTATAGCCAAGAAGGATAAAAGAATTCCAAATATGGAGGATGTGGGACTAAAAACCAACCAATGACAAGATGCCACTTGTCAACATGTGAGAGGTTGAGGAATGAGCACAGTTTGGTCAATGTGCTAAAGAGGGGGAGATTTGAAATTTTAATTTGATGACAAGATGAGTTAAATGCTAAGTTTGACCTTTGCAAGAGACATGTAAGAGCTCTTAAATGATTTGTTGGATGTAGATGTCAATTTCGGGCGAGATTTCAAACTTGGAGAATATTCCTCAAAGATGCCATGTTGAGAGAAAATGGAGAATTTAATAAACCAATAAATTGATTTATTTGTGCAAGTGGGAAAAGCTAGAGAATGTGATGGGTGATTAGGATTAGATTAATTTAAGAGTATGTTAGGTTATTTTGACTTTTGACATAGATGCTTGGATTTATTTAAATCAAAAGGGAGTAAATTGATGCACTGTCCATTTATATAATTAAATGAATAGACTTTAGGAGATCAATCAAATAAAATAAATTTATTTAATTGATGGGTGAATATGATTATGCATGATTTCAATTTCACATGTCTACATATAGTACTGATGAGTGTCATGCCTTAAGGATGATATTTGAGAAATTTGATATGATAAAGATAATCCCTTAAAGCATGCACTTTTCTCCTTGCCATGTAATAGTTTTTCAGATCCTAGCATGGTCACTATTACATGTTTAACATCCTTTGTAAATCATTTTCTTTACTGCAAGGATCTCATTCTGATCAATTATCTTAGCTCATCCTTTTCATGCACTTAGTGGGGGCAAGTGGTTAGATAGCCTTGTCCTAGTTAGGCACTTGATTTTATCCCTTTAGCTACTTTTTCTCCTTCTGTATACACCAAACAAGATTGGGATGTAGACAACCTACTATAGGTTGACTCACATGTGTCATACTAGTATTTTAATTCATTTTTCATGTTCTTTGTGTGATTGTATATGCATAATGTGATTTCCATGTATTGTTATATTTGATGTATCTTTCTCTTAATGTGAATTCGTCTATTTAAATCTACCTTCTTCTACATGTCATAAACCATTATCTTTTCATTTTTTTTGTGTTTTCCTTTTGGGGATGATGTAATGCATTGATACATTAAGGTCTCTTCCATATTGACCTGAAATATTTTTCATTTTTTTCATTCTCTATTTGTGATTCTTCTTGTTCTGCAAGTATTTGGGGAAAGATCATGTTTCTGAGCTCTATAATCACATTGTAGCAAATATATACTAACCCCAAATCCATAGATCCCTTACATTTTTTTGGGGGAAATCCATTCCCCTTTCACAATCTAGTTTCATTCAGGAACATATGACTTGGCATAGGGCTTTCCAAATAAGCTCTCATCTCTTCCTTATGGTTAGCATTTAATATTTTCTACTTTAAAGCTATTTATTATAGAAATGTTGTTAGCAATTTCTTTAAAGTGGGGGCATACATCAACACTCATGTTTCACAATGTGATTTTATTTATTCTTGTGATGCATCCTTTTCTTGGTGGTATTATTAGGTTTGATGTCCTCCAAGATTGTGATATCTCTTAGTGTACGACTTTCCTCTTAGTGGTGATGCTACACATTGCATTCCCTAACTTGTGATTCTCTTATTCGATACTTGTCCTCTCTTGGAGACATTAGGAACGATAAGAAGATACCTTACACAAACTAAGTGAAGTCCCTTTGAATAAATCATTACCTATGACTGTGTTTATAATTTTTTAGCATAATACAACTTGTTAACCTTGTGAAGCTTGAACCCTCCCTTCAAGGCCACCAAGCATAACACACCTTGCCTGCTAGCACAACATTTCCCTTGTTCATAGTGTGCTTAGCATAACATAGCTTCTTAGGCCCTATGAAGCTCAAAACTAATATTTGTGTGTGGCACCCTATCAGAGTTATCAGAAGGATAACTTTTGTACGATATGTACAGTGAGAGCATGTAGACTTGGCATGCCTTTCTCACTAAGGAAATTTCTTGCGGGCTCATGTAGTGGACAACCTAAGGTTCTATTAGCCCATGTGAGCATGTGTGTTGTTTACATAGTAGACATCGAGTTCCGCTTATGAATGTGTTGGAAAAATAGTCTAGACACTTGATCCATAGTGAGTTGGACAAACAGTCGGAGCTTGACCTGCCTCCTCTTCTAGGCTCTGATATTGTATGATTGAGTATCTTTGTCATTGTTGTATACATATGTGTCTTGAATATCTACTTTAGTGTGAGTTTTACATGGGGTCATACTGTCACTAAAGTGGGGGATAAATTTAGTGTAGGAAAAAGTATCCCCTTTGCACACTTAGTTTTGGAATAATTAATAAAAAATGAACTAAATTATGCCTTAATTTAATGTTGTAATATGTATTTTACATATTCGCATTGAGTTTAGGGCCCTATTTATTAAAATGGACTCAATTGTGCCTTAATGTGGTGTTGTAAAGTGTACCTTTACACTTTCACACTCATTTATGGCTTTATTAATTAATTGAGGTTAGGGTGTTGGCAAGAAGTTGAGTCCACTTTTTGGCCAAAAAGTGGAAGTGTTTTCCCTGATTTTTAGAATTTGTCACATTTGACCTTAAAATTTGAAGCACTTATAGATGGAATCTTAAAAAAAATTCACTAATCATAAAATGTAGTACTTGGAGTCTAGCTTCCAAATATGTAATTTATTGTAATACCCAAATGATACAAATTGATTTTCAATGGGTGTTTCTAAAAACCATTTTGTTATACTATACCATGCACATGTACGTCATCCATATTTTGACCTAAATAATCATATTTTTCTAAATCCTTTTTGGAAAATATTTTTAACTCACTTAAGCAAGTTTTCCATATTTTTTTGTAATTTTTTATTGAATATTTTTTTTGTTAATTTTTTATTGGCCATATTTGCTGTTTTGAAAATTTTTCGTGTACGTCACGTATAAGATGACCTAAAATTATCATTTTTTTATTATTTTTTTCAAATTGAAAATAATTTTTTGAAGTATGTTTTCATTGAAAAAATAAAAAAATAATTTTAATAAAAAGTTATTAAAATACTAAAAATCCCTGATAATTCATGTTTATGGGCCTATTTCATCAAAAATTAATTGAAAAATAGAAAAAATAATCCAATTTTTTTTTTTACATATTTAGAATCTACACTATCTCATCTAAAATGGGTTTTAATTTCATAAAATAATTCTAAAAAAACCCCATCAACAATATTTACATAGCAAGTTTTTTCTCTCGATATTATCACCTATTTTTCATTGTTTCAATCTTGATGATAGTGACCCACCACATTTTGAACTTGGTGATGCTCCTTATATGAAACTTGTTGTTATCCCTTTATCTAGTTATCTTCCTTCCATATACAATGAGAAATATTGGGATGTAGATGATTTATTTTCAGTCAGCTTGCATGTGCATTAGCTCTTTGTGTATGTTTATGTCTTTAGTGTGTTTTATTTCATATGATGTGATTTCCTACATTGTTCTTCCATAATTATCAAACAATGATTAATTAATAATTATGATTATCCTAATTACTCTAACACCCCCTTAAGATCAACTTAGGGAGAAGCTAAAAAAACTTATGAAGAATGCACCAATGTATGCATGGATGGGTCTTAGATACAAGTCTTTATGAGGTACCCATGTACAAAAAAATGAATCACTTATAACCATATAAAATTAGAAAAATGTGTGGGAAACAAATCTTCTCCAAAAGAGAGAAAAAAAAACTACAGTAGTTAAAGAAGGATAGGAGGACTCAATGTGACCCTGCAAGGCCTACTATCACACAAGTATAGTAGATGTCCCCCCAATAGGAGAGAGAAAAAGAGGATATGAATCCCTCCATAAAGAAAGAGCTCTTCTACCAATGATGAATTCTTAAAGACAAAATATGATCCACTATCTGCAAACAACATTTATTTCCTTAGGAAGAAATAAATCCACTAGATTTTATAGAAACCTATCTAAGGAGATGTGCAATATAGGAATCCAAATTATCCAAATGATGTGTTTCTTTGAAAATTTCTCACATATGCACATGGCATAAGAGATGATGTCAATCTAGAAACCTATGAAGAATAATGTAGAATAAGATGCAAAGGCAATAAAGATGATAGCACAAAAACAATAATGTAGGTGAAAACAGAGAGGAGATGAATGTCCTCAAAGTAATCCTATAAATATGCAATATGATACTCTAGAAACAAGGATAATATTTCTGTAAGATAAAAATCCAATGTAGTTGTGTTTGAAAGATACAAATTTGGTGAAGTCATGATAGGAGGATTCCAAAAGGAATAGTTTGAGTTGTGCAATAATGAGTCAACATAGCAGAGTAACACAACAAACTAATATGTGAACGTGAAACTTTATTTATTTGATAATATTACATGCAATATATGCCTCGTGGGTAATATACATGACTCATAGGCCTTCTACAACGGCATTCAACAATACAACTATCCAATAGGCCTTATTACATGCCCCCAAAGGTTTAATGCAAAAAATGTAAGTTCTAATCTATAGATCTATCTAATTGAACTGATTCCTAAATGATTACAAATGTTTACAAATATTCTTCACAAGCTCCAACATAGGTTTTTGTCATCCACAAGGGTTCATATTAAACCTAATGATGAACATACATGAAGGTCAGCCTCAAGATATGAGAATATAACTCCACGCAAAAGAAATAACTTGTGAATCTTTAGGATAGGTCCCAATGATCCCAAGATGCTCATATGATGTCCCATTAAGCTCTGCATGATCTAGAATAGGTCCACACTAAGGAATCTAGATTGGGTCAGCCCCAAATGCTTTGGCTGGTAAATATAGTGAAATTGTGAGAGTGATCTTTTGATTGACAAATGAAAATGATATGAAATTAGGATATGTGATAGATGTCGATGTGGAGATTCTATATCCTACTTTGCAAGCTAAGAAACAATGATGTGTGGTAAAATGTGAAATGAAATACTGGAACTATTACTAAATGTAATGCAAGAGTATTGGTTGAGACATGATTGCTTTACGACCAGGGATGCTCCTACATCAAACACTTGGGGTTAGAAGAAAAGTGAGTCCCTCACTTTCCAAGGCTAAGAGGAAAACCCAAATGGTCCACCCGAGCCTGAGAAATCCATGATGAATCTTCCACTAGTCTTCCTTTCCATTTCACAAGATATTCTTTGTACTGCTTGTTCCTAGCACTCCTTTCGGTTCTAGTATCCAACATCTGCTTAATCTCCTCCAGTCCTTGATGTGGTAATTGATTCTTCAAATACACTTCCTCACTACTATCGCTCAAATATCCTTTATGAAATTTTTATATGTATGTCACATTGAAAATAGGTGATATACCAAATGTCTCAATTAACTCCGCTTTATATGCATTTATAGAATAAAACTTCCTTAGAATATTACAAAGTAAAGTATGTTCATGAGTGAAAAATATAATCCTATTTAATATGTGACCAAAAGGAATAAAAAATTCAATGCTATACATAATCATAAACTAGAAATAAATATAAAAATATATTAATTCCATATAATGTACTCAATTATTTATTTCTTTAAAATAACATTCTTACATTTGCTAATAACTAATACAATAAAAATAATAAATGAAGTTAGTTCAATTACAATTATTTTCACAAATTTTCATAAAGTCTACAAAAATAAGGTTACATATGTATTGACCTTATCTAATGATGTGACCTAATATTAATTTTGTGCATTCCATTTTATTGATATTTTCTAAATATTGAAAATTTTGAAATATTTAGAACCTAGGTCTTAAATTTTTGATAGGGAAGTTATAGCATGTGAGATAGTTATCAAAATAAACAATTTATAGAACATACCATGTATTTAAACTCTTAACAATAAAAAATAGGGTATGTGCAAGATCATCATGGAAACTTGACGTAAACATTGCTTAGGAAACTTGACATAAAAATTTGAATAAGTCATCTATATTATATCAAAAATACGTTAGAATAGAATCTATAGCAAATTGAATGTATTTTCTAAACTACTAGGTTTATTTATAAAAATAAAATCTATTTG